>CAJFCP010000076.1:2363725-2471458 GCA_904066005.1 Synergus itoensis | reverse complement strand
TTGGTTTAATTCATATGCTCTTATGGTAAAGTATCATATGCCCTTAAAACAATTCCTAGGGATCGTCTCCCAAGTATTGGAAATAGAAATTATTCATTCTTACCATTTAAAAATTCAAATGAAAATATGAAAAATGGTATGAAATCGTTGTTCTTAAATTGAGTTACAAAATTGGGTTAAAAAATTAATTTATGTCAACCTAAAATGCCAAACTATCTTAAAAGTAATAGAATTCTCTTTGAATCCTAAGAACAAACATCAAGAATGTTTCGTGTCTTTCGTTCTACTTTTCTTTCCCCTCGTTAAAAACAAATTCGGAACACTTAAACTATCATTCGGATCTCGCAAACTGATACTAGAAGAGCTAGCAGTAGTCGATCCGGATTTATCCGAATTCGAATTCAAAATATTAGGAGTGGAAGTCCTCCCTTTCATTAGGACAGCGCGTTCGGTGCTTTTGCTTGCCTCCTTGATCGAAATCGAGGAAACGTCACTCAAATCTGGCAACCCATATAAATGCATTTCAGCCTGTCTTTTAATCGGAGAAAGAATTTTTCTCGCTGTATTAATAGGCGTGACATCAGAATTTGAAGAGGAACTAAGAGCGCTGGCTTCTCTCGTCTTCTTCAAAGTCGTTATTGCCCAGCCTAGTCCGAATTTTTTCAAAGTCCTTTCCATTTCTTCAGGCGAGGAAGCACACTTTAAAAAATCTGAAGAAGGTGTACTTGCGATTTCGGAAATTCCAGAGAGAGCGGAAAAACTGTTAGAACTTGTTGAAGTCAATTTCCTCTGCAGATCGTCTGATTGTAAAATATTAGAGGTGGACTTTTCGTCTTTGTGAACTTCCTTATTATTCGCCAATCCTGAAGAGTCTGAGGAATCGGTTTTTGCCTTCAATTTTGCAAAGGCATCGAATTTCTGAGGTGATTTTATCCTGGAGATGAGGGAACCGTTGGAGAAGAGCTGAGTTGGAGATCTGGGGGGTGGAGACCTTCTGGGTGTTGATTGAGGAGTTCGCTGAGTTGGAAGAGGAGCAACATGGACTGACGGTTTACTAGTAGTAGAATTTTTATGAAGCGACAATTCTAAGGGTTTTTTAAAGGCTGATTTCTTAGAGGGACTCACTGACAAAGAATTTATATCTGCTGAGAGATTCTGTTTTACTTTTGAAGGAGAACTTCGAACGCTTGCTTGACTTCGATTCGCGGTATCGGGAGTGTCGAATTCGACAATTGTTGAGAGCTCATGTGCGGGAGATGCGATATCCGGTCTGAAAATAGGAATAATTAAATCAGTTTAAATGAGAGATTGATTAATTTTAGAAATCTTTCAAACTATAAAATTAATTTACCTGTAAGGTCCGCTCATTAAAGTAACAGGTGGGCGACCTCTGGGATTCGAACTCGCCAATGAACGAGAAACTTTGGGAATTCCAGCCAGCAGAGGAACAAAGTCATTCTTCTAAAAAGAAATGAAACATACTGATAAATATTCCAAAAATTATAAAAGCAATCAATTATTATACAAATATACAATTAGAAAAATACTGGACGGAAACACCTTAAGATAGACGACAACTCTCTTGAGAAAATTTGTATTATCTGGCGATTTTATAAGGTGGGAAATCAATCCTTACGACTTCTACTTTTGCGTACCTAGGACGTTCAATTGAAACTTTAATTTAAATTTCAATAAAACAGAAATATAATATAAGTCAATAAACTGCCGATTTTTTTAAAAGAAAATTCTATACTATTAACTGAAGATAGGGTATTTTAGGGACCTCAGTTGAATATAGGGGACATTAGAGGATGTAGGGATCGATATAAAATAATAATATAATAATATAATATATAATGAAAATTACCTCAGGACTTGCAGATTTTCTTCTCGACGGTACGTCATCCTCTTCCTTTTCGTTCGAAGAATCCAGATCTTCAAAAATAAATTCCTTTTTCATTGCCAAGAAACTATCAGTTTCCTTCAGTGACTCAAGAGTTACCAGACCAGACGATTTATTTAAACTTTTGCTTTGTTCTAAAATCTCGTTGGAGATTTGCTCTACCACGTCTTCATGTCCAGATGAAGTTGTTGCTCTTTCTTCTTGAGTTTGTCCTTTGAATTTGGAAGGACTTTGAAAGATTCGGAATTTGTCGATATTGAGGTTTACAGGTTCGCTACTGATTATTTTAGGCTTGCCTTTTTCTGCTGCTTCTTGAATCATTTCGGGATGGTCTTCTATACTAGAGGTTGTGGACTCTTTGGACCTTGAATCGCTAAATTCTGGGGATTTTTGAATTTGAGAATAGGCAATGGGAGGTTTCGGAAGATTGATTCCTTCACCTGCGATGATTCTTCTCGATTCTTGAAGGGTTCTTGCTAGTTGATTGTTAATTGCCTCCACGTTTTCTACCAAGTTTCGAACATCCCGTAAATCGTGAGGAATACTTGCAGGGGATAATTGTATGAAACTTGTGTTATCGTTCGGAGTCACTAAAGAGAAATCCACTCCTGGAGGAAGAACTGAAATAAGTAACACATAGATATAAAATGAGTTTAAAAAGTGTATTTCTAAATATTTCAAAGAATTCAGGAACATCCTTTATATTTTGAAATTATTTGATAATATTCAAATTCTTTTAAAATCTATTAAAATCCTTTAAAATTCTTTAATATCAATTAAAATCCTTTGAAATATGTACTTAAAAATGAAGTGACTTGAAAATCATGAGTTTATAGAAATTAGAAGTTTTGATATAACATACCTTTCTGTTCATTTCTCAACTTCTTGATAAGATCCGACAACGAAGCAATTCTCTCCGCACAGACATTCTCCAATTCTTGATACAATTTCTGAATCTCGGGGCAATTTTTCAACTCCTGACTATCAATATCATTAAAATCTTCATGCATTTTACAATTGGGATTCTTGCAATTACATTTCTGAAACGATTTCTGCGGAGTTCTCTGCGGAGTTCTCTGCTCTGTTAATCCACTTCTCTGTCCATGTCTTCTTCCCTGATCCATACACCTATCTTCACTCCTGTTTACTTTTCTTGAATCTTCTTCGACTTGATTAAACCTTAGCATCTTACTTATTTTGTCAGGGTTCGGAACATTCGAAGGCAACCTCATAGTTCTCGGCGACGGAGTTTCCGGAGTAGAAACAGGACTTATCTGCGACTTTCGTACATGTAAAGCATCCAGAGCATTTGAATCCAATAACTCCAAAATCGGAGTGCTATCTTTCAGTACCCCATGATTTAAAAGAGAAGCTGCATGAGTAGTTGGTGGACTCGCATAGGAAGTAGAAGTTGTATCAGAAGTGTCGCGAATCCTAATGGTTTTCTTCGAAGATCTTGTGTGTATTTGATAAAACTTTCCAGCAGATTCGTTATCAGGGGTTGAATAAATTTGCGAACTTTCTGTGCTTGAATCAACAGTAACGCCTCCAAATCTATCAATTTCAGCTCTAAATCCTCGATTTACATGAAAATTGTGTCTTGCTTCCAAAATTCTAGCTCCATGTGATTTCTTTGGAGTCGGAAGTCTCGAAGGAGGCGCAGATCTTGAAGATTTTTTAATGGGCGTTGAAGCTTTGCTTCCAGGAGCAGATCTTGATTTTGCAGAAAACATTGGTGAAGTTCTCCTCGAGATCTTCAAAGTTCCCTTTTTCTTCCTCTTTGGCGTCACTTGCACCTGTTTCTTATCAAAATTAATAATCAAGTCCGTAATAATCGAAGAACTGCTGCTACTGTCATTATTCTCTGGTGCAATTATCTTCACGACTGGTTCCAAAGGATAATGTCTCTCATTTTCTCTATTTTGCTCTTCTAGTTTTTTAGAAGTTTCTTTTACTTCTGAATTTTTATTATTGATATCATCTGATTCAACTTGAACACTTTTATCCTCAGCAACATCACTTTCAATCGTTGATGTCTGAACTGCGATTTCTGAACGTTTAGGAACATTCTTTTTCTCTTGGACTTTTGGTTTTGAAACTTCTTCACGAGCTGACATATTTAATACTTGAATTTCAGGTGAAGGTGGCCTTTGAGCCGAAGACAACTTAGAATGAGATTCAGGTTTTGAATCGTCTTTTTTGGATGAACTGAAGACTTCGGACGGAATATTTGCTCCAAATTCTCTGAGTAAAATTCTCTTTTGTCTTTCCACTTTTTGCAATAATTCGAGGATTTGCTCCTCGCGGGATAATTCATCGAGACTGTCTTTTATTTCAGGAGACCTGGGTGGAATCGTCTCTCGGAAAGGGGGATCTTGCCAGGAAGCTTGGGGAAGACGCTGGATTTCGTCTATATCTTCTTGAGGTTTCAAAGTGACAATCTTTTCTGTAAGAGTGTAGGGAGGATCTTCTGTATTTCGAAGGATTCCCTCGACGGCGCGGTTCATCTTCCTCTGACGATTTTTCTGGAAATCCTTTCTTCGCATCGGCGACATGTGTAGATTCTTAAATGAAAAATTGTTGAAATAATTAAATGAGAGAAAGTGAAGTGATAAGCAAAGTTTTCTATAATAATTAAAATAAATGCAGAAGTTATTATTCTTTGTCTAAAAAATCTTAGTGACCAACCCGAATGAAGTAAAAGCAACTTTAGAGAGTTTTAAAAAAGTGGAAAGTTCTTTCTTCATTGAAAAGTACAAAAATATTTGTTATTTTATCTTCAAATGATGAATTTTAAGCAGATTTCAACTAGCAGAAAATACGAAAAAGCGCTGATGGAGATTAATTACCGGTGGCTCGTGGATTTGACTCGCTTTCAGCTTTCGTTCCTCGCGTGATAAATGGTCCAAATTTTGTAATAGAGTTTGATAATCGCGACGGACTCTTTCTCGCAGTAAAGCATCTTGTCCACGGCGTTCGGTGCTCGTTTTCTGTTTCTTTTGTATGTCTGTGTTCACGCTTTCTGACTCCATGACTTCACGTGCCAAATCTTCTGCGTTTGGCTGTAAAATCAGAATCAGAAAATCAAAAAGGCCTCTAAAGTTCCCTATTTTCAATCAATAGTGTAAAAGTTTTTTTTCATTTAATTTTTACAAAATCGATAGATTACGAGCTTCAGTCTTTACCCTATTCCTCTATTTAGTTGAAAAAAACGAAGTTACTAAAACCATAATAAAAGGCTTTTTTCGTTTTGCTCTTCACATTGAAAAACTACATCATTTTTTTTAAAAAAGGTACCCTTTGAGTTAAAAAAAAAAGTACCCTATGTGCCCTATTTTTTCTCATAAGAACTGTGGAGCTTGAAATTAGCAAATAATGAATTACAGAAATATAGAAACCTCGTTTCGAATATCGATTCGTTCCACAATTCCCAGAGGTCTCTCATAAGCATTCCTCTGTCTAGTATTGTGATCATACATCTGAACTTTGCTTTTTACTGGTGTTGTGTGATGCTTTGGAGTATTTTGAAGCTTTGGAGTTCTTCTTATAACAGGATCTGCAGCATCGGAAAAATATGAGGAATCCTCGCTTATGGAACTTGAAGAACTGCTACCACTGTCGCTACTATAGCTCGACTCTGGAGATTCAGGCATATAATCTTCTGGATTATACCTAAAATCAATTTATTAAATTGCTTTATTTCGAATATTATCGATTAATTTATATTTAAAATTAGTCTAATATTTTATAAATACCTTGAGGGTTTGCTAGATTTATTAGATTTAATAGAAGATATGTTTATGTTAATATCAGGATTCGAATCCTCTTTAATTTCCTCGATCTCAGAATCGGGATTAGTCCGAATGCGCGAAAGTTTGGAAGATTTAGCAACATGCCGAGTCTTTGAGCGGTTTAAATCAACTTTCGTATCAGGAACTTTTTTCTTTTCCTTGTCCTTGACGTTTCGGGATCCTGAAGGTCCTGAGTAACTTTTTGATTCGTGCTCTCTAATTTTGCGAGGTGGTGATACTGCTTTCGAATGATTCGCAACTACCTATTACAATAAAAGAATACAATAAACGGAATAAAAACTATATCATAAAAATTTAAACCGTACCTTCACATTAGACTTTGTGATGACTTTAATAGGCGATTTCTTCGAAATAGTCCTCGTCACTTTTGTTTTCTTGGGAGATATTTCTTGTGGAACTTGAACAATTGCATCAACACTCTGGGAAGAATCAGGGGCTACATTTTGTTCCTTGTTTGAAGAAGAATGTTTAGATTGAGCTACTGCAGCTGTTCTAGCATTTTCCAATTCCCTAGTTTTCTTCAACATTTCCTGCTGCATAAGACGCATATCTTCCTGCTGAAAATAGATTTTTAGTTAATTTTTAGTAGGATATTAAAATTAAATATTTCTCACAGGCTTGAATTGACTAGGTATTTTTATTATTTACCATTTCGGCATCTTTTAATTTTTGAGCAGCTTCCCTCCCTCTTTCGAGAGCAACAGCTCTGTTTTTTCTCTTCTCAGATTCAATAATTGCATCCACGTCAGGTTGAAGTGTTGCAGCCAAATGAGCCTGGCCTATGTCTTCCATATCCTCTTGATATTTCCGTTGCATCTCTAGTATTTTTCGATCATGCATTTGCTTGAGATCGGATTTTCCATTCTTTTCAAGATTACTTAATTCATTTTGTACTACACATTTGGCTCGCTCGTGAAGTCTGCTTGATATTTCCTTTGATTGTTGTCGTACCTTTAATTATTAAAAATTATAAAATTATAATCATAAAATGAAAATATACACATCATTAACGAATATATCATTTACCTAGACAATTTTTCATTCCAGAAAAAGTAAATTACATAAACTTGATGCAAAATAAAAAATATAAAGCAATAAATAAGTACATAAAATTAAAATCTGACATCTCACTTTTTCTAATAATTTGTTCACATAAAAGTAATAAGTTATAAGAGAAAAATGTATGAAACGAAAATTTAAAAGAACGAACAGCTCCTGTATAAATTTCTCTAAATTATTTCAATTTTTTAAAATAATTTCCGAATTGACAAACAAAATTTACAAATTTGTTTTCAACTTTTCTAACCTCTTTCTAGAGACGAAATTTCGAATACATACAGTTTAATCCAAATTGGTCGAATTTAAAAAACTGAGAAAGCAAATTATGCAGTCTTCTTAAATAAAGCAGAATTTTGAATAAATATCGAAAGGTATTTCTGAATTTAAAAAGATTGAAGCCCACCTGTTCGAGTCGTAACCTCCTTCGGCGGTCACGCTCATTTTTTTTTATTTGATCCAAATCTGAGAGCACCATTCTTTGTTTGCGAATTACTCGATTACCATTCACAGTCACATTTATCATTTTCACTACAAAATTTTTAACTAATAATGCGTTTTGGGCCGTTTCTTATACGACAAAAAGATTTTTGTCGAATTTCAAGTGACAACACTGACAACGGCCAACGACATTTTGAATAATGCGCATGCGACAAGAATCGAAACTGTTTACATGAACACTACTGCACTCTGATTGGCTGATGTTTTTAGTTCACTGTTTTGACTTATCACTGGAGAAATTCTCCCATTGGTCATTTTAATTCGATTTTGAATCACGCGCCAAATTTTGACCAATGGCACCATTTCTCCAGCGGGAAGCCAATGTGTGCTGCGTGCGCAGGCTGCCCCGTTTGAGAAATACTGCCATTGGTTAACATTTTGCGCGCGAGATTCAAAATTGGATTGCACATCAAATTGCAGCCAATGGCAGAATTTTTCCAACGGAAAGTCAGTGAGCACTCTCAGGGCCGTCGAAAAAGTAGCCTGGGGGGGCATCAAGGGGGATTGTTGATAAAAAAATTGAATTCCGATTGATTCGACGAGTGTCTAAAGTTACGCGATTGATTGCTATTTGACGTGTCAGCAGTTATACAAAATTATACAGAATCCAGTGCTCTCAAAGTTGGCTTCCTGCGCAAAATGAAGTTATTTTGAAAATGAAGTTATTTTGAAAAAATGAAGTTATTTTGTACGTTGGGACGAGAAGGAATAAATGAAAAAAAAAGAAAAATTACGGAAGAAGTTGTAGTAACATATATTCTATGTAACATGATACTTATGTAAGTATATTTATATATTTATATGTGTATATATATAATAATTAATAAAATATAATGTTTAATAACATTAATCGTATGTCTACAATATATTATTATCTCGCCAATCTTTATCATCGTCATCGTCGTCGTCTTTGTCGTCGCCAGTTATAATATATATCTTTATAGAGTAATAATATATATATATTTATATAGTTCAGTCAGTTATTATAAATATATTTATGCGCGCAATATAAATATAATAACTACCGGTACAACTCACATCTGTCTCTCCATTTCTTCTTCTTCTCTCTCTTTTTTTAATATTCAATAACAATGATTCAGAAGGCTTAGACAATAACTGCTTAGCATAAAACTGTTAACTTGAGATTTCTTAATTCTTTTTTTCCATTAAATAACTCTATGCTCGTTTATAGTCTTATATACGATCTTTCGTTATCTTTATTATACTTCTCCGTAAATATATCCCTGTAAGAAACGTAAAATTCAAAAGTATTGTTTCGCATTCACGATTTGTTTCCGTGAATTCTGTTATGTGTCAGTTTCGCATTGGAGGTTGACCGAAATCGTTTAAATGCGATATTTCTCATATAAAATTTAATTCTTGAATGCGTTTGAATACGAAGGATAAAAATTTTTGCACGCAATGCTTTTTAATGCGATTCTTCACATTCGTTTCAATGCTTTCTAATGCGACTGAATGAGAAAAAAGTTTTGCGCGAAATGAAAACTTTTTAAATCGAAAGTTCGCATTGCTTTGAATACTTTTGAAAGCGAAAGAATGAGATGCAACACAAAACAGAATTGAATCGTATTAAATCTGATCAAATCGCATTCAAAATGTTAATACTTTTCAATATTTTTTAATCCGACGTTTTTTACAGGGATACTCTTCAATATTATCAATCGTGTCGCTGTCTCGCTGTATGAACGGGGTCAACAGAAAAAAGGAAGATTCAAAAAGAAAAACGAGTGTCTTGACTTCTCGAGGCAATCGAAAATCTTGTCCGAGGATATTTGCATTTCCAATTGATAAAAAAGGATTCGTTCCCTTAGGCAAACCAGAAAATGGAAACAAATCGTATTTTTCCAAAATTCGATGCGAAATTTTAAATACTTAAGGGTGTTGGATCAAAGTTCCAATGTCAAGTCAGTCTCTTCCTTCTTAAAGAGAAGGAAGAAATGAAGAAATCAAATTTTAATGTTAGAACTTGAATTCAACACTGTTAATTGGATCGATAAATATTATCTCGTTTATTTAATATTTTTTTCCTTTTATTTTTAGTTACTCGTTTAACTTGAGAATCTGGAGTGACGATGACGACGACAACGGCGGCGATTTAGTTCAACAGAGACGAAAATGAACGATACTAACTCGTTTGCGTTGGTGATTTCTGCTTTTTTGGATAGTGAAGTTTTCAAAATTTTCCATCTTCCCCTTTCTGAAATTGTGCCTTCCATGTCTAGTATTTGTACTCTTATTTTTATATATAGAGAAATTTAGTTTCTCATTTCGCGACAGGACGTGGTTACGAATTTTTAGAGAAGAAAGACACTTTCAGGGCGAAATGGAAAATAGTCAATTCTCTGCGAGAAAATAAAATATCTCTGTACTTTTAAGTAGTTTCCTTTTCAAATAAGAACCAAATGGAAAAATATTTTCTGCCTCGTCTCGATACTGTGTTAAACATCTTATATTTTATAGTTATCCAACCAATCAGAACACATCTTGACTTACATTTCCTAAACTTGAACCGCGATTGGCCAAATATATTACGTCAAACACAATAGAGTCAAGGCAACAAATTCTTCAAAATTGATCGATTTCATTTTTCGCAGAGATTCACTTTCCAAAATTTATTACAAGGGTCGTTAGCAGTCGTTCAAAATAAAAGGAGGATCCAAAGCTCAGTTCACTAATATGTAATAAAATTAAAATAAGATTATCAAATACCTTTAACTAAAGTAATTTCGAATCTAGAGTCCTCGATTTTTATTTGTTTATACAACTATTTTTTTATTTTTTATGAAATTTATTTTCTCACCGAATGTCATCATCGGTGCTAAATATATTTTTTTAAACAACTTTGAATAGATATTTTTCTTTTTTTTTTTTTCAAAAACCGAAGACTCTACTTTTTTGGATCATCCTTTGGTTTTGAGACTGAATTTTTTAAGTGTTGACCGCAAGTCAAAATTATAGAAAAAACAAAGACGGAAAAACCTAAATACGAATCGAGCACTGAGAATCTAAGAGTGAAAATCATTGAGGAATGATTTTCACTTCAGCTCTATCTAATTTTTATGGACTACAATTATGACTACTTAAACGACTGATTTCTTACGACATATAGAAATTCGTTTTCGTAAACGGTAAGCATCGTGCTCCGTGGGTAGATCGTATAGATATAGCTCTTTCTAAATTACTATTTATACTGATATCTTTATTCTATTATGCACTTGCGCGGATCGAGCGAACGCAGCTTACACGAATAAATATGTACCGTTTTTCTCGAACTTCTGTAATGCTTAATATTTTACGCTTTAGTTAGAATCAATCCGGCAAAGTCATGATGCCATATTCGAAGTTGTGCGGTTTACAATGCCATAAATAATATTTTGAAGAGGTGTACATATTCATAAATGTGATAATTTTGCTTCGGCAATTCAATGGCTTCAAATATCTCAGTTCAATTTCGAATTTAAATCAAGTTCCTTTTTCTGGATTTGTTATACAAGATGTACACGAATAAATACAATTTTTATCCTAAAACCAGTAAAATCATTAAAAAAGCTTTCATAAAAAAAAATTCAATTACATGTCCCGGTTTCTAGGTTTAGAGACCACCTTGACCTGAATTTAAGTAAAATTTTGAAAACATTAAAATAATTTTTCAATTTGAAAACTTTTATTTAATTTAAAAATTCATTTAAACATTATTTAAATTAAAACGCATACTATTATAATTCCTTCAAACTTCCTTCAAGGGGATGACTGAAAAATCTCCCGACATTAGAAAATTGTAAAATGTTTATAATATTATTTTGACAATAATTTATTTGGAAATTACGCAGAGTATTTTACAAATTATATTGTAACAAAAAATTTATTTTAATTGTTTAGATTCAGGAATATTCAATTTCGGGAAAATTATTTTTCCGGATTTTTCAGTCATCTTTTTTCAAGTCTCAAACCCACAAAATTTTAGAATTTAAAAACTATGAAAATTTCTTTAAGGGTGTTGAATCCAAGTTCTATCCTGAAAATTCGATTTCTCCATTTTACTCAACAAATATTATAATTAGAAATTTTTTTGTTCTGTAGCGGTACTCGTTTTGTAAATAGAATTAAGGGTACAGAGCAAAAAAATCTGTAGCTTTAATACTTTTCGATTAAAATGAGTAAAATGGGGAACTGAATTTTGAGATTAAAATTTGGATCCAATTTCCTCAAAATCTTAAAAATCTACGTAAATTAAAAGAGCAAACCGAAAATTGTGGATGCTCAGAGAGCATAATCATAATCATAATCTATGCGTTGGCTATTTTGATCAGAATACGAGACACACATTATGTATAAAATTCTTGTAAAATTACAAATGTTTAACACTCAAATACGGGAACGTTGGCTTAAAGGTGGAACCTTACAATTAGTCGATTACAGCATTGTAAGCCGGACTATAAAAAATGTTAAACTTCCGCACGGAAGAGGATGAACAAAACATATTGAGAGTGACATCCGCTAAAAGTTAAAACGCCTTTGTAAAAGGAACGCGTTTCCAAGCATATCACGAAGAACGAGAATGCACCAGAGAACAAAGACTTAAAAAAATCAAACAAACACTCCACCTTGGCGTGAAAAAACCCTTAATTACAAATCGCAAAAATTAAATCAAAACTGGTTAAAATATGCTCAAACCTTGTGTTTGGCTATTCTAACGAGATTAACATTAATTTTATCATAAACTGCTTTTTATCATAATTTGTATAATATATCATCCAATGTAAAACTAGAGCTTCTATATCTTCTTGCTTCTATTGCGTAAAAATATAGAAGAGTATATACAATTTTCCTTTGCTGATGTTCATGCTCTTCACATTGGAAGTTTCTGAGACTTCTCAAATCACAATAATGCGCGAAGGTGCACTTTTTTACAGAAAATCTCAAGCGCGGTATTCAGGGGAAAAACGAGCCCCGAACTACAACCACCGGACAAATCTTCAGAGCGATCATTTCACAATTAAAAAATAGAATATTACAATTGTTATCGGTACTTCCTCTTAATTTATGTATTCAGAAAAATATCTTTAGTCAAACTAATTTTTATTTTTCACTTTTATTATATTTTTTCAAAATCTCTGATTTTTGTCCGAGGTTAAATTCGAAGCATGAGCAGCACTCGATATGCAAGGTACAATTTCATTCGAGTTATTTTTAATAATCAGCGTGTGTATTTCACCCTTGGAGATCGTCGAACGCTTTTATTTCGAATTACAATATCGTCCTTGTGGAGTATTGTGAAATACTATAACGAGTTTCCTAATATACACTATCGATGGAAATTACCTGTTTTTTAGCAATTAATAAAGTGTTCTAATTTAAATAATATTAAATTGAAATTTTTTTTTCAAAGTAGTACAAAAACTACTAAAAATCTGTATTTAATAAGCCAAAAAATGTTTACAGATATTTTCGCTCTGTACGCATAATTTTATTTAAAAAATGAGTAGGTATACGAAAAGAAAAAATATCTAATTATAACATTTATCAAGTAAAATGAAGAAATCGAATTTTAAGGATACAAATTGAATCCAACAGCCTTAATATTCTAAAACTTAGTTCACTTTAGCAGCTGCTGAAAAAAGGCGTACCCATAATTTCCGTCGGTAGTGTATTTTTATACAAGAATAATGTAATGTAATAATAATAATAATAGTAATAATAATAATAGATAATAATCGTATTAATATAATAATAATAATAATAATAATCAAAGTTTCGCAAAAATAGCAAGTATACAACATTGCGACAACGTAGATGAAATAATCTAATGCACTAGCGATAATGGTATATAATTCTAGAAGATGATCTTGACGATGACGATGGTAATAATTAATTAATATATAATAATTAATAATAATAATATAATATGTCTTTGCTTCGTACGGTCGACCAAGGGCAAAAGTCCAAGCTCCCGAGGATCATTATCTTTATTTTATTTAATTATTAAATCGTTTAATTATTTATTTATTATCCCCTAGAAGTTAAAATTGGCTATAACTCTGATATAGAATTCACTAAACAGCCACTAAGATTATACCAATGACCCTCGTACGGTGAAAACTATTCGAGGCCGACCGTACATCTCGAAAAATTGCATTTTATTAATCGATATGAGATCGTTTTGGTATGATATATCCCGGCCATAGGTATCCGCGGCGACACGTTTTTTTTTCTCTAAACTTTTGCCATCAACTTTCCCTTTCTTGATTCATCACTCAAATAGTCAAATCCAAAAAAATTTCCTGGTAACGACTTTAAGTCGAGCTCGAGTCGAATCGATCGAAAAGCAGGTTGTTGCATATTTTGTATGAAAACAAATTTTCACCCGAGGAAATAAATATCTTCGCCATAAAAGATTTTTTTTTCTTACATTTTTTAAGTTTTATTGGGAAGGATTCCTCGAGGAAAATTCGTGGTAGAAGATTAGCAGTCTTCTTTTATATTTTTCTAGTCTGATTTCAGTTTCGAAAAATATTTTAACGCTGATAAAAAGCGTTCTTTAAGTAAGATACCGAGCTTGAAAATATGTACCGAGCGTGGTAAGATATCTCGATTAATTTTACTAGGCTATTTTTATTTTATTTAGTTAATATGTGTATATTTTGCAATACAAGGTACTGTTGTATGAGGTACTTTGTAATGGTGCACAGAATTCGTCAGTAAAGTCGACGCCATTATTTTGTTACTTTGGTAAAAGTACTTTTAATTTATGGTACGTATTTTAAAGTGTAAAGGTACTTGAAACTTGAATTTAAGTCACTGAAATCAGAATTTTTATTAGCAAGTGGAATTTTGAAATATTTAAGGGTGTTGGACCGAAGGATTAAGGATGTTGGGCTCCAGTTTTAACTTCAAAATTCAATTTTTCCATTTTACTCAACAAAAACTAGAAAAAGATTATAATATTTATCAAGTAAAACGAAAAAATAGAATTTTAAGTTTAGAATTTGGATCCAATACCTCTAAGCCTCAAAATTATAAAGGTTTTGAGGGACGTCGATTGTAATTCGTTTAAGGGCGTTGGACCCAAGTATTAAGCCCAAAATTCCATTCTCCATTTTACTCAACGAAAATTATAAATAAATATTTTTTCGCTCTGTAGCGCTAATCTTTTTTCAAATATAAGACTGTGTACAGAGCGAAAAAAAATTTAGTTTCAATACTTTTCGCATAAAACGAAGAATTCAAAATCTTTCTTCAAAATTCAATATTTTCATTTTACGTAAAAAAATTTGAAGTAGATATTTTCTCACTCTGTACGCATAATTCTAGTTAAAAGTTGATTAATTATACAGAGGGAAAAAATTCCAATTTTAATATTTGTTAAGTAAAATGAGGAAATCGAATTTTTAGATTAGAACTTGGCTCCAACAGCCTTAAAAGAGACAAATTAAAAAAAAGTTAATGTTTGAGATACCCTGAGATATTGTCTTTTTGCAACGAGCGATGCCGATCTTCGCTTTGCGGTAAACGTATTAGTGTACTTAAAAAAATTGCTTATCGATTTACGTCGATCGCGAATCGATCGACTACCGTTGTGCGGATTTGACCTAGAAAAGAGGGGGGCAAGGTGCCTATCTGGACGGTAATTACTTTCTACTTGCGAGTGGCGTACCTCTATTTAACGGAAACTTTTACGTTTATACTTTTCTCTGCTATTTTATATTTATCGATAGAATCGCATCTCTGTGGGTTATGCATTTTTACATTCTCATCAGAGAAGGTATTAGATTTGTGTAAAATTTGACCCCCCCAGTTTTTGTCAAATGTCCACGTTTTGGGACCCCCTGAACCCGAAAAACATGTTTTTATGAATGTGTCTGTCTGTCTGTGTGTCTGTCTGTCTGTCTGTCTGTCTGTGTGTCTGTGTGTCTGTCTGTCTGTAGATTTTTAGTTTGTGAGCACGATAACTTTCGAAAGAATTGACCGATTGGATTGGCCTTTGGTATACTCTTTGAGTGTCCTAAAATGAAGGTCAAGTTCGTTGGCCAGCCATTTTGGATAAAAATTCAAAAAGTTGGAGCATTTTGAAAATTTTTGATACCACTTTTTTTTTTAATTTAAAAATTCTATGCACGGATATTCGTAGTACTCAAAAATTCGAACAATTCTTCCTAATGACTTTTTTGGATAAAAAAAAAATTGAAAGACTTATAACATTTTGAAAATCCAAAAAAATGAAAGAAAACTTAAATTAGAAGCCAAACAACGCACGGTATGAAAAAAAGTCTAAAGATGAAAAATGTTTCTTTTTGAACGCCCTATAGGATAGGCATAACAACTTTTTGAATTTCCTTAAAAAATCGAAAATTCAAATTTTGAGCCAAATGACGCGAGATGCAGAGAAAATGATAAGAAACATAATTATTGGTCTTAGAAAGATCTACAAGTTATCTTTTGGCCACTTTTCAATAGGATGAGCAGTTTTCGTTTTAATCATGAAAAATATTGTTAAACAGAGCCGAGCGCGAGGTTTAAATCAAATATCGAGCGCGAAGCGCGAGTGCCCTGATGAGAATGTGCTCCTTAAGGTCGATAGAACCTTAAGTAAATTAGTTTTCTTTTACATTCAATGCTTTAATTTAATTTCATTTAAATTTAATTTAATTAAATTTAAATTTAAAGTAATTTAAAAAAAACATGTAGGTACGAGCGTCCTGTAAAGTGCAAGCCTCCTGCAGGGCACAAGCGCGCGAAGCGCGCAACACGGAGCGCGAAGCGCGACGTGTAAATATTTTCGGAGCGCGAAGCGCGACGATCGAACTATATTCGACCCCCCGCGCGCCGTAGGCGCGCTCATTTTTGCGAGCGAAGCGAGCCGCGCGCGAAGCGCGCGATGAGAATGTGCCCGCGAAGCGGGCAGATTTTTTATAACATGTATGTACCGCTTCCCAGAATAATTCTTCCCTTGCGGGTTGAAAAAAAGAGCAGCAGTCAGAACTTTGGCACGATCGACCTCAGGACTTTGAAATCCCGAAATGCCCCTTTGGAATCCCAACTTTTCTACTAAATGACGATCATGAGAAAAAAATCATTCTTTGTCAATCAAGTCATTTGCAACTATGGTACACTTTTTAACTTTACTGGTCGTTGTAAGATCTATAAGCCGAAAAAAATTCGCTGGATGACGCTGATAAATCTATTTTGTTTACCTGGCGTTTAAAAATGGTTAAAAACGTTTAGCAAGTTACTTAAGTGTACTAGCGTCTTTATGTTTCTGCATTGATTTCATTAATTATTTTCTAACAACAAGACGTGAGGAAACTTAGTTTTCGGAAATTCCTTTGGTTGCTAAAGTGAGTAACTATCCGGGGAAAAGTTTTTAAGGGTGTTCAAACCAATTTCTCATCTTAAAATTCGATTTCCTCATTTTACTCAAGAAATATTATAATTATATATGTTTTTCGTAATGTGTATGTAAATTTCTATTCAAAAGTTGAATAGGGTTACAAAGAAAAAAAATATCTAATTATAATATACTTATTAAATAAATCGAATTGTGAGATTAGAACTGGACTCAACACCCTTAACCGTGATATTTCCATGTTTCTATTTTGTGCGATAAGATCGAGATTTTATGTTATAATCGAGAGTCTCTTAGATTAACATCGTTACACCAGGATTGGCAAATCGGGATTGAAGCGATTTTCTTTCAAGCGCTAAGGAAAACAAGATAAGACCACTTATTTTGAATAATCTTAAATCTGTGTTTATTGTTTGTTGTCTTAGATTTATAATAAAATTGTTTACATATAACGCGATGCTTAATGATGGTAAGCATTAAAAAGACGCTGATTATTGTCTATCTTAATTAACTTACTACCATCAAGGTCTTTACTCGGAATACAAAGAGCGCCGAATAATTGATAAAAATTTGTTTCTGCGATTTTCATAATGTACACTCATTTTATTTACTCGTAAATTTGATTGGATTAAAAAAAAAAAATATTCGAAAAATAAACGCTCTCCTAAATTTGTGATTAAAATGCCAAACCTGTTGAACGTAAGACACAAAGAAACATAGAAACGGTGGCATAATACTGTCGGTTTCAAATTAGATTCGGATTTTTGGTATTACAGAAAAAAGACCTGGCTTTGCGAGCGCTTCGCAGAAACTGTAATGTTCAGGTTCAGTCTAAAATTGGCGATATATTTTGCCAAAGGCACGATCTGTGATGTTCTTAAATCATCAGTCCACCCTATTTCCAATCAAATTTCAAGAACGATTGCTTTAAATTTTATCTTAAATTTAATATTATCAAGTCTCAAGAGTCCAATTAGCCTAAATAATTCTAAAATTATGCACCACAATTGATTTTGGAAGATCAATGGCAGTTTCTGATCGCCCTCTGCTATGGAAATAGGGCCGTCTTAAAACTACCAGTTTTTAGCTTTTCTATACCTAATTTTTAAGCTATAAAATTTTACCAAAAGATTAAATTTTTAAATGGTTATATATACATATATATCTCTACATATATTTCTTATGATTAAGAAGTGCATGCATTAAATCTAATAGTCATAATCGAAATTCAAAAAAATTCTTAACTGCTGGAATTAAAAGTCATTTTGATATATTTTTTTCTTGTCGCCGCAAAATGGCGCGTCTGATTTCTGAGGTAAGTGAAATATTCATAACTGAAAGTCAAAAAATTTCTTAAAATTTACAAATTTCGAATCTAAACTGGAAGTTTTTTAAGCAGTCAAGTCCTGGAACTTGACATTACAGTCGCTGCGTGATCATTCCGGTGGTAAACTTTAATAGAGAGCTCTCTTCTTTTAAATTCGGTGGATCGGTTCTGTGTCGAGGGGATAGATACGTATTTACAAAATTAATCTAGCTAGGCGTGTCGAAACAAGGAGATTTCTCTTTAGCGACACGCACGCGTTATTATTTATCGAACAAGGAACTTTGAAAGTAGTTCCGTCGAAATCGCGTCGTTTTTCACAATAAAAAAAATAAAATCGCAGCTCTTTAGAATAAATTAAAAACGCAGAGGACCATGATCAGTCTTCCCTTCAATAAAAAAAAAATAAAAAAAAAATTATTTATATAAACTTCCTCGCATATTCGAGATCACAAGCGTCGTGAGACTTTGACTAAAGATACAAGCCGGCTGCAAAAACTAAAGCCCGAGGATTTGAAAATTGAAATCGTAGGAATGTTTCCGATATTTAGTTTGTACTGATCCTCAACTATTTTTGCAGCTCTGCCCGTTCTCTCTGGATTCCACAAGTGTACGAAAAATATACAAGTGCCGAAACCTGAAAACCTTCCAGTGATTCTGAAGAAATTTCGGTTTTGGGGCACGATTTTGCGCGAGAAAGGAAGCAAGACAGGAGGTTCGATTGGAGGGTGAATTTTATATAAAATCCATCGATCGATTCGACTGTGCAGCATTTCGCGTTTCAAGATCTACGAGTCGCTTTGTTAGCGGATAAGATACCAAGACTATCAACTACCCAACTACGCGCACATTCAATATGTACATTATATATTTTCGAAGGTACGGGTACTTACTCGAACAACGATCTTTTATTATTTGTCTGGCAGTATAGAATTGGTGTATAAGATTTTGTTCTCTTCCCCATTTATCTCTGAATCCTCTCCTCTTATCTCTTTCTTATCAATTTCCTCCATTTTATCTACGAACCACCGTTATTCCTTTCCACGATATCATTTTCGGCCCTTGGGATCCGATTGATTTAGAGAAAATATCACAATTTTTTATGTATTCCCTTTACATAGTTCCTTCGCTTGCATTCAAAAAATGTTTTTAAAATCGCAGAAAGTCTTCTTTGATTCTAAAAATACATGTTTCATAGTGTGCCAAACGATTTTGAACAGGAATCAAACTTAATTCGGATGCTGCAGGTCTTGAATTCGACATCGGAAAGGATCGAACGGAGTCCTGTGGCCCTGAGCTTGAAATTCTTGGAACTCTAAACTTTGAGCCTCGTCAGCTTCCATTTTTTTTGGGATTATTTGACCAGTTGCTTGCGCATAAAGCATGGAGCCAGGATTCAGTTTTATCCTTGTTTTCTGTGGACCTGCAGCAACTCGACGACACTCGTGTGGTTGAACGACACCCAGACGGTTGCGCAACGCGCTCGAAGGGAGCGCTCCAGTCCATAACCACCGGGTCTCGCTCACAATATTAACTATCTACCTTTCTTATCTTTAGAGAAATCCCGTTGTGGTTTGCCAAGTGCCAGGCTTCATACTTTATCGTCCTAAGGTTCGCTTTTGGTCCTTAGGTTAGTTTCCGATCTAGGTGATCTCCTAGACCAAAGGTTATCTTCTAATCCTCAGGAAATCTTGAATTTTGCACTTCCTTCTTCGTTCGTGTCCTGAGGATTTCGAAAGCGTGGTCTTAACCCTTCAACTGCCCGCCATCCGTCATGGGATTGACGTTTCCATCGAAATTCGTAAATTCGTCCGCTGCTTTCTTGACCGTCGATTTATCATGGATTCGATGGAGATGAGTTGGACAGGAGTGAAAGGATGAAAGGACTGATTGGAAACGATGACTGACAGTTGGAAGGTGATGCGACGGTTTAAGATTTAAGGTAGCACTGGCAAACCCTGGGGTTCATTCGGCGAGAATACTCGCCATCGGCGACATCGACCTCCACTGAAGAGCTCTCTTTAATCGTTGAATCGTGTGCAAGCCTTCTTCCACCTACACTGCGTGCACCAAAGTTGCCGTTGATCCATGCCGTAAACTTTTCGACATTTCTTGGTATCGCCACGATTGCGACGGGACGAAAACTTGTTGGCTGTCAGGGTCAGGAGACCAATGTGATGCGGAAGATTTTGCAATGCTCTCGATGACATCGATGACAATTTCATCTGCTTTGCCTGCAAAAAGGAAATACAAATTTTCATTAAACTTGTCGATCAACATATTTTCAATTTCATCTTACTTTTCAATTGGTACAAATTTAAAGACATGTTACTTGCCATAAGAGTAAATTTACGCCAATTTTACTTTCGCAATAATAAATTTGCAAAACTAAGTTTACTTATGGTAATTATTACAAGCTCTTTAAGGTGTTGAAACCAATATCTAGCTTCAAAATAAAATTCTCAATTATTGGAATTGAAAATATATCTGTAGAGTGAAAAAAATGATTACTTTTAATACTGTTTGCGTAAAATGACAATATATCAAATTTTGAAGTTAGAACTTGGATACTAAGAGCTTAAAGTTATTATCCTATTAAATCTAAGCAGACGGTTGCTACAGAAGTCTGGTTTTAAAATTCCATTACTACTCTTGGTTTTTCTTAATTGTTTTCAAGATTCAATGATTTTTCCAGGTCTTCAGGTCTTCTAGGTCTTTTAGCATCTCTGAAATAAAAATTTCTTAAAATTGATAAACTCACAGCATCAGGTGAAATGGAGAAAGGATTGTTTTTAATTCCGCGGAGAGCATTTTCTGCGTAGATACTTGCTGGGATCGCATCCGGATGAAATTGTTTAAGGTATTCCGGATCCTCATGAGGTGGTCTCGCCATGTCGCGATGAGACAAAGTGGGTAGGGAGCCAACCAGATTTATGTCGATTTCTTGGTAGTAAAAGTCCTCCTCGTGAAGTTCGATTGGGCGCAGCAGTGAGCTGAAAGGTCAAAGAATACAATTATTACCTTGAAAATAATAATAATAAAATAGTGGCTGATGACCCTGGCAACCGATGGGACTTTAAACTGGCCGAAAAAAAATGTAATGGCAGAAAGTTTGTCTAGACAATTCGTCATTTATCTTATCATGCAGTTCAAGAGTACCGAGGTTAATTTTTACGTCAGAGAGGCTGGCAAGGAGGAGCTTAGATTCCTTTAATAATTCTGCGATGATTGTAAAATCTTTTTCTAAAAGGGGACATTTTTAGCAAAGTTATACTTACCGCAAATGTTCACGAACGTGTTCTTCAATCTGGTCAGAGGTGTATCTAACGGTATTACAGTTTGGCCACGTACACTGGTAAGCTTTAGGACCCTTCTGAAACAAAAAAAAAATACAAGAAGATTAAAAAGAGGCCACTCAAGTTTGAGGAAAAAAATTAGCGTCTATTTTCTGGTTGATCTTCAAACTTTTGTAATATTAGTTACTCAATACTATACATATTCATAAACATATATACGTATATATTCAAAATGCGAGTAATAAACCCGAAAAATAAATCGAAAAAATTTTTAATCTTAAGGGCGTTGGACCCAAGTGTTGAGCTTAAAATTCCATTCTTCATTTTACTCAACGAAAATTATAGATAAATATTTTTTCGCTCTGTAGAGCTAATCTTTTTTCAAATATAAGACTGCGTACAGAGCGAAAAAATATTTAATTTTGATACTTTTTGCATAAAACGAGGAATTAAAAATCTGTCTTCAAACTTCAATATTTTCATTTTATCTAAAAAATATTTGAATTTGATATTTTCTCGCTCTGTACGCATAATTCCAGTTAAAAGTTGATTAATTATACAGAGGGAAAAAATTCCAATTTTAATATTTGTTAAGTAAAATGAGGAAATCGAATTTTTAGATTAGAACTTGGTTGGTTCCAACACCTTTAAATAAAACTTGATCTTTAAAGATTTTTAAAAAATCACGGTTTTCAAAAAAATGTCCGGTTTTCCCGGAAAATTGGATAACTGCTTGGTATTGGCACTGCTCGACATTAAAAAAAGGATTAACCGTGAATTGAAAGAGTAATAGATGAAAATTACTATTTCGCAGAAACACGTGCAGATCGTAAATAGCAAATTTTCTTTAGAAAGTTTTAAAACTTGCTAACTTATTGTTACGTACTGCAAAGAATTATAGATAGGCACGTTTTTCTCAATACTTGTTCGTTTTCTTGGAACGGAATTTACGATTCCGATTGCTCTCCAATTTTCAGAAACTCTTTTTCATTTTTATTGATTTTGCTAGAATTTTCCTGGATCCAGTGCAATTCTCATTGGTTTGAATTTTAGTATTAAAATAAAGAATTCTTTTCATAATTTTAAACCGATCGATTTTCAAAGTTCTCACACTTTGAAGCTTCAAATTATTATAGAAAATATTCTATATATTTAAGAAGCTTCTTATTCCAAACTTTTACCTTTCAATCTTTTCAGAATTACATTTTTAAAAATTCTAAAGCTTCTAAGCTTGGCCTGCACAAGTTTTTAAAAGATCAAAGACCTGTGCAGAATTATCATCCAGGAAAATGCGTGGGCGTAGAAAGACGACGCTAGGCGTCGCGACGAGTTTGGGTCTGAAAGGTAGGAAAATCGATGTCTGCACACGAATTCGCCGCGCGCACATTTCTTTGTTTACATCGTTCAACAGCCATGTGGCTGCGTGGTTGACAACAAAATTACATTTAGCACTTTAAACAGGTTTTTCCAAAAACAAAAACAATTTCTTTCAGCAGAATCGGTTCTTAAGGACGTTGGACCCAAGTGATAAGCTCAAAATTCCATTCTCCATTTTACTCAACGAAAATTATAGATTAATATTTTTTTCGCTCTGTAGCGCTAATCTTTTTTCAAATATAGGACGGCATACAGAGCGAAAAAATATTTAATTTCAATACTTTCTGCATAAAACGAAGAATTAAAAGTTTAACTTCAAAATTGAATATTTTCACTTTACTTAAAAAATAGAATTCGATTTTTATGATGAATTAGATATTTCCTCGCTCTGTACGCATAATTCTAGTTAAAAATTGATTAATCCTGCAGAGGGAAATAGTTCTAATTTTAATATTTGTTGAGTAAAATGAAGAAATCGAGTTTTTAGATTAGAACTTTGCTCCAACACCCTTAAATGGGCAAATAAAAAAATGTAAGTCAATTTAGCTTGCAATGTCCTAAAACATATTAAAATTTAACTCGAAAACCGATTTCAGTTAATCTGAAAATAAGTAACGACTCACAAAAGAATTCCAGTTGACTAAAATAGATATTTAGCTAAGATTAAAACGGAATTTTCTCCACTCATAAAACTCGTTTCCCAGGATGGGCACTGAACCCATAATCGAGGGGGCCTGCATTCAAATTTGGATCTAATTTTAACGATGCAACGCCCATTTCGAAGGCGGAACCTCTTAGAGTTGGTCCCTCGCTTATCTTCTTTTTGCAGCCACGTGTTTCCAAATTTAAGGCCGGCTTCAACCTTTGTGAAGAAAATAATAAATAAATGCGGGCATGTAATAAAAAAACCCATTTGAAACTATTGCAATTTAATCAATTCCTATTATTCTCTAGATTCTCTAGATTCTAGTAGAATGACAAAAATAAATACAAGAAATATTCCTTCTGGAAAACTAAGCCTGATTACAAGACATTTTAATGATTTAAAAGGATTTCAATAAGGGATTTAAAAAAATGCTAGTTGTTTCAAGTGTCTTTAAAAAGATTTTAAAAATTAAGGGCGTTGAACCCAAGTGTTAAGCTCAAAATTCCATTCTCCATTTTACTCAACGAAAATTATAGATAAATATTTTTTCGCTCTGTAGCGCTAATCTTTTTTTAAATACAATACTGCACACAGAGCGAAAAAATATTTAGTTTCAATACTTTTTGTATAAAACGAAGAATTCAAAATCTATCTTCAAAATTGAATATTTTCATTTTACTTAAAAAATATTTGAATTAGATATTTTCTCGCATAATTCTAGTTCGAATTTTTAGATTAGATCTTGGCTCCAACACCCTTAAAGTTTTACATATTATACCGTGGTGATATTGCCGGTAAAATACCGGGTTTGCCGGTAGAGCCATTATTTCCACACATGCGTTGCTCAAGGCATATGGGACGTATTTCGTGCAAATATTTGAAATGCTTTGAAAACATTTTTAAATACAATTATAATATCAATTTAATTAAAACCCTGTATTGAATTAACCCCTTCTTAAAATATTACCGTCCACTAAAAATATTACCAATTGTAAACTCAGAGTTTAGAAAATGTAATATTATCAGTGTAAAGTAATCTGATTCTGAAAATAAGTGAAAATGAGCAAGTATTCGTAAACATAGATCGATACAAGTTATTTTGGGAAATTATCCACTTGGAAAAGATTAAATTAGGTTTATTCATTGTTTACACCAGCGAGTGACTGGAAATATAGTCAGCAAGTGACGTAATGGGGATTCTTCGTGAGAAGGGTGTAAGATAAAATTGTTTGCGCAGCTTCTCTCAGAGACTCCTATGGGGATGACGTAATGAGGCTCATGACGATAGGCTTCGACGTCATCGAGCTGACAACAACCTCCCTACAAGGGAAATACAGTGACGACATCGTCATTCAAGTCAAGGATGCATTTGCGATGCAGCCTATTCTCTATTCTTTATTTTGTTCCAGCATTGATTTCATTTACAATTAAAAAAAGGTCATTGTTTTTTAAATCTTGAAACTAGCGCTAATTTTGCATTATTAGCTTCATTTTTTCCGTTGACGAGGACAATTGTCTGGACACTGAAGGTCTTTTATCACTCTGAATTCAAATTCCCCAACTTGGGTGAAATTCTCCACCCGTGGCGGAAATTCCGCCAGTATATTGTGTTTCCTATAAATATCTAAGTAGCGTGCGTCTGCCCTTTCGCTGCTCAATTCTGGTCGAGTGACTTTCATTGTTCGCAGGTGTCATTATGCAAATCGCGAGACCAATGTCTATAGATTATGACCAGTGCTGCACGCAAGGATCATCGACGTGCTATGCCGCCTTGATAATGAAAATGCATCGAGGGGATAAAAGAAAACGTCCATTTTCGGCTTCCGTCCTGCATTTTAAGAGCTCGATACATTGACCTTTTTACTTCTTTCTTTCTTCTGTGATCGATTCCAGCGATGCATGTCCAATGGCTTATAGACGAGGATTACAAGCAGAGAAAACGCATCTTTTGTTCGATCCATACGATTGTATTCATGAATACGTCTACAATTTCAAGCCTGGCTTCCGGTTCGTCTTACAACGAAATTTATTCGAGACCTGCTCAATGATTCAGAAAAAGGATTTTTATGACTATTTACGCTTCGGATAAATTACCAGTTTCTGGACATTTTTATCTGTTGCTATACAAAATTCTGATAACGCACAATCAAATAGAGATAGGACATCCAAACAAAACATCGATGTTTTAATTGGACTGAAGTTTCAGACATCTTTTCTGACGAATTTTTTTTGTTTCCTATGACTTGTTTATAATGTCTAAAAAATAGAAACCAAGGTAAAGAAACCATTTTTTTATTTATACTGATCCCATTTTAGAGTAAGCAAAAAAAAAAAAAACAAAATTTCCCTTAAGAAAGGATTTTATAAATTGAAATTGAAAAGCCAGTGAACACTGAAAACCTGCCACAAGAAACAATTTTTTAACAAAACAAAGGATTTTACACAACTTCGAATCAAAGATTTTAAAATCAGAAGTATGCAAAATAAATTAGAATTTTTAATCATTGAATTATAATAAATTTTAATTCCTTGACTAAATTCAGGAACCTCAACAAGTTTCGTAAAATTCCCTTAAATTTCGTAAAATTTTCAAGATTACTCAAAATCCCATGAAATCTCATTAAATTCCTGAAAATCAAATGAAATTTCGTAAAATCCCTTGAATGCCTTTAAAAGTTCTTAAAATTACTAATTAAATTAAAATCTAATCTAATCTAAATCTAATCTAAATTACTAATCCCTCTAATACTTAAAATCCCATAAAATTTAAATAAATATTTCAAAATTCCTGAAAATCCAGGGAAATCTCGCCAAATCCCTTTAAATTTCTTTAGATTCAATAAAACCGCACTAAGTGGTAAAATCTCTTAAAATTTCTGAAAATCACAATGAATTTCATACAACGAAAATAATCTGAAGATTGTATTCAAATTCGGCACATTTACACAATTCGTGCAATTTCCAAAAACTAAATATTTCCACACGGAGAGAAATGCTATGATTGAGCCAATCATATACAAATAAAATAGATAAGCTAAGCAATTGAATGGTTGCGCTGACCAAATTATGGTTGCAGCAACCATAGATATGGTTGCCCCATATTTTTCAATATATATGGTTGGCCCAACCATAGCTTTCTCTCTGTGCATAAAATAAAGGTTGTCGATAAGAATGTGTTGTTCATTATTTTCGAGATAAAAAATTGAAGACAAAAAATCGTCGAAAGAGACGTCTGAACTTCAGTTCAATGATGTTTTAGATCATCGATAAATCGAAAAGGCGAACATCGATTTCTGATGTTTTAAGCAGAAAACATTTATGTCATAAAATGAATACATCCAAATTCCAAACCAAAACATCGATGTTCTCGATCTCCCACCAAGACATGCAATTTTAGATCCTGGAAAGATTTTTAATGTAAGATTGATATGAAGATTGTTTTATAGCGGTTCTTGGGGTTTAGCATCGAGGCATGAAATTGCGTGGGCCTTTCGTGAGGACGCGTGCGGCAGCCGTGATAAAGGTAAGTGGTGATAAAAGTCGACAATAATTCAATTTGCTGCTCGTTGCCATTTTATAGTTGTAGCAAGGTAGGCTCTTGCCTTTTCAAGGACTTAACAATTGGTTCGTGACATCACCTTTGAAGCAGCACACGCGTAGTGCCCAGCGGTTCTTGTATACGTTGTAGTCAGCCATTGCCGAGGTCAGTGACCTTTTATGCCGGCTGCCAGGCAATGCTCTCTCCCTTTTGCCTTGCCTCGTCTCGCTTTGCTTCATCTTGTTTTGCTTTGGGCCCCAAGAACTACCAAGAGCTTAGAACCACCTCAGAACCCTCTGCTTTTCTTCTTCTCTCCCTCTCCCTTCCCATACTTCCCCTACTGACTCCCCCTATTCTTCCTACCTCACCCCTACACAATAATGATGAGTAAGGAGTGGTAGAATTCTAGAACGTAGAAGGCAAATTACAGGATCTTCACTCCCAACATCTATGGAGTCGATGCTCTCGAAAGTGAAATACAAAATACACCCCGGGTGTCACACGTGCTTATCTACTGATGTATTCCAGTCTCTTCCGAGCAAGAATCTCCAGAAGGCGTAACAGAGAAGAGCTCCTGTTATGTGAAACGAGATGCTACCAGTTGGAAAGCCTCTCTACAAACAATCGCTCCAATGATTATTCCCCTTGTCGAGGTGTGAGAGAGGAAACTGATATTTCCGCATTTGGCCTGGGGTTGCAACAGGTTCAATTATAGGCATTAAACTTTTTGCACTCTGGCATATATCAAATGCGTGGAGATTAATTGTCCTTAATGAATAGAAGGTACCAGTTTCTTTGCATCGCTCATCAAGATCTAATCAGACATGTTACGATATTTTCATGGAAACTCTGCACGGAAAGAAAAGGAATGGTTGCTACATCAATGAAAATATTTTTATGCATAGTATTGTTGACTCGTCAAAGGAAATGGAAGAGAGAACCTTGAGTATGGAAGCATTTGCCAAAGGGAAATGGTTGTGGTACCTATAGTATTTTGTTAATTTTGTTACTTGAGATATGGATGTAGCATCCATAGCTATAGTTGCATTTACAATACTGAAATGGCCGAGGCACTATGGTTGACCCATCCATTTCTCACTGGTTCGTGTCCCCATAGGTATATTGGAGCCTTACAATTACTCATGCGCATTTTGGCTTTGGCAGTAGGCGTCAGTACCAAAGATTATCTTTGATTTGGTGTAGCATTTTGAGGGACAATGTAATGTGATTTAGTTTAAAAAAAGAACAATGAATAGTGAGTGCAGTGAATTGCTAAGCAGCCTGGGATTTGCGGAATATATTCCACAGTTTGAGGGTAAGTTTCAATCGAATTTTCGTTTCGATCGAATTTTCAGTGCAAATTGGTACTTTTTTGGCCACGTTTAGAACACTGAATTTTTTAAAATTGAGTTTAATTCTAAAAGAGATTGAATTCAATCTCTTTTAGAATTAAATTAAATTTTAAAAAATTCAGTGTTATTAACAAGTACCAATTTGCACTGAAAATTCGATCGAAACGGATGCACACCTCTAGTATATATATATATAAATATATTATACATCAAAGTTAAAATGGGTATAATAACATTTCGAAAATGGTTGTATTATACATAGAAACTTTGATGCACCTACCATTGAAATGGATGCCCCATCCATATCTAGTTTAGTTCCCACGTCAAAACTATGGCTGACACAACCATAGTACTTCTAATGCTATAGCCATTCCAAGCCAACTAATTCCTATGGATGCAGCATCCATATATATGGGTGGGCCATATAGAACAATATAATATGGTTGCCCTATCCATAGCTTGCGATGTTGCAACCATACTCTTTTTTCCGTGTGTATGCATATGATCTACGAGTTGCTTAAGTTGGATTAGTAGATCACCTTTACATATTTGCATCGCACACGTTGAGCTTCGGTGCATGTCACCGCATAAAAATATGTCTCCTTGAGTGCAGAATAGAACATGCAACGGGTCCTCGAGTACAACCGAGTCCCGTCGAACGGGTTACCTCGATAAGCGTGTGATCGACCATATCACTTATCTCGAATGGTGTTTGTCAGAAAAAGCCTATATGATGCGACAAAATAGGTCAACCTTCTTCAATTTCATATCTCTGCTTTGATATTCATATTCACTGCTTTGATTGATTAGTTTTCGAAAAATGGGTTGGGCACATAATAATGAAGGTTCACACGGGACTTAAGTGTGTGTACATTGTAAACATCGCAGAATATCGCGCGTACGTAAATACTGCGCACCATTCATCGCTTCATTCATCACAAACTTGTCCGCGGGTCGATCAGAGTCCCAATGAGGTTTCTCACGGTTACAAATAACCTGCTCTAAACCATCACAAATCTTTATCCCAGATTGCGGAGAAGAAAATCCCAATCCCATCTTAGACTCTCCTTCAAATGATTCCTATAAACAACGTTCTGGAATAGATCTTCATAAATCAAGACCCGTAATTCTTAATTTCGCCTAATAATCGATTTTCTCAAGAAAGTTGGTTGCATGGAAGGTGAGCGGAGCTAGAGAGGAGGATAGAAAATTGCATGGAGTTTGAAGGAAGAGGGGGTGAGAACATGAGATATGAGAAAGAGAGAGATGGAGATAAAGAGAGATGGAGATAAAGAGAGAGTAAGGAAAGGAGTGTGTATAGGTGGCCAAGGTCCGCGATGATGTGTGCGTGAGCAGGCTCGGTAGGGTGGATGGCCGGCGACGACGACGACGTCGTCGTGCACCGGTCAGACCATCACGCGTGTGCATCCCCAACGCGTTTGCCTAGCTAGCGATCCCACTGGCAACATTGTATCGTGCTCCTTGATGCTGCTCTAAACAGGCTACAGCCAGCCGGCAACCCTGTTGGATTTACTCATCCCTTTCGGTTCTTGGTATCCGTTCTCCACGATTCCGACCTGCCGGTACACAAACGATACCCCTAAATTACTCTAAAAACTCTAAAAACTCTAGAAATCGTCTCACATAGGGGATGATCTTGCCCTACGAAAACATCATCATGGGTGAAGAGGTTCGAAAGAACCGATATGAAGACTATGTAAAAAACATCTCCGCCCAGCCACTTGTCCCGTCTCCCGTCCCTTTAAAGAAGGTGGAACCTGCCTTCAGGAATTTAAAACCCAGAGGCTTAACGCTTCAAAAGGCCCAAAACCCAAGGGAACTCGAAACAGCTGGTGACCATTGGGTCAGACTCTTGCGTAGTTTCCTGGCTTTTGAAGCGTAGATAATTCTTTCTTGGGCGAGATAGTGAGTGAGCGCGTATGAGTATGTATGTACTTGTATGAGGAATGTAGATATCGATGCGCAGTGGTTAGAAGATAATGAGAGAATGATTTGATTCCTGGTACCAACTACGAAGCACTATGGAACGTCATGCAGTTTCAGTCGCAGAGGACGGTACACGACCGATAAAAATCGATCGGCCAAAGCGTTTCCGTCTCACTTGTAGAGTGGTGAGTCTCTCTCCCGGTCTTTTCCCTCTTCTGCCACTCCTTCCCTTTCACCCTCTCTCTCACTCCCTCTGCTTCCCCCTTGATGGCCACGATAGGCCTCGGGTGCAGCGGCCTGGGCGTATCGGTGCACAGAACGGCCTTACGCACACTTACACGACTCCACGGCGTTGACCTGACTCGGCAAAGACCCTCTTTCAAAGATACCAGGTCCAATATCTCTTTCAAATAAATAAACAAGAAATTCCCCAGGTTATAGAAACTAATAAGCAGCTAACTAATAATTGCAGCGTCTGTAATTATTATCATCGCCAGATGTCTTGCCATTGATTACATCCGTTAATGCTGGTACTTGCCACCAGGTAGTTACATGACATTTACATTGCAATTACATTTAACAGTGCTCGACCCCCACCAAGAGATTAAAGCTACTTTAAGAAGGATCTAGAGATTTAGCGCAGGACTACTTGACGGAGAAGAGCGACATTAAAGATTTCATGGAACATCTGGATGAGGAGGACCATCACCGAAAGTCTAAATCTGGTTGAGCCAACTAGCGAAGAGGGTCAGCATTTAAGGAGGAATACATCAGACTGAAGGACCCTTGGGTGGGGAAAACCTGTACCAGCGGATTATATTTATTTTAGACAGTAACGGTACTGAGGGCCAGAATAATTTAAGAACATTGCGAATTGTTCTTCGCTGTATAAACTGAGCTCTACTTCTAGTACAAGGATTTTACCTTCTAGATTACCTTTACCTTAGTAGATCTTAAGAACCGGCAGCTAGCTCTGACATTAACATTAACATTAACTCTGGTGACCTGACTGAACTATTTGCATGACTCTATACACTTCAAATGAATGCCGACATTAATCAGCAAATCCGAATATGCTAACATAAAGGGAAGCATTGTGTCTGCGGTTTAGGACTCGAGTTTAGAGCTTGAGCCTTTTGACTTTGGAGCAACAGGGATGCCCCTGGTGCATCGAGACAAAGGCGGGTGAGACTCGAGGCCATTTGGAGTCTTGGAACACGCGTCCCTTGCTCCTCGTTGTCCTGGTTTGCTCCTCATCTTCGTCCTGATGCGACGACCAAGGTTTCGGGATCTCATCAGCGTTCCACATGGCGACGGTTCACGGGCGCGAGCATATAGCGTTCGTTTCCCTTGGGGATGAGGGAAGGACAAGAGCGCAGAGGGGGAAGAAAGGGAACGAAGGAGCTCCCCTCTTCGTCCTCCCCCTCATCAGCGGAAGAGGGGAGGAAGCCATGACCGGTCGGACGAGGGGTGGGGATCGGGGTAACGCCCGGGGAACCAAAACAAACCGGTGCCCATGTGTTGGCGTGTACGCGCGTCGATCCGTGCAGTGTGGTGAGGGTCGGACGTTGACCCTTCTTAACAACACACCACTGACGACTGAGCGCACGCACCATCTATACGGGGTGAGACGAGAAAAATCCATGAGACCCCCATAAAGGGGGTTGTCGAAATGACGCGAGACGGAAAATTATGGGACCGGTGAAGCCAAGTCGGGGAAAAATCCACGGAGGGGAAGCTTGGCAACAAAGAAAGAGAAAAGTTACTGCGTAGTTCCCAGTGAGAAGGATCTGCAGGGTTGCCAAACTCTGTTGATGAATCGCAGGAGTTTTTTTAATTCTTCTTTTTGGGATGGTATCGGAGGCATTATCAGATATGAAGAAGCAGTCTTTCGTTTGATATTGTTCGATTAATACGCGTATATACACTGCAAATAGTAGGAGGGAAGAACTTTACTTATGTCACCAGCTGATTTATTCATGGGACTGTAAGCTTGGGAAAAGCTGCAAGTTAAATGTTTGCTGCAATCGATTTCCTTATGAAGAAATAATAGATTGTTCTTACTTCAATTTCATTATTGAAGAGAATAATTTGATTGAGTGATCCTTCAGGGGGAATATCTGGAGATCAGAGGCTGAGACCTTTGAGCGTCGTGAATGATAACTGAAAATCAATATACGGATTCCTTATCAGAGAGATAAAACTGGTGAGAGATGGGAAATGATGTTGAAGATTCTCGTATAAAATCGAATCGGAATCAAGAGCTCTGTTTATATTTCTACACTTTGCAACCACTTCTTGATCAAATTTTGAAGGCGATCGAGACGCTCGTTTTGTATTCAGAAAGTGGAAGTAAGTGTGATTGAAGAAAGTTCAAGCAGGGAAGTATCTTTAAACTGTCTATTATTATATTGCTTTTGTCTCCGGTGGGCGTTCTTTTCTTCAATCTGGCAACCATGGAGTTTTACCATAACAGATTGACGAGATCATCTTCCCTCGGGAGAACGACAAAGGATCGAATCCTTATCAAGACAAGACTCGCTTCTTTATAGCTGCAAGGTGGTGGCGAATGAACTTTACAATCTACACCGGGGAAATTGAAATAACTCGGAAAAGCAATATAAGGAACCATCTTTCCTATAACCTCGTCTAGCACCTTTGTTAAAAAAAACCTCCCCTCACAAAAGATACTGGGATCCTCTTCATCTTCTGCATCATCAGTTAGCAAAATTCACAAGCACTCGCAAGATGAAGAATCTTAAGTCCCACGTAAATGAATAAAAATACTTCCCGAGTGCAATCTTGCTTTGTTGTCTTTGGACGAGGTTCCGTTAGAGATAAACATACCCTGGAGTATGCACTCAGGATTAACGACCTTGCAAGTCAGATAAGAGACTTCCAGGATTAAGCGCACGATCGATAAGAAAAAATTTCTCGGAATTGATAATCATAACAACGAGACATTCTCTGTTTCGAGTGATTGGAAATCTAAATCAAAACAATGACTGAAAAATTGCCTCTTCCGAGGGATTAAGCTCCAATTTCCTTTCGCGTCGCGTCTCTTCCTCGGCCAAAAAGATAAAGAAATTAATGGATTTTCGAGTTCTGATGGTCTGAAGCCAAAAATTTGAAGCATGGATTTTAAATGCAGGGAAAATGTTTAAATAGCTCAAGGTATCTTGAAACCCAAAACCCAGAGGATGTTCAAGGGCGATAATTTCTTAGGTCAACGACTCCGGTTGGCAGCCATAGGTTCGAATCCCTGCGCCTCATATTTTTTAAAATTTCATGACGTTAAAATTTTCCTTCTACGATTACTCATACAAGATTTCCAAAAAGTGGTTTTCCAAAAACCATTCAAGCTATGACAAGATGCTTATTAAGTGTCCGTGAAAAATGTGGACCTCGCGTACGAAATGTTCATCTTTTCTGCCCACCGCATTTCTATTTTTAACATTACAAAGTAATCGCTAAAAAATATAACTACACGAAATAATTTCCCGCATTTCCACTCAATTTGGCCCCCTTTCCAGGAAACGGACAGTTTCCGGACTGCAGGGGCGGACAAAGGTTCTCCAAAATCGAGTTGTCACATGAGTTGTGAGTGACGTTCTTGCAACGTGTTTGTAGGGACGCCACTGGAAGGGAATGCGGGATTCGGCGCAATTTCCAGCCGGGGGTCGACGACACAAGAGAATCGTCCCGAACGAGTGTAAGAGCCGCTTGGTGAGTATCTGAGTGTTAGAGGGGCTGGGGGAGAGAGATAGAGAACGATGAAGAGAGGAATAGAGGGGCAGTGATCGCGAGTGAGTCACTGCGCCACAGTAGCACAATGGGTCTTTTCCAGCTCTGAATACATCTCTAAAAAAAGGCCCCAATTCCTTTTTTACCTTCACGCCTTTACTTCAATTTTTCCTCTCTGACGCGTTGGACTCCAGAGATAAAAAATCAGAAAATCTCGGTGTTTGTTTGCCCCGATATTTTCGATCGAGCGTCCTCAACCACCGGCGTCACCGCGGCAACCGACGCGAGAGCCCTACAGTGCTGAAAGCACTTAAGGCTGCGATCGTACTGCACGAGCTCACCAACTCAAAGGCCAGTTTCAACGAGCTTCCTTCTTATGCTTTTTACCTTTTCACCGATATCTAAATGCGGTATTTTCACTCTTTTACAATAAAAAAAAAGAGAGAAAGGCTTTGAAACGATCCAGTAGGTCTCTTTTTCAATATTCGGGACTTTTCATTCAGAAATCGGTTCGCAATCGCAAAAGAAAATAGTGCAATTTGAATTTCGCGCCAAAATAGCTAAAGCCCAGACTTAGACGTAACCTCGAATTCTAGGGTAATTATGGCGCGAAATTTAAATGTAAATAATTTATTTTGCTGTTTTTTAAACTGAGATCCACTAGGATGAAAAGTCCGCTGAATAGAAGGAATTGCATAGAATGTTTGGATGTTCAGAAAAGCCAGAGTAGGCGCAATCGAGTGAAATAGAGTCCTGTAGAGGGGGAAGAATTTTTTTTGTTTCAGAGGTCTGTTCGATTGACCGGGAGGCTAGGTAGAATATATACAGTATAAACAGTGAGAATGCAGCCTTAACCGCGAAAAGTAGTGGGCGTAAGAGGGGGTGGAGTGGGGTGTAAGAGGGGAGGGAGATTGCACGAGGGAAGAAGAGAATTCGCGCAAGCGCATCTATGTTGTTTACGTCGCCATTAGAGAGGGCAAACGTGGATTCTACTACGGCTTGTTTTGAATGCCGGCAAAACGTTAGGCAACCCGTTATTCGTTGAATTAGCACTTACCGTACCCACAAGATCCAACTTTTTAAATCTATCTCAATTTTTTCGAGAGCATGTTAATTCGTTGCCTCTTATGCAAAGAGATAAACTGATGCGAGATGTCTAACGAGCCCTGAGGTCCTTTCGGATTCTTTCTAATTGTTTTGTGCTCATTAGAGAAGAAGGGAGTTTCTAATCTAACGGGAACGAGATTTTATATCTTTTTTTTTATGATGCTCAAGTAGAAGTTGCGTTATGTACATTTAAAGGGTTTCTAAATAGAAGTTCGTAATTGAAAGTCAATCAAGTTTGAAAGTTGGGAGGGAATCGGAGATTCGAAAGTGAATAAAGACTTTTATTCTACTTAACACTTGAGATATTTGATGGCATAGTTTAATCGCCCAACCGTTTAGAAAGCATGAACAGAAAGTGATCTATAAATGTAAATTATTGAGGGAATTGATATGCGGAAGGAAGGAAAATTTGCTGTAAGTTTTAACGTAGTTTTAACCAGGAAGTTTGAAGGTGCGAAATTTAAGGGATTGCAAGATGTATTCTTGCGACTCGACAGCAGAAATTGGAAGACAAGAGGGAATTAAGTTTCCACTTTGCAGAAAGTGGTCGAATTTTCGGATGCAAGAGCAGGTACGAAGACCACTCTATGGCACACTAAATGCGCTAATTTTAACCCGTCACCGTTGCGGGAATCGCGTATCTCGCCAGTGGGTCAGGGTTAATGTCGTCACCGACCTTACAAGGATTCACTCTTGGCGAAGCACCCAAACGAATGCTCCACACGTTCATCGTTCGTCAATGAAAAACGAGATTCAAGATTCGCCAAGGCTCCTTTTCCTTGGAAATAAACGTCTTTTGGTTTACCAGTGATTCAGACTAGTCATATATCGAGCCAATATCTTGTCTCCTAAATCTCACGAAAAAATATTAAATCAGGATGTCTACTGTATAATTTTCGCCTACCAAATCTTGTTATACTAAATTTTCCTGTTATACTAAAGCCCGAGGTTGACGTTACTCTTGCGCGAAATTTAAATTTCAAGAAGGCTCTAGAAACACCATATCAATATTCCTGGATAAAATGAACGACATTTGAATTTTCTCACGCTTGTAAATCAATTCCAGGTTAAAGAAATGATGCACGCATTCAGTGGAATTAATTTATGCGATTTGTGGTTAATAGATAGTAAATTATCTATCTATGTTCCAAAGGAGGGTGACGAATCAAACGGTATTCTTTCTGATTAGACTTTCGTCTAAAGCTAAACGTATTTAACGCTCTCGTTCTTCTCTCACGCTTCAAGCACGTGCTTCTTTATACGCATTGCGCGTTCGCCTAACAGCACTTTGATAGAAGCAGAGGAGATTATTGCCGTTAAGAGAGGTAGACTTTCGGAGAATTCGAGATCCCTTTAGGCTTCGCTCTTTGCGGCTCCAACAATCCGGTTTAGCTTGTTGCACTCTGAGATTCAATTCATTTCGAAAGAGAAAAAAGGTAACTCAAAAAAAGAAGTCAAACCTAAAAGATCCTTTGAAAGTGAAGAGAATAAAGGTCTTCGAATGAAAGCGTCAAATTAGGAAGAGTATGTGGGAAGGACAGGAATTTTGTTTTGACGCGATCAACCAGATCTGAATTGCGAATCTGGATGAGGAGCAATAATGCCCAAAGAGACGTATCTCATCAGGGTCAAAAACCGGAATCCCGTTATCCCGAGTACCGGCTCATGGATTTTGAATATGATGCCACGCTCGGATGAACCAGCGGGCGTACCCTGGATCAAAGTGTGGAAAACGGGAGGGTCTTGATTAGATTTCGAATATCTCGTTCCAGAAACGAAAAAGGACAGAAAATGATAGTAATTCCGGAAATTACCGCGAATTTCATAGAAGAGAGTAATTTCTCAACTTCTATCTTCTTGTGACGAATTCAGAGGGAAACAATTTGCCACGCGGGAATGGCGACAAGTAGAAACTTGTGTACGCGAGTTCGTGCGTGTACCGTTGCAAGAATTACGCCCACTCTCTCCTTTTATGTTCTACTATACTGGATTATTATCATCCATAGGCGCAGAACTAGCTGAAAAATGAAATTAAATAATAAATTTCCGGAAAAGTTGCGTGCAGGTCCGAGCCCCCTTCTCGACGCCTATGCGTCTATTTCAGTTGGTGCCTCTATGGAATCAACATATTGGGTAACAAATCTCTATTTCGTCTAATAATCTGATCCCGTATTCTGTCAACAAATAAGTTGACGGTTGTAAATCTATACTAAAAGGGCAATCGATTTAAGAGAGAGGAGTTTCATAAAAAGAGCATCGAACGATGTTTTCTTATCGCTCCCACATTTCAATTGACTCGGCACAAATCGCGATAAGTAAAAACGGATAAGGATAAAATAATGAAGCTTCTGACTTAGTGTTAGCTGTTTTGACTAGGCTTTACTAAAAACCTAAACCTGAAACGCTTATCAGTGCAACGAGCCAACAAGATTTTTTCTCGAAGCTGGCAATTAGCGGTTAGTGTGTCATTATACTGGTGTACTTTTCGCAGTATAATAAATTGCGTATTGAAGCGAGAAATGGCGTCGTTACACTCAGCGATTAGCATTTTAGCCAGCAATGACGCACTGCATATATACAGGCAACACAGTGACAACAAAAATATTTATTCGGTGCTGTTTTATTATCGCGGTTTCGCGAACTCGGGAGACGATTATCGCCAAAATGACCACGTCTTTCGACCCTGTATCCATCGGCCGAGGAGGATAAGTTCAACGTCCACGCCAAGGCCAAGTCGACTGCATTGTTTGCCGGTAAAAATGAATTTTCGACAAGCTCCTTCCAAGATCACTTTTGCCTCTGTCGCCACCGAGAGATAATTTTCTGCGACCAGATCTTTTACGCGTGATTGATGAGCGCAAATAAATCTTTTCCCTCAACAAGATAACGCCAGTAAAACTTTGCACATTAGCAGTTCCAAATTTAAAATCTGTGGTAACCGAAAGTGTATTTGAAGTATTCTATATATAAATCATGCACACACTCACTCTTTGATGATAGTCGATAAAACCTTCAGCGGGACTCACCTGTAACAAGGAAAATTTTCATTAATTATTAGAAAAAAGCAAATATTAGTGAACCAAATATTAGTGTATTAATTTTTTCAATGTCATCACCAGTCTGGGTTTGCAACGACTAACATTTACGCCTTGTTTATGATATTCGCGAGAGTTTTGAGTTTATTCAACTCGCCGAGACATATCGGCGCGAGGTGAAGCACCTGAATAAAGAAAAGCCGGGTGGGATTAATTTTAATCCAGATGAAGATGTCATTCAGCAAAGCCAAATATTTCTTGATGTCTCTATCATGCGACAGGTCTAGACTATTTATTATTTAGGAAATGCAAATTCAATGAAATAAGAGATAAGTAATCGTACGTAAGGAGTAAATAATATCTTATTAACCAATTCGAAACCGGATTAAGCTCGAGTGCAAGGAAAAGGAGATAAGATCGCCGGCCTTGACGATGACGTCAAACGAACGTGATCCATTCGTTCGATTTCTCCCTCTACTTCTGTCCAAGGCTGGATAATTGACTTGGCAACTGGCATGGGGTATCTTTGCACTTTCGATCGATACCCCTTTCGTTTTCGTTCAAGTGCGCCGATTTTCTTTTCGATTAAATATATATTAAATATATCTTTGTTTCAGATTTCATCCAATATTCATCCTCCGATTAATTAATTAATTAATCGGAGGGTGAATAATGTCTAGGTCATTGAATGAATTTAATTTAGAGATTATCAAAGCTGTAAAATTCCGTTTAGAGGAGGGAGATTGGATTCAGCTTCGTTGGAGGAAACATGAGCTCTGATTCATCCAGCGTCGCTGATGCATCGGTGAAAAAAGAGCCGACGACTTACTCGGGGTCGGTCACCTCCCGGTTCGGGTGTGGAGTTTAAGGACCCGCGGCGAGTCATTATCCTGGACGTTCGACAAAAAAGGCGAGACAGCCAGTCGGTTCAACGAGCGGGGGACGAGACCAAGTCTATCGACCGTTAGATTCGCCTGTACCAGGGGCCGTACGGTAAGTCAAGGTCGCGTACTCGCGAATTTTCGTCAGGAGTGGGTGGCACCGCTCCGCCAAAACTCTGATCAGCACGTCTCCGATCCAGGAACGAACCCCCCCAAAAAAAATGAACCACTGCCGTCTTTATCTCTTTTCTATTTCCCCATTGTCCATTATTTGAAATTACTTGAAGCTATTTGCAATTAGTTAAAATTATTTGAAATAACTACACTCGAACCCCTCAAATTTCACCACATTCCTCCCTCAAATTTCACCAACATCTTTATCACTAAACACGTGATATCACTGCGCATGCCATCAGTGTTGCCGATAACCGGGAAATTTCCCGGTTTCCGGGTAATTTCGACACTGATGGGAATTTTTCGGGAAATCGACAAATACCGGAACGAAGCGGAACAATCCATTTAAATTAGGTTCAATAATTAGATTTTTTAGAAAATGTTTCAGAAAGTAATATTTATAATCGAAAATAGAAAATGAATCAAAATTATTCAATAAAAAACGTTAAAAACAACCTAGTTTAAGAACTTCGACTTATTTTACATTAATAAAGAAGAATTATTTAATTAAAAAATTTAGAAACTACATGTTTTTGCAACTTAAGTTTACATATTTTAAAGTTATAAAATATCCGGGAAATTTTCAAATTGGTCCGGGTAAAATTGGTTCCGCCGCTAGAATGCGCTGGAACATTGCATTATCCTTCTCCGCAGGGTGACCAATTTAGTGAATTTGTCACAAATCTAATGATTTTCAAAACCGTGTTGTGATTTTTTTTCAGCGATTGTGAAAAGTTACAACTTAGTGATTTTTCACAGTATTTAGTGAAAAATTTAGTGATTTCTAAGATTTTTGGGCTCTTGTACAGTAATGTTCAACGATGCCTTCTTCTGTTTTGTAACGACCCAACCCTGATTTCCATAAGATTCTAATGAAAACCAAGGTTGGGACGTTAAAACGTTTTAACTGTTTTATATTATAAACTAAACGTCCCAGCCACGGTTGGGTAAGTAAAATACCTAAGGTAAATTACATGGTTTTTCACAGTAATTTATTAGGTATTTTACGTCGAAAACACCAAATTCATTGAGAGTGGGGGGTTTTCTACATAAAATACGTGATTTACATAAGTAAAAAATTTGAGGAAGGGCTAAAAAAAATTTTAATTTTTAATGTTAGAAAAATGAGAAAATCTTCGAATTTGTCGCAATCACTTAAAATTTGAGGTTACGATCAAGTGTGGTCTTATAAATTTCGGCGCGAAATTCAAACTGAAATATTTTCATTTCGCGTTATCTATATTGTAAATTTGTAAGCTGCATTTTTATTTAAAAAAAAATGCGTAGCAATGCCACACAGAGACATTTTGAGTCTCTAATGTATTGAACAACAGGAGAGAGTCTATTTTGACATTTTAAAATGCTAAGTCATGGAAGTGGGAAAGGAACATTGAGAATTTTTTTTTCTGCAAAGAGAATACTTTCACCAAAGACGGCCCTGGTGTACGCCCGGGCATTGCGAAAGAAGGGGTAGACTTGGCTTGAAGGATAACGTTACCCTAGGGCAGGCCTATCTCTCTGTCACTTTCTTTCGCTCTCCAAGTCTTTCTTTCTCTCTCTCCCTCTCTCTTTTTCTCTCTTGCCTGTTGTCTTTCTCCCTTTCTCTCACGCAATGTAGTGCGCAAATTATCCGACACACTCGACAGCTGCTACCCAGTGCAAATCAGCTGGCTTGTGTGCGCATATCGGCATTACAAAGTGTACAATTATAAATGAACGCATGAAAGAATCTCCCTACCTAAAAAAAGCTCAATCGCATTATCAACGATCGGAGTGGTTAAATATTATTGTTTGCACCGACAATGTTTTTTAGTTGGTTATTCGTAAAACACGAGCTCCGATCTCTTATCTCTCCGGTGAAGAAGCAGGCTGTATTAATACACGCCATTGTATTTTAATTTTAATCATCCTCCTTTTTTAATTAACCATTTATTTCAATTTACCACTTTTTTATTATACATATTTTCTATCAGAAAATATCAGTAATAAATAAATGAATAAATAAATTTAGATTCGCTTCTCAAGATATATCATATATCCTCAAGAAGTAAATAGCAAAGTGCTTCTTCTTTGCTGTGAATTATTTCTTTGTGTGGTCTTAGATTCAGGCAAAGGTCATCAATATTGACTCACTGTCAAGTAATTATTCTCCCACTTCGAGAGCAATTCTATTGTGAATCCCGACTCCGAGTATATGTAATGCGCAACAGGTGTTACATCGTGAAATACTTTATGTTACAAATCTAGGTCGTAGTTCTATATTCTGTAAAGTTCGAGCAAATGTGGTTCACTTCATAATTCAACGATTTTTATCTCTCTCTGGACAGTTTAATTTATTAATTTTTAATGGTCTTTAATTGACCAACTTTAATGAGTTGTTCTTTTCTCTTCCATAAAATTATTTTTATTTAACGAGAGAAACGGAATCGTCCTTTCAACAGAAAAGGTAAAAAGGCATTAAAAGCTGCTGCGTAATCTCTCAATTTTTTTTTTACTCGAAAGCCAGTCGGTAGGTCGCATCATCGGACCTTTTTCGGCCTTCGACCTCGTCAAGGTGCGCATTGCAAGAAGCTGGGCAACTGGTTCGAATATTCGGTTCACTGCCAAGAGATTTAGGACGCGAGAAAGCCAAGCAGCCAATCCCGATCGCGATACCGATTCGGGAGAAAGTCAAAACTCCCATTTACTCGATTCGAGTTGCGCATGCGCAAATCGCGCCTATGTGAATGTTGAAACACTAGTTGCATAATTGCACGGCTAATCGCGCTCAAGGATTCGGCGCGATTAGATCGCGGACACGGTCAGACTTTTTTTTTCTCACTCGTCACTCGAGGTTTCTAAAGGGCCGATCGCCAATTAGAACCACGATGCATTCTTATTTTCTGAAAAAATATAAAAAAAAAACCGCATAAATCCATTATCCATTACTCTCGCCAAAAAACGCCCATCTGTTCTGACTTCCGATGCCGGATTTGAAAGTTGTCGTAAAAAATTACACTTGCTAAATTAAAACAGACACTCTACTCTCTAAATTTGTATCAGTCAGGTTTCACTGATTTCAAAAGCTGGAAATTGTTTGGTTTGAATCGTTTTAAATTCGTTAAAATCTCTAAAATATTTAGAAATCTCTTGAAATTCCTTGAAACTCCAAGAGAAACTGGAAAAGTCGCCAAAATCTTTTAAAATAATGGGACATGTACTAAAATCTGATAAATAAACTGTAAAAGCTATATAATATGAGAAAAGTAATTGCACGACAAAGACACGCGATAAGCGAGCTGAACATAGAAATTTCAATATGGAAAGATAGAAAAATCGAAATGATATTAAGATTCATTTTCTCCGGGCATTTAAAAAGCAGATTTTGAGTTTCATAAATTCTACTGAAGAAAACACGCAAAACTGGTTAAATTTACGGTGGATCGAAGTTCGTAGCTCGTGCCAAGGGCGCTCGGGTGAAAAGCGGGGAGGTCGGATGACCTCGACCTTGTCGTGACTCGAAATACACGATCTTGATTCATTTTCTCCTCAAAAAAAAATCCATAAAGTGACAATCATACAGCACTAATAAACTTAGGCAATATTAATTATCCATCCATCATTTCGCACAAAGTAATCTAAAAGTGCTTTCTATTATCAAAGAACTAGTTAAATCCAATACCCAACAAAAGAATTTTAAATATCGCGCCACAAAATCTTAAGTTACACTTAGGGTTGTAAAATTTCATGAAACTTTGGTCAAATGAAAAGTTTCATGAAACTTTGGGGGTCTCGTGAAACATTTCAATGTTTCAAAGATGGCGGCGGGAAAATTCAAAATAAGCACCAAATGCCTTCCTTGAGGCATTTCTAAGTGTTTATATAACAATTTAACAGTTTTACTAAAGAAATACTAAACAATATTCCAAAACAAGTTAAATTTGCGGGACCGTCGAGCCTAACCTCTATTTCCGCGCATGCGCAATTATAAGTTCACCTCCTTTCCCCCCAAAGTTTCATGAAACAATGAAACTTTGACAGTGAAACATTTGAAAGTTTCAAGTGAAAGTTTCAATGTTTCAATGAAACGTTTCATTGCTCACAACCCTAGTTACACTTGAACATAGCACTATAATTTTGGCGCCAAATTTGAATCGCATGATTAATAAATTCCATTGAAAAAAATTACAGTTTCTAGATTGAAACGTTTTATCGCAAAAGAATGATAACAACTTGTTACCAAGGTCAAGGTAGAATCGTCTGAGGATCGATGGAACTTCTCGCAGAGTCTGTCCTTCGCCCTTGGAAATCCAAGGGTTAACGCACTCGTAAACTGAGGCGTACAAAGTTCGCAACTCCAGCAGTAAAAGCGAGCAGGATCGACAATGTAGTGAAAGTATAACTATATAGAATTGAAACCCTTAGAGGACTTTATAGTAGATTCCCTCTTCCGGTCACTGAACCACAATATTTTTTTAAAACTCGTTTTTCATAGGTCGTGGCTTCAGAAACTTTTCAAGATAGAAAAAACACATTGCTCTTGCTTTAATGTAATCGAATGTAAAAGAGCGCAAGACCTAGGGCAACGATTCGCAGTTTACGACCCACATCGACTCTCCATCAGCCGAAAATTGCATGTCCTTGACTCAGAAACTGTTCGACGGCGAGTCTGGAGACTTGTGATTAATGGTTTGGTAGAAAGTAACTTTTATCTTACATTTGTGATCCACTTTCACTACACTGAAAATTCTATAACAATATTCGAATTAAGGATGTCGTTTGTAACTTGTAAATCGAAAAAAGTGAAACATGATTCAAATCTCGCGCCAAAATGACTTTAAAATAACAGATTATGTTTAAGTGTGGTCCTAAAGATTTTGACACGTAATTTAAATTTAAAATTCCCTTTTTCTGTTTTAAAAGCCTATCAAATTAAAGTTTACATCATTAAATAAAAAATAAAAAGGATATATTCCGTCGTTTCGAAAACTTTTAAAACTTTTACTCTAGGAAAAATCCTCAGAACCTACTTTTTTGAGATTTCGAGTGGTTTAAAGAAAAGTCATTTATCACTGACTTTCTAAGGAAGCTCGTTTAAAATTTTTCCTAATGATCGTCGGTGAACTCAAACGATGCAAGGTCGAGAAAAAGATAAATGAACGTGGATATAGGTGTTTCGAAAACTACACGTGTCTCTTCAAGGTTGTAGAGGCTTGTTTAGAAACCCAGGCCCTCTAAAAAAATGAGAGCTCAGAATGTTGAAATAAAATTAGTTAGTAAAGGGTAGGTAGGTAGGGTAGGCATTAGTTATTTAAGGGTAGGCTTTAAAAAAAGTTGATGCGATTAAAAGCTCTAGGCCTGTTATACCCATCACAGGAAGATTAAAATCCAGCCCTGACCTCGCACTCTTTCCAACGACACGTGTCACTCGTATCTAATAACTAATAGTTCCCTGACACAATCGTGCAAACACAGAATACTGCGAGGTAAAGAATCAGGTCAAAGTCTAAATTTCGTCTATAGAAACATGGAAATTGAATGAAATTAATAACCAAATGGAAATGATAACTTATAGAACGGATGTTTTTACAATTCAGCTGGCTTTAGTTGGACAAAAGAATATTTTTCGGTGTTTCTCTTTCGCTTTTGCATATAAAGGACTATCCTCTGAATACAGTTCTGTGAAAACATTGCTGTAAACTGCATGGAAAGCAATTACGCAATTCGCAAATTCACAGATACGTATGTTGCTCGCGAATAAAAAGTTATTCGAACGAACGCGAAAAACGACCAAGGTGCACGTACCACTGGTAAAAAAATGCTTTTGCCTTGCATAATGTATCGCCGTGCATGTCCGCGTGTGAATAAGAGAACGAACGTCTATTAAAATGAACGACAACTCGCTGATAAAAAAAAAATCTTGACATGTTTGCGTTTTAAATGCTAGAATATCGGAAAACAATAATATATTATGCATTAAGAGGGAAAAGAGGGTACTTTTTCACGAGTATTGAAAGACATACATCACGAGTCGAAAAAGTCCCTCTTCCCCATAGCACGTACGATATATTTTTTTTTTAAATAAACTATGCATGATTTCAGCCGTTCTTCATACCTGTAAAGCGGAATTAAATTTATATTATTCACTCTCTGAGGAATAAATACTAGGGAGTAAAATATACTCTTTAATTCCTAGAAAATGAAAAATAGAACTTTAGCCCAGCTTCATAGGCACAGGGTATCTAGTGATTAGGGAATTGGAAATTTCCGGTTTTCTCCCGGTCTATTCCAGTTTTTTCACGGTCAATCATTTTTCCTCCAACCAATTTATAGTTGCCTCTTTTTGATTTAAAAAAAAAATTTTAATTTAATAAAATAGAAATAGAATAAAAAGAAAATAAAGTAGAAAAAAGTCAATTTTTCAATAAAATACAAAAAAATTCCCGGGCTAAATGAAATTCCCGGGGGTTTCGCGGTTTTTTTCTGGCCAAATAAAATTCCCGGTTTCCCGGTATGCTAGACAATTTATAGGCATGAAAAGCAGCTGAAATTATGCATGTGTTATAATATCACTTTTTTGCTTTTGTGGACTGGAATCGTTTTATTATTATTTATTATTACACCCAGAAAAAAGTTTTTTTGAATAAAATAAACGTATCTTTGATATAGGGCCAAAGAAAAAATATCGTTGAATTAAATAAAATTTATTTGATTCTAAGAAATTTTCTTTTTAATTAAAAAAAAAAAAAATGTCTTTGAATCAAGTAAATTTTATTTGATGCAAAGATATTTTTTTCTTTGGTCCTATATCAATGATACGTTTATTTAATTAAAACAAACTTTTTTTCTGGGTGTATTTTTTTCCTAATGCTTATTTTTTGGATATAAGAAGCATAAAGTATATGTATATATATTACAAGATCATCGATATTCTTGTTCCGTATTCAATGTAACTTGACGTGACGAGATAAAGTGATTAAGTCAGTGAATCGACTTTTTGTTTTAATGCATTTCACGGCGAATAAAATTGTTTGTGGATCGAAACTGGTTTCGCTTTTTCTGCAGCGGAAAAAAAGTGATATATATTTGCTTGTTATTAGATACAGAATACGTTTGAGATTTAAAATGCGTTTGAGATTGAAAATGCGTTTGAACTTAAAAGTTTTGGACTTCAATATGCAAATTTCAAGTTCGAGCGGAAAATCACTGCGTCATCTATCACGTTAAAACGTCATGGGGATCGAAGGATACATGCGTCGTCGACTGTGTGCTACGAAAGCCGTATTAATTACGTAATCTCGAAGCGTCGTAATCGTGTGACAATTTTCATTAACGAGAGAGATGAAAATGAGTATAAGAGAGGGAAAGATGCTGGACGGTGCGGTGGGAGAAAGGAAAAGTGGATTTGAGCAACGGGGGGTGTGGAGGGCGAGGGGCAAAGGTTACAACAAATGCGCGGGGGTGGATGGGAGGAAAAATGAGAGGGGGGAGGTGCACGAGCACGAGGGAGGCTTATGCCAAGTATTTCCTACGAACGTCGATGTCATGGTCGCGAGCCTTCATTACGTTGTAACCCACACTGTATTTTATAAACCCGGCTTTTAAATCCCGAGAAATGAACTCCGATAATTAACTTAATTATCTGGTCTGGGTTTATCAAGGAAAAATAATCAGAAGATATATCAGACAATCAGAAGCCCTTAGACATAATATTACATGATATTATGTCCCAAACCATGATATGATGGATTGGGAGAATTTTGGCGCCATATTTGAATGAAATTAATGTCGAGATTAATCTGTGACTTCCTGGTCTGGTTTACTTTTCTTGGTCGAGGGCCATGGTCGTAAGTAGGAAGTAGAATTGGTCTTTGGTAGATAAAGTGCTCTCTTTCACGAGAGTCTAAACTCTAAGGTAACGAAAATAAGCTTGCAGCTCTTGCAGTCCATGTATATTTATCAGGTTGCCATTCTGCGAGAGCTCTGTTTCTGTGGGCTGCGGCCAAGGCCGATGGTGAGCTCATCTTTGCATAACCCGACCTAACCGTTGCCGACTTAGGCCCGCTCCGGTATAGTAGTCTCGAATCCTTCGGACATTTTTACCCCGACCTATCCTCAGAAATATCCAATTTTTCAGACCTCTTCACTTTCTGCAAGAGCAAATCATCAGCTGACTCGAAAATTCTGCTAACGTCAGAGAATTCAACACCAAATTTCGAATTTTAATATATTTTAATCCAGCCACACTTAAATATAACCCGCCAATCTTGGGATAATTCTGATGCGAAATTAAAAAGGGTAAAATAACTGAAAAACATGTTGCAGAAGACAAATTAAGCATGAGGACAGATTAAAGTTGATTTTGATTAAAAATCAAAATCAGCTGTTCGGTTTTTCAAGTGTAGACTGTTACCGGGTAAGAAAACGTGTGTGACAGTGCACGCGAATGACGAGTTTACGTAACACATATTACGTAAGAGCCAGGGACGTGTCACAATACAGATGTGAGGCAGCGTGCTAAAAATTACGTCTTGTGAAGCCAATTCTCCTGAGAGGGAATTGAGAAAAGCTCCTGATGACTTTATCGAGGCACTGGACCTTGATTTTTTTCTGTCATCGATTATCTTTAAGCGGATCGCTCCAAACGAGATGCACTCCTTGCATTTAAGAACAGAGAACGTCGTAGAATCTTCAAGTACAATATTAGGTTTCTAAAATCGGACTAGATTTTTTTTTGGCGCGGATAGATGAAATTCACGAAATGGAACGCTATTTTAACGTAGCCAGGGCCGTCTTCTTCGTCCGGCAAATTGGGATTTTCAAACATTTAAAAACTGCAAATCAAAAAACATGATAGCATGATACAATTCTTGCCATCCTCCTGATTCATCATAAAAAAGGAATCATCAAAAAATCTCCATTTCCGAGGGTTTGATCGGCAAATAAAAATTCGAAGTGGGCTAATCTCCCTTAAACTCTTGTCCTAACCCCTTTAAATGGAATAGTTTATTCTGGAAGAATATTCCTCGATTCGATTACCTCAGCTTGAGAGGATTGCCAGATCCCATCCAATCCTCGAAAATACATGCGCGAAAAATGTCTTATGACTTATAATATATCGCTGCATCATAGACGGAACTGGAAATGAATCTTCCGCGTGGGGCGATCGCGCATAGATAGTATTTCGCGCGCGTGCAGTCAGGGCCGCTGTGACCTTAGCTCCCCCGCCCCCCTACCCATCATCGTTCTCCGTTGCACCCGCTACCGGCAAATGCAGCCACATTGGCTAGGAGTACTAGGAAAACCGGGGAGGCGGTGCGGTAAGAGGAGGGACACGTGCCACCAGTGACGTCACAATTCTAGGTACTGCATCGTTCATTACATCGTGTTGCACATGCGCCTCATCGCTGATGTACCCCTCACCCCCTAATCCATACCAAATAGATGCCGGCAAAATACGATCCAACTCGCGCTGCTATTCCTAGGTACATCCTATCTAGAACGGCTACAGTTACGAAAGGAGTCAGAAAATTAGAAAAAAGTCAAAAACTAAAAAGTTAAAAATTTGAATCATTTTGGAAAAGAATTTCAATGTAGAGAATGAAAAGATTGGAGTTGATTCATCGAAAAGAAAACAAAAAACGTACTTAGGCAGAGATTTTATCCCTAGGCCTAAACCAAAACTCGAGGTGACCACCTCGAATTTTAATTCGACGATAAAACCCCCAAAAATTGATGTTTATGTTTCAATCTTCTTGGAATTGGATCCTGGCGATGGCACGGATGGAATAAGTAAGCGAGAGTGTATTCCGGGTTGCATCAAAAGAGATTTCGGCACGAGGCAAGATTCGTGTAAGTGGAACATGAGGGCTATAAATAAATTGGGCACGGGCGAGTTTATTTCCGTGGTCCCCCGGCTCTTTCTGTAGACCTGGATCGTATCTCGACGAATCGATATTTAACATCCTTTTCGCCAAGATGTGTGAAATTCCCTGCTGGTCCGTACAAGGTTATCAGTGAGGAGCTTTTCCACCTTCTACGACCTTAACTTTTGTCATCATTTATGTCCCGTAGCATACGGTACACGAGAGGCTGAGTGTGAGTGCACACTGACGCACGCGCGAATACACGCGTGATGATGTTGGTGGACTGGGAGGAGGGGATGCGATTGCGCAGAGGGTTTGCAGAGGGCAGGGGGGAAGGAAGCGGGAGAGCTCTTTGCGACTTGCGGCCGTTCCACAGGCAACTCCTGCAGTACTTCCTGGATCGGTTGCACTCCTCCCTTCCACCCACTTCATTCTCTCACTCTTTCTCACACTCTATTTCACTCTTTTCAACTCCTCACAACTCATGGGTTGAGCGCCCCACTCCCTCGCACCCACAAAACCACCGGTGGCCACCGTTCATGGACGTCACGCCTCCCAGAGTTCCAATGCAACCGAATCAGCGCAATGTACATCCCGCGACATTAAAGGAAAGGCTCGAATAAAATTAGGTCTCGGTTCAAAATTGAGGGCACCGGAAATAGAAAATCAAGTCACGTTTTTGATTCTATTTTAGCTCCGAATTTTTATGGTTGAGAGACTTACTATAAAGATAATTTTGAGTGCACTCAGACAGCTTTTTTATATTTATCGCTTTCTCCAGTTTAAAACTGAATTTAGAATTCTAATTCTGTAAATTAGGACTTTGTAAATGTATTGAATTGAAAGGCCAAACTTGAAGATTACCTCTAATGCTGAAGTTCTTGAGGGGAAAGAAAAAACGATTTTTAAAACTTATGCATCAAATTTACCTAAAGAGTTTTATTTGATAACGTATTTTTAATTAGATTTCTGTTTTAATTGGTTTAAAGATTTTTCATTTTAACAATTAATGTCGCCAAATGTACTTTCGGTGAGCGGAAAGGAAGGACTGCAATTCGCGTGGCGAATACAAGGAGGACCTTGAACGGTGCAACCTCCTAGAACCTAGAGCTTGCTAAACTTTTCATGGCCAATTGTCCACTGGCAATTTTACTAACGGCATGTGCGAAATTCAATTTTTTTCTTTATCTCTCGAATGCTGAAAACTTTTGATAAGTTCAGGACTGAATTTTTTCCTGAGGGGAAAACTAAATTTCCAAAAATTTGAGAAAAAGAGCAACAAATATGGGACTGGATATCATGCATTGGAATCGAGTCGAGATTTTCTAGAGGAAGGAATTTCCTAGTCCGCAATTTGAATTTGATTTTATGTGACTAAAATATCTGGGCGCCACCCACGACAACAAAACTGACCTTTTTGCTTGTACTGTTTTCAGAGTTCTCACTCGATTCAAGTTCAACCAAATTCCAGCTGGATTTGGACCGAATCTGTAAATGCCAAGCCAATTTCAGAAATAATTTTATCAAATCCCCTTTTCTTTGTTTCCAAGTATTTAAAAAGGTGTATGACTTTTGTAAAAAGTTCAAATAAAAAAAAAAGAAACATAAAAAGCGATGCACACGACTATGGCATTTATGAAAATAACCATGAACTTTAACAGTATTTTAAGATAATTGAGTCTTTCTAAGCTGCATATTAAGGTTAATTGATGTAGCAATTTTACAAGGTAACATGATAAGGAGGAGCTTTAAGTCCAGTTATTTAAACGTTGATAATAATTTCTGGAGGTTAATTAGTATAATATGATAAATGATAGACGATTCACAAACTAGTATTTACTAATCAAAAATGGTAGAAAAATGGTAGAATATACCTATTGTCAGCAGATTCTGATGAATAATAATAATTATACGAATAATTTTCGAAAATGTCCAATCGATTTCATTTAATTTAATCAAAAAAATAAATTATCTTCCGCCCCTCTAAGATCTCAGGCGTTTAATGAAAAAATTAACCAATAATTTTAATTTCCGCGTCCGTAGAAGCATCATTAATTAACATCAGTGAGAATGATAAAAGCGATGAGTTACACAATTGCACTGACACGCCAAGCCCGCAGCAACCTTGAAAGGAGCGCGTGTTGGGTATTTTGTAATCCCATTTAAAGTGGCTTTTCATGGGAGGGTATAGTCTACATCAAATTGAAATATGCAGAATTAAATTCTGCAATCCTTCCATAAATATAAAATATTTCAGATTTACATATTTCCAAATATCTCATCTCATATAATGCGAGATAAATTTTCATCGAGTTTCCTTTATATGATACATGAAATTTGATTTCAACTAATAAGACTCGAAGCACTGAAGCATTTATAGCACTCATTATCCTTCCCTTTATAATTACGACTTCTAAATGTCAAGTACATCTGCATCGATTTTTTAATTCAGTTTAATTACTCTCCTTAAAGCTCAGAATTCCATGAAATAAACTCTGTACTTTTCTTTTGATTTCACATAATTATACGAGTTATGTATTATGTATTATGTTATGCAGGGTGGACACTTTCAGAAAAAAATGACTATATTATTTCCCGGTTTTCCCGTCAGAAATGGCATTTTTCCCGGTTCTTCAAACTTTTGTAATATTAATTATTCCATATTAATTCAGTCATTACGTAAATTATGACAAGGATTAAAGATTAGAATTATAAGCGAATTATAAAAAAGACGTATTAATAAATCATAAATAAAGAATAAAATGTTTAAAAATTCCTCGAAATCTTTGGAAACTTGAAATCCTTTGAAATCTGGTGATACATTAAAAATTCAAATAAAAAACCCTTCGACTTAAAATAAAATCCTGGTTTAAAAAAAATGCCCAGCCTAGGAAAAAAACTTTTCATTTTTCTCCGCAATCTGCCCACTTTTTAGCTCTTCTATTCAATTACTTATTCTTTCCTAGCATGATTTCCTGTTGTTTAATCTTTCAAAAGTTCTAAAGTGCGATCAAGATTGTCAATAAAAACGGTAATTGCATCTGCGGCGGGGTAAAAACTTGTCCAACTTTTTAAGCAGTCTTTCATAGTTGAAGCTAGACCCGGTTCTCTGATTGTAAAAAAGTCATATGGCAGCGCAGGTGCCAGTGGGCGTTACACTTACACGCACGAGAAACGGTAAATCAAGCCTCGACGATGCTTATCGATGACTTAGAGACTGGTTTTCTCTTTTCTCGAGTAGCGATCGTTCGGTGAGAAGAGTGACAGCGCTTTCGATCGTTTCGTAACGGTCTCGAAACAAAAGTGGAATTCTCTGACTTTCCATCAAAAAATCTCGAAAGGTCACCAATCCGAATGCTAGCCAGATTCAAATTGCTTAACTACAATGATCGCTGGATGCAATTACAAAATCATTACAAATAATTGCTTTCGATTTCATCTTTCGTTAATGGAGTTCGCAATCCCTAGATAATACACCTACATCAATGAAGTAACTCTCTCGCTTCTCGAAAACCGGAATTCACGCTAAGAAACATGTAACTTTCGAACCGGCCCTGACCGGCCGGCTTTTCCGAAGTCCTCTCGGTAAGTCAAGTGCCAAGTGCCGCGTCCTCGGAGACTATCATACACGTGCGATGACGTAAAGCTGAGAGACCAGCCAAGGAATCACAATATGTAAATGCGAAGGCGGCGATTTTCCTCATTTCGTAATCCCCGAGCTAACTTTAAAATCCCCCTTTTCCCTTTGGCTCCCTTAGGCTCTAAACGACGCTCCAAAGGGAACTATTTCTGTCCTACATGAGCGAAAGTTGCACCTGTCTCTTTAAGTTTAGGATTTCTGCCCCTCCAATGACCTCAAAATTAATTAATTAATGTCCATTACACTTGTAACCTTTCCTTTGGTAAAAAAGACATGGCATGAAAATTTCGAATTGAAAAAAGAAAAGAAAAGAATCGAATATCGAACTTGGAGTTAGAGCATTGAATACAGAAAATAATATAAAACGGTACACCAGCAGCATCAACGGTAAAAAAGATTTAAATTCTAGGATTTTGACGTCAAATGTACGCCTTTATCTAAAAATACCTTAATCTGAAATAATTTCATTTTAGCTTCAAAGAGTTTTTATGATATGATAATAAAGTATAATAAAATCATATCCCAAAATTTTTCAGATAATTTCAACCGACCTTAAAATATTTACAGAAGCAGTTTCGATATATGCAACCACAGTCTCTTTTTTTACAAATAAGTATTCAGGCGCGAAATATAATTCGTTAGATTATACTTTGTGCTTTACGAGTTCAAGCCAAATTCATAAGACAAAAGTCGTCAAGACCGGGTTAATTAAAAAAATTAGAATAATGTATTTACGAGTGCAGAGGCTGTCGCTAGTTTAATAAACGCGTCTGAAAATATGCCAGGGTTTCTTTGTCTCTAATGACAGCCGTGAACAGAGAAAGGAGTAAAGGACCGGCTCCGTTAAACTTTTACTCGTGGTTGAAGTTTATGGTTTTGCTGATACGAGTGGAGTATTATACTATAATATTCGTGAGCGTCATTGAGAGCACAATTAGGAATTTCTCTTTCCTTTCTTTAGGCACGTCTGCGTGACAATCTCAGTAGGAAGTCATTGTTTTGATGTGGATCACTGGCGACGAGTTTTGCCAATGTGGCCAAAAAATTCGACGAAAGTAATGCCTTTAATTTTGCAATTACATTTCATGAATTGCATTTAGTCTTGATCACTGAAGCCGATAAAACATTTCATCGAATTCTGATTTGTACACGGATCATCATACTAAAAAGAAGTTACTTCTCCGCCAAATGTATTCATTTTCTTGTATCAAGAATATGAATATTATATTAAGAAAGACAGTAATTAAAGTAAGCACTGATATTTACTTGGATCAAGAAGCCTTAATTAATTAAATTAACATTTTGATTACTTATTGTAAGAATATATATACTAGATCCAATACTTTCTTTAAGTTCAAACAAATACTTGCAAATAAAAAAAGTAATTCAATAGTTATTTGCTTGAAATACATATGTTCTTGATCCAAGTAATTTCACTGAATTAATTATTTTCTTGATTCAAGAAAATCTGTGTATTGTACTTAGAAAAGAATGACTTCTCTCAAGTAAAATTGGCAAGTAAATCCGTCGACTTGATTCAATGCACTTTTCTTTTCCGTGTAATCTAAAACAAATTAACCTCGGCTTACCTTTTTATCCTTCTTGCGGGTATTTACATCCTCTACCTCCATATAGTCGGAAACGATACCCTCGTCGGGAGTGTTACCGGGGCCATATCGTTTGGGGCTATGCTCGGATGTGTGAACTTGTTTGGACCAGGTATTGGCGTTGTTGGATGGCGCGTCCTCGTAAACTGGAGGACTTGGAGTTCCAGTTCTCCAGGATCCACCACTGCTGCTGCCGGAGGCTCCAACGGCTCTTGGTGATTCAACGACACCATTTTCATGAACACGCCATGATCCTTAAAAAAAAAGAAAACGATAAATACAATACTTTGTATTTTGGAATTCAAATTTCGCACCACAATTGTGTGTCGCTCATGTTCAAATATATAGGACAAGAGTCGTCAGTGAACGAGCTAATTGAATGATTTGAAAGGAGTCAAATCACGGATAATTTTGCTTGTTATTTCCGGACGTTGCAAAATTGACTCGAGTATGCTGGACGCATAAACAAATCGCGATTAAGGCACTTCGTGCTCTTGTAATATTATTTTGATGCAGCACTTGCCCCGGAGACGTGAAAGCGGTCGAGTTTTGTGAGCCAATCACGAAAATCCCTTCTGGTGTTTTATTTCTGTTTTTCTGATATTTACGGCCTCTCCTGTTGGCCATCGAGCGAGTGCTTAACTTTGATTATTTTTAAGGGAAGTTACGAAACTAGAAGAAAATTAGTTTCGTCTTAGCTTTAAGTTTAAATCTCAAGGGAACTTGAGACTGGAGAAGTGACCCAGTTGAGATAATCAATTTTCCATGTTATTGAATCAATAAAAGGAGATTTGAGTTATCACTTCAGTAGGCTTTTTTTCACTCTAGTAATTCCGAGGGTAATTGAGATAAAATACAAGGAATCTTGGTTTTTGCGTGAGTCATAGACTCGAGGCCATAGAACTTTGGACCAAACACTTTATTCGATGCACCGGGCGAGACAAAGGAAATGAGTGTCTTTTGATAAATCTGGATATCTATTGTAATACAAGCTTAGAATCCCGAAAGAATATTCCGGGAAAGATAATTTTGTTGTTTTAGTCTTTAATTCTTTTATTTATCCGGTAAATATCGTTGGAAAGCCTCGATTCAACAATTATGAATAAAAAAGTAGAGTCGATGAGAAATCTTGCATCACAATTCACAATGGATTTTAATATAAATTTGTCTCGCAAGAGTATCTCGTCCATGGCGAGCAAGTGTGGAACAAATCAAGCAGAACAAAACGGAAAATTGTCAAGTGAAAAATTACCCACGTCATGACTTGATTAGAGAGATGTTTATGAAAATTGGTATAAATTTTAATCTATGATCGACAAACAAGAATTTTAAAAACTGTGACAAAAGCTTGTTTTGAATAATTGAGATTTTTACGCGCCATATACAATTCACGTGCAATCATAATTGATACGGCAATGTTTATAAAACTAGTCGCAGATCGTTACGTCATTTTATCGCTGTATTATTTTATATTACTCAAGCATGCGAATCGCTGCGATGAGATTTATCTTCTTAACGAGGGAATAACTTTTCTCGACAACAGATCTGTTCTGTTTCTCAAATAGAGATTATCTACTACATTATTTATTAGCAGGAATTTTTAATCATTCATGTCAATTATAATTTGTCAAAAGTAATTAGACTTACTGTAAGTTCCATCGACTTGCAGCGGCTTTTGGATATTTGTACAAGTAGTCTGTGCTCGTCCCTGAGACAATGAAATGAGCCACTTAGCAGCATCTTCCTCACAAATTCCAGTTTGCTCTATGTGACATGATCCAGTTTCTTTGTGGCAAACGTGAATCTCAACATTGTAATCAAAGTTTCGTTCACTGTCAGTGCCGGAGGAGCTTGTTCTCCGTTTTCGATTTCTGCAACAAAAAATAGACTCATTCAAAACATACATATACACAATTTTTGCACGCTAACAGTACAATGCGTATAGTATTATCTCACGCTGTACGTGAACTGTGTAAAAAATCATTTCTAAAGGATCATTGACGTATTATGAATGCAAGACACGAAAAAATTGGCATGCTCAAAAATTTGCGAGCCAATTTCCTCTGCTCACGTTTCAATGTCTAATTTTCTATGCATTTATATTACGTCAGTGTTAGAAGCGAAGTTCTAATGTCAAGGGCAAACAACAACTCATTTGAAATTGTCAAGTTTAAGCAGAACCGAAATTCACTTTTCAAATTTAATTTCCAATGTTTTTTATTCAACATTTTTTTTTAGCGTTACTTTACGACTATAGAAATAGGAAAAGTGTGAGTTAGGAAAAATATTAAAAGAGATAGTTCGAGCAAAAGCTATAAAGTTGCAACATTGAAAGTTTGCAGCATAACTTTAGTGGTCTTGAGGAATTGGTAATGTTGATAGTAGAAGCTACCAGGAAGTATTTTCTGTTTAGCGAGGGAAGGCGCATTAACCCCGTTGCTATATTAGTCCGGATAATGGTTCCCGTGGTAACGTCCCCGGGATTGTTAAAAAGTTGTGAGTAAATAACTTAAGGGCAGTCCTCGTGCATTTACGACCTTACGTGCACAACAGTGACGACCTACATTCTCCCTAAAGTTATTCGTGTCACATTTCCCGTTAGGCGATTAGACCTCACCGCTAGATAAACTCCCCTACGCACTTTCGCGCAACCACTTTTCGCAAAGTGCAGTACAAGTGTTCCGTTATATCATGGAATCACTGTCTTCACGTTTTACGATCTGAAAACAATTTGCAAACCGAAGTGAATTAATTCCCTAGAAGAAAATGCTACAACTTTTATCTTCATGATCAATTTTTCAAGATTTAAGGGGCTGGAGAAGGTTTGCTGGTAGTTAATTATAATTGTAAATAAACCTCATAATTATGAATTCTTATCGCAATCTTAACATTATTATAATCATCTCCTAAATTGAGTTGATTGCGAACTTGCAATCAAAACTCGGAGTTCAGAATATAATTTTTCAAAGTTTATCCTCTAATATTTTTGAAGATTTTAAGGACCTTTTTGAGTTTCAAATCCACTCCAGATATTGTTGCTCGTGAAATAGGATCGACCGGCACGCAAGGACGTGACGTTGACTCGAGGTAGAAATATTACCAGGTATGGTTGCAAATTACTGGGCTTTCCGAGAAAACGTTAAGGCTTGCACCATAATTTTCAATTCTTTTTCTCCTTAACTCTTTTAGTTTGCACTACCTAGATATCAAGCAATCGATATTCATAACTGCTTCCTTGTTGTTTTACTCTCAATCATGAGAGTAAAACAACAATTTCGAAGCTGAGGAATGAGTTAATTGGTTGATTAGAAATCAAGTATTTTTTAGAGACAAAGAAAAAAACCCTCGAGATTTTATTCAGCCGCCTTTGTCTTGAGGATCCTAAGAATGAAAAATTTGGCACGAACTGAGAAACCAGGAAGAAGAATCAGCGAAAAAATATCTGCCCTAAGAGTTTAAATCTGAGGACATTGAGCACGAATTGCAAAACGAAGAATCTCAAGGCCATCGCTTAACCGTTCCACCTGGAACGGTACATCATGAGTCGAAAGTGAAAACAGCATGATGCGATGTTTCGAAAGTACCGTATCCTGTAAACTTTGTACATCCTGGACCTCATTTATAATTTCAAAACACAAATCTCACAATTTATGAAACACAGCAAGCACAAGATCTAAAAGAAGGAGCAAATCGTTATTTTCAGGAATATCAGCAAAAAAGTAAAAGCTATTCCCGGAATTCAATTTTGAGACACGTAAATCAATTCTCAATACCTTTAATTTCTTTCCAGAATTTTGCGCTCGTAAACTTTAGAATGAAGAGCGGAAAAAAATCCATTCTTCGAGGACCGAAATGCACTCAAAGTGAGAAGGCTGAAAAAATTGGGTCGTGAGAAGCAAGATTTCAGTGAGAGGGGATCTTTTTCGCCTTGTTTCCTTTCGCTTCCAGTCTCTCGTTTTCACCAGGATTTTAATCGGCGCACCTGTTTGGTGTTGTTTTCGCTGACATTGGAATTTTCATCAAATTATCCCAGAAGGGTTTCTCCTTTAATGAAAGCTCGGATTTTATTCAAATCTAACTCAGCACTTGAAGAGCTGGTAATAATAAAATAATAAACATAATATCCCTTTAAGAGAACCGACAATCAAGAAAACTATTATTTATACAATGAAACTCGGAAACGGGGAAGCAATAGGAGAAAATCGATTCATGACAACAGGGGAGCTATAAATAGAAAACGCAGAGGGATGAGAAACGACGAAAACAAAGGCAAGAACCTAATTTAGCCAAGTTCATTACTGACCGAGACAACAAAATCATTAAGAGGCTTTTCTACCCAAAAAGTGAGGCATGTCACGCAAGAAGAACTCGGAAATAAACAACGTCATTAAGTTACATGAGGCCATGAAGAATATCATGTTTTTTTAGGGTCTGCAAGTCCTACTGTTTAGAGTTTAAGTTGCAGAAAGGCAGGAGGTCAAACAGTAACTGGACAATGGTGAAAAGAGTTTGAGAGTAGATAAATATTAAAGTAGAGTCTGCAGTTTATTTCTCCATTTGGAAGAGGACACGGTGCGTGTAAGCAGTTAACCTAAACCCTTCCGAGTTCTCCAATAGCATTGTATTCCAGTGATTAAAGAGCACGAGGACAAACGACATAGGTACACAACCTGCCTACATACCAAGGCGCCGTATCCACCATCCACCATTGCATGGTTATATTGGTTATGTAGCTACGGCTACCTACCGCATCGTCAACCTACACAAGTGTTCACCTACGCCTTTCCGAAGACTCCTTATACCTTATAGTAGTCATATAGTCATATACAATAGGGAACAGGACATCGAGAAAATAATTGCCGTTTAGAGTTTGTCTTCAAGCACAGGTGCATCAGCAGAGATAAAACAAAACTCCAAGAACCAATAATAACGGAGGTAGCAATATCTGAAACAAGACAAGACTCTGACAATCTTCTCTAGACAATTTTGACAATTTTGACAAGGGAAACCTTGGGTCGTCCGAGCAATGTCCAGATCCTCTGATAGGACAAACTGCATTTAGGGGTTGACAAAGCGTGGGATAGTAAGTAGTAACCCAGTTTTCCCTGAGTAGAACGCACGTCGACCCAGTTACCCGGGAATTCCGCCCGGAATACGAGCTGACACGCTTCGTGACCTATATACCATGCCATTCGCCCAAAAAGACGACGCGGAAAGCAACTCGTCGAGAAAATCGATTTCGCAGTTGGCAACAGCGATCGGGAACAAGCCATCTCCTTTCCACGCTAATCCCTTCCGATTTTACAACAATTCTACAGCAATTTACAGCAATTCTAGAATATTGTAATATTGTATAGTCATCAACAATTATAATTGCATCAAACGGACTTAATAGAGAATGTCAATTACTCTCCAAGACTCGAATTGCAATACGAAATCTGAAATTCTAATAACCAGGTTCCAAAACAATGTTCTGCACCTGCAAAAACAATGAAGTGCTGTTAATTCACTGACCCAGTTTTCATCCATTAAAATTGGACTTATTTCGTTATTCACTAGATAGTGAAAGAAATTCGATCAGTAAAAAAAAGGTTGATTCCATTTTACTGCTGTCTATCCACCCATAAAACTGTAAACCAACAGCCCGAACATAAAGCTACAATGGAAGGTCTATTATGGGTACAACCTACTGCTATCAGCAACATTTTTACTACAGTTGCCAACGAGTTTACTGCCCTTTCGTAGAAACAATTGCTTGACTGTAATGCTCAGTGAATACTGATTGTTAGAGAGTACCTCTGTCTTTATCAAATATTACTCGCTCTATCTAAAAGTAATAATACTGATCTATCTAAAAGTCTTGATAAAAGATCTGATAGATGTGCATTTTCATCTATGATAATTATCCCACAAGAGTCGAACAACAAGACCTTCAAGTGCAAGATCGCCAAGAGAAGTTTAGCTTTTAGCTTTAGTTAGTCGATGCGCAAAGCCACTTTGGTGAGAATGCTCCCCTCCTTCATCATTTCTTGCGCAACGTTATGTCACGATGATGACGAGGACGTTCAGTAATGGTGTACATTATGACCCGCGATGCACAGCGCTAGATCGACAACAACTATGGCAACGGGGAACCTAAGATTGAAGAAAATCGCCAGGGGACGATGTTGTAAATGAATTGAAAGGTTAAAAGAAGGATTGTTAAAGGAGAGCTTATCTTATCCTTTTATTAACCAATCTTCTCGAGGATTACTAGCCAACATTAAATTACCAGTCACTATTATTGATAATTACATGCATTAGAACAAGTGCAGGATAATATTTCTCGACTGTCCAGTAATTAACGCCAATTATTTGTTTTGCTTTTCTTTTAACGATTCATTAACATGAAAATCACCTCTATCAGATGATCAAATCGTGCTACCAACCTGTTATACAATGTACAAGATGCATTGGTAATTCTGGACTCTCTCGAGTGATACCATTGCAAACGCCCACGAACTCTTTCGTAATCGAATCTCGTGTCATTAAACCAACGTGATACAATAGGAGGTCACAGTGGGCGTTCGGTGCTAGGGAGAATTTTTCGTTAATCGGAGTGTAACAAACACGTTTGCAATTGAAATCCATTGTCCACATCAGGAAGGAATGCCTCGACCTATTCTACCTTGATCCAGGATATAATCCAGCTTCCCTTCTTCCCTGAAAGGATCAATTCCGGCTAATTCCTCCAGCCTAAAGATTTTAATTGGTACTAATGAAATGGAGCATTATGTATCTGAGATATCCTGACAAGAGACATGACTTTATCAGATGGTAGGTAGATTTCATTAACAACCTGCTCTACGACTTTCTTCCATCCTTCACTGATGGAAGAACAACAACAGGTCTTCCTAACAATCCGCTTTAAACATCTTTAAACAGATTTTTTACTTTTGTTAGGGATATCGGAAGCAAGAGAAGAATGTGCGGTTTATCCTCTATTTACTGAAGAGAAAAATGTCCCTTGATAAAGAAAAATCGACGGTTTTCCAGAGAAGCACACGAAAGGATAAAGGAAAATAGATTTCCTCTTGGTAACATGGGGAATAACCGGGAGCATTGACCCAGTTTCAGCGCCATCCGGGTTAGGGAGTCAAATACAGGGTCTATTTAACCCACATAGATGTACGGGAGTCGAACGACCTGAATCGAGCGACCCGATTTCCGTCGGTACGACCCGGAACAACCTAGTTTCGACTCCAGTGCCGAGGGCTCCTGGACTGTCCCAATTTCAAGTTCGTAACATGCAATATTCTACTATCCATGGAGTTTTTTTTAAGGGTATTGGTTAATCACTCTCCCATTTAGATACTACAATTTTCGTGTCCGATACAGCATTTTTGGTAAGGTTTCTTGATTCATCAGGATATCTACCCTAAAAAAGATCTCAATCAGTATTCCTGGTTTCAAACTCTCGAGAAGGAAGTACACCTTATCATTTCAACCATCGCAATGCCTACAACATCAGCCCTAAAACAAAAGTGCCGCAAAGCGAGTTTCGAGCCAATTTCCTAAAACCAACAAGCCAAAGTAAGAGACAATCCATGAACAATCTGCATTTCCATATAAAATAGATATTGCAGCAAGCTACAATACGTCAGAGTCGAAAATATAATAATAAGGCGCAATGGACGTGGGATATTCTCTTTCATACATATACTAATTTATCTACAGACATATACTACTCTAGACTATGTGTCTATATGTATGCGTGTCTATACTATCTATATGTAAACATATTAGATCCCATATGTATACTCTTTGTACATCATATCATACCCACATACGAGTATTGCATTTCGAATAAAAGATATCAGAAAGAACGTAATAATGGTGAAAGCGAATCCCACCTACCGAATAGATGGTGTTGAAAGGTCGTCCGAAGGTCGCATTGCACACGAATATACAGAAACGTCCTTCGAGGCGATAAGAAAAGCTCCTAGAGCGCGATACACTGTCTCTAACACAGCAAACGTTTCTATAATCTATATCGACACGTGGCAGTGCATTTGTGTTGGTACACGTGCAGCGTAGCTATAACGTTGCCTGCACTCGACCCATTGTCCCAGTTTCTCCACTGGACGGAAAGCAAGCGCAGAAGGAAGCAACCACCACCACTACGACTCACCGATTAGAGCCATTGGCACTAGGACTGAAACCCAAACCACTATCCCACACATTCACTGTCTCTGACTTTCGAGTCGAAACACGAGCAAGAAAACTACCCCTATGTTCTATTTGAGACACTCCCTTCTTCAACAAGTAGGTTCGTTGCAGTTTTGACGTGGGTTGAGAGACTAATCATCAAGATAAAAGCTAATTCGACGCATGCACCAATAATCCTATTACGATTGAATAATTGACGTGTGTTTAATTGATTTCTGATGGGTTATTCAAATGCATTCAACGATTTCAAAGCTGATACCACGATGTGGGTATCGAATTTTCCAGTAGATACAATTATAGATAAAGCGTACCACCTACAAGAAAAAAAATTCTGCCTAAAGTAGGACCACTAAGTTTTTGATTGTTACTAATAATTTAAGATTCAATTCAAATCAAGCATCTTAGAAACAGTATAGAAGTATAAAGCCTTCTCTTTAAATTGAGTCCAAGAACATTTAAAAACCTCAGTAATTCGTCATTTACTAATTATTGTGGAGAAAGTTGTAATTTTCTCTTTTCACAATCTATCTTCCTAGGTAATTGATATAATCACGTCAATTATACCTCATTCGACTCATAATTGTCTTTGTAGCATTAACAAAGAGGTTTTATTAATTTCAACCTCGCAATAGCCGAACAAAACAAAAACTTTAGTAGTCAAGTCTTTTCAGATAGGTCTTGTCTTTTCCAAAGTTGGTGAGACAGTGCTTAATATTAATTATGCTTTAATCATTCCCATCCGAGTGATAATGTGAGCCATCAATTATCTAACACAATCCTAAATTGATAAATGGGAGTATCTATTCAATAAATGAGGATAATCAATATAAAAATCCAGTCTCGACAGAGTATCGATGATAATGAATGTCTCAGGTGCAAAATTAAGGAAGAGCGTGGCATAGTAAAAGGAAAAGAGGAAAAGACGGGAAGAAACTTGGCTCCGTGTACCTGACCCATTTTATCTGCCACGAGTCTGCCTCTGACTGTACATAGCTGCATCGATCGACCTCGATCCGTGGCCCCAGCCTGGCACCGAGCGACCCCACAATTTGTCATTCCACCCCTCGGCCCTGCGTTGCTGCTCCAACTGAAGCTTACATACACCAAGAAACTGCTACCAATTTCCCCATGTAGCTTTTCTGGACTTTTAAAACCGGAACCATGTGAAACACAGGCTGCGCAGTATCAGAACCCTCTGGACTATTTTAAAATCTCACAAAACGTTCAGGAACTTTTCTCTAATGTCAAGGCCACTCGAACATCAATTAATCAAACCATCATCGGAATTATGGTAGCCAAGCCGACTACGAAATGACTCAAGAGTTTTGAAAATTTCGGTAGCTGGTACCATTTGGAAATCCTGAATTAGGACGCCTTGTCATGTTATGATGAATACTCAAGGTACATGATGGCTCTGCTGAAGCCTTATCAAGATTTAATGTTTGATCCTGGACAGTAAAAGTCTTCCTTGACGATTTGATCAATTTTTCTGATGCGGTACTAAATACCATCCTTACTGGTATTATCTAGATTCAAAGCTTCCACACGAAATCAGCAATCCTGTCGACAAATGGCTGACCTTATTCGCATACTTCCCAGTTGGATGCAAACGAGTTTCTCCGCTTCCGATCTGATTGAAAAACAGGTCTCGCGCAAAGCAATGAATAAAACACAATGCCTCTATTACGCATCGACGCTGCAAGGATTGCGATTCTAGGATCTGTCACTAGCTCAAGATCACTCGTCAACGCTGCTGTTTTTTTACTCAAGGTCACAGCAAGCGTGTCTAGCTTGCATAGATTGTATGTCAGAGACGTTCTCTCTCTTTTTAGCAGTATTCCCTCTCTTTTTATGTGACAGTCTATCAAGAGCAGACTGTGGTAAGAGTTTCAAGGATTTGCCGAATTTGGCGGCATCCGCATTGAGCTAGGTCGGTGCTCAAAGCTTGAAACGACTCAAGGCGCATGTAATAAGTATTCAGACGTGTAAGTACGTGAAACTGGTCATGGAATCACTTCATGGTCACTCTACATCCTAGGAGTGGTCTAGAGTTCTAAATCTATAATACTCAAGAAGGATTAAAGTTAAATAATTGCTATCTGCTATTTTGCTGTTTGCTATTTTGTCCCATACAGACTTTCAACTTTCTGAGTTCAACCTTTAGTTTTTGAAAGTCTAGTTAAGCATATTGATGAGATGCCCGGAACGAAACAAGTTTTGTTTATTGACAGAGACATGGCGCGTGCCTCACCATGACGCGATACTTACGTTGTGAAACATCTCAACGTATCAACAAATAATACTGTCGTAATCATCGTAAATAATTCCCCGATTCCAGAGGTTTCTGTCTGTATCGAATAATCATAAAAACTCCGTTAACCGTAAAGTTCTCAATATATGTTCCACATTTTTCGAATATACAAAGGAATTCCGAGTTAACTCTATTCCCACAAGAAACAAGAATTCTATTAACCCAGCAGAATATTCATGACCATCAATCAAGCAACATAAAAATAATTACAGCCTCTTTATGAAAATGCAAGTAGGCCTGCGTCAAAATTATTCTCAGCCTTCCCATAATAAATTAGAAAAATCCTCAACTTTGGAAAAATCATCAACCTTAGAAAAATCATCAACTTTTCGAAAACTTATCAAGCCATTCACCTGAAACTTCTCGGGCAACTTGCAGCAACCTCAATTTTAATCTGAACCTCAACCTCAACCTCAACTTCAACCTCAACCTCAACCTCAAAACCTAGAAACGCCGCCTTGAATCCGAGTTTCTTTCCCGGCCAATGTCAGCGAAAGTGGCAACATCAAAAAATGTATTTTATTCCTCAATGAGTCAAATTCAAAATTCCGCCACCCCCCACCCCCAGAGTCTAGAGAATCAAGATTAGAAAGTGCATTTCCATCCCCTGGAGCGTTTTTTAACACGGAAATTGGATTAACTCGAGCAGTCTCGCACTGGTGAGAGTAGAACGAGAGAATAGAATAGCTTGCGGGGGTGGTTGGGTGAAAGGGGTGGGGGTGGAGGACGGAAGTGCTCTGGGGGTGCCTGGTCGTATACAGAGCGTGGTAGTGCACCTGACCCATATAGCTCCCTTGTATTGATTGACCCAATTCGTAAAGCCGGCCGCCCCCGTCTTCCACCCACCTAACCCCGCCCTTCACCCCTTCGTCAACAAAACGCTTGCACTGCCCCCAACAGCAAACAGCGACTGCCGAACGAAATTACGTAAACTAACCTACTGACTCACTGAACGTAGTGATGACGCTCCCTCAATTCATCTGACGAAATTTTCTCGCCAAGAATTCCAGACAGAGAATTTCCTTTCTTCCTCGTCGAGAGAAGAAACTCCCCTCAAGAGTTGGCACCCCTGTCTTTTTTTTCTGAATCAATAGTCGGCTCATATCTTAATGGATTCATTCATGGAAAAGGGGTGATGTTATCCAGGGGGTGGGTTAAAAATAGAATTCGATGTTTTAGGCTGCTGCTATTGTTGCACTTGCTAATGTTCTTCTAATTAAGGTATTATTTATGGTATTAATAGAATTATTGAGAGAAAGATTAATTTAGGTGATAAAGAGATTTAGCCTTCCTAAAAATACATACTTTTTTTCTATATTAGTATTTAAAATCATAAATAAAAACTGTGAATGTAAATACGATTGATTTTAACAATATTATTACATAAAATTTCAAAAGATTTTGTAGCGCACACTTTTTTATAATTGAAATTCGTTCTTCCATTGAAAATTATTAAAAAGGTGATAAAATTGCACGAAAAAAGAGAATGAAATTCCTAAATAAATAACGTGCTAATAATGCTAATGAATTGATTAATGAAAATGTGATTTGTTCGATGAGCGAACTGAGACTAAAATAATATTGTTGATTATGATTATAGCTCTGATTATGATACTCTTTCATTTCAAAATTTCATTTTAATAACTAAACTTTTAATATTCTGGATTAAATTGCAATATTGTTGTTTTTAAAATTGTGGTACGTACCTTTTATCATCGAGTTTCTTAAGTTTTTCTACTTTGTTTACAAAACGATCAGTCTTGCTTTTGGGCCCCCTGAAAAATCGCGAAATGTCAAGAAAGTTTTTGGCCAGAAATTCATCATGCAAATCTCGAAATATTCGAGTTGATTAGACTTAGAAATTTGGAAAATTTTCAGATATTCGGTAGTACTTTACAGTGTTCATCACTTTCATTTTAAAAAATACGTTATTATTTTCATTTATTTAAGACCGTTTAAAATCTTGCTTTAATCATTAGTGAATAAATGGTATGTATAAACAAAAAAAAGGTGTAAATGGAAAGTGTAAGTGAAAAGTATTCATGGATGTTTTAGAATGAAAATTAAAAACAAAAGCTGAGAAATGTAAGACTATAACGTCGTTTTGTTGCTTCAGCTGTTTCATTAATTACATGCGCATATTTAAATACGTTCCAACTTTCTAAAAAATCAAAATTATAAATATAAAGAAAAAAGAAATTCTAGAATGTCGAACTCACCTATTTCTTGGGACAACCTCGTCAGCTCTGTAAAATAAATATTTTCAAGTTAGTATTAATTAACAATAACAAGATACAAATTAAGAATAATTTACAATTAACTAGTATTATTATACTTTGACTTCAACGAGCAAGAAACATTGTCTTGCCATTAAAAGATATTAAAAAACCCTTAAAATCTCGTGGAATACCTGGAAATTTTTTATAATCTCTCGTAAACCTTGGAAATCTTTTAAATAAAATATAAAAGCTATAAAATATGGTAAAAATATAATTAAATTTTCAAAAAAAAATATAATAAAAAGCCCAAATATCACATTGAAATCTTTTTCTTGATTTAAAATGTAATCTATCAGTAATGTAAACAATTATTAATAAAACAAGAGAATTCAAAAACCAGTGCTTCAACATCAATGTGAAGAATGGCCAGAATACATTATTAAGCCAACATACTTCATTCTACACATAAATTAAAGATATTTTTGGCGAAAATTAAATACCCACATGGGAAGGTAAGGCAAGTCGAGCAGAAAAGAAAGGTACAAGTATTCCAGGGAGAGTGGATACAATTACGGTAAGGAGAGAGAGAGAGAAGAAAAAAAACAGTGCGTTGCTCAATTTGCCGCCACCAATTACCGTAAGAACGTATGAACAGGCAATTGGCTCAGCAAGTTGCATGTGCAACTTTGTGGAAGAGGTTAAAGAAAATCGAAATTTTTACATTGCAGCCACGCGATTGAATCGTTTCAAAAAAATGTATCGAAGGCCTCCATATATTCTTTTTTTTTTTCACCGGATCCAAGGTCTGCAATTTTATTTTCAATTGAACCATTTATTCTTTTCACATTTTATCAGAAAAAAAATTTCAAGAAGGAACTTTCTATATTGAATTTTTGTAATAAACTGTACTTGATTTGAGTTTACAAATTACTAAATGTTATATGTAAAAAGAGTGGAAGTAACCACAGAAATAATTATCAATATTTGCCAAGAGTCAGAAGTTTCTCATGCGATTCTCGAGTAATTGCTGGGTGAAATAGAGTCATAAGTGTTGGATGCACATTACCCTCTAATGTAGTGCTTCGGTGAGTCGTAAGCAATAGTTTGACGTCAACTCGATAGTAACGAGTTCCTTGTACGTAAGCAGGGGAAACTAATTAAATTCAACTCATTCTATGCTCTCTAACCTACCCCTTCCCCTTTTTACTCCTCTTTCTCTTGATCTTCTTTCGCAAGCTGTTGCTCACTTGACTACAAGTGTTTATTATAACGGATCTTAAGGAGCAGTTTCAACTTGAATCATCCCAGCGAAAAGAATGAAATTGTTACAACAATCTATCGATCGGGAAACTACATTCAATGTCACCTAATGCCCTCACAACCATAACAAGGAGCAAAAACGACAAGAGAGAGAGAGAAAGAGAGAAAGAGAGAAAAGAAAGCTAAAGAAGTTGAGTAAAGAAATCTAGATTAATCAGCTGTAACATTAGGTGTTGTCAGAATTAATTTGGCTTAGCTTTCTAACAGTCTTTACTACTTTCTTTTATTTCAATCCATTTTTAGTTGACTGACTAAATCTAGACACAAAACAATTGACAAATTATAAAAATGAATTAATAAATTCCCGAAATATAAATAATTATAGGTAAATTAATTATTAAATATATATAATGATGTATTAATTACATATTGGTCCATATATCAGATATGATACTTTTATTTTTTATCAATATGCGTATATTCGCGAATCCCTAAAAAATCACTCGAAACCTTTGAAATTCATTGAAAATATGTTTTAAACATTCAAATGAACGAAATATTTCTTCCCAATTCACTTTATCCAAAAATATTGTTCCAACGAAAAATAACAATTAGGCATTACAAGTTTCTTTCATACAGAATTATTTTTAATGTAAATGAATCAATACTTTAAAACTTTTTCTAGTTTAAAGTCCATACTATCAATACAAAAATTCGTTCATTTGAATGTTCAGAACTTTTTTTTCTTTTGAAAATCACATAAAACCATTGAATTTTTTTTTAAACTCAAGAAAAATTGGTAAAACTGATGAATTTCAATGAAACCCACCCAATTCCTTGAAATCCCAACGGGAAAAGCTATGAATCCCAAAAAGGAAGCATAAGTCAAATAAACAAAAGAAATATAAAATGAAAGGATTCTGAATGAAAGAAATCTTGCTGCGCAAAACGGATGGACGGTTATAAAACGGGATTGAGATTGGAGTAAACTACGTATGTAGCTGTTAGCAGAGGATATTTCTCCTTCCTTTGTATACCACCGTCTTTCTATGTGGGGTAGGTCAAGCAAGGCCAGGTGTGCAGATTTTGCTCGGCCCCTGGACAGGTAACTAACATGGAGCCAGGACAGACAGAAGCAAAGAACTGACATTATTCCAAACCCAAAAATCTCTTTGTGTGAAGAATGAAGATTCTAGATGCTGAGTTCGACAATCTCGAACCCGTATCCGCTTCAAGTTTAGGGTGGTCCCTTTTTTACGGGTTTTTTTCTCAATATTCTTTTTACTCTGTCTCCACTTTCTGCTCACGATATTCTCCACACCCTACAAACTCCTTTAAAGATTCAAATATTTCTGATCATTTCTGATAGACCAACAAGTATTTGTTAAAATAAAAACAATAATACTATAATAAATACAAAAGAAAGAAAAAGCAATTCTTTCCTTTGTTTCAAATCAAGCTCGTTATATTCATCTGTGAAAATTGGAATAAGTAAGAAAAAGAGAATCTGGATGTTATCCAAAAGTAAAAGATCGCCCACAAAACGAAAAGAGATGCAGGTCGTTGCTACGAAGTCCAGACATTGGCAGGCCGTTCCACCCTTGAAGCCGGCATTTTAAGAGAAAAAAAAAGAACTAACTCGCACGATAGGAATCTGAGGAGTGGGTTAGGTTAGCCCCACCAAGGATTCGAGTTCTTTGACCAGGTACGAAATTTTTTTTCTTCTTCCCTTTTTTTTCTAAAAGCATCAGGTAAGAAAGGCTTCCCAACAATGTTACTTGTATCGGATCTCATTTTTCGATGGGAAAATACCTCAAGAAAAAAAGAAAACAAAACTAAAAAACTAAACTAAATGAGAATGTAAAAAGTGCATCTGATGGATCAAAAACAGCAATTAGACAAATAATTAAATACGGAACAAAGAAAAGATGAAGAGTATTGGATGGTGAAAATTTGTGTTTAAAAGCAAGTGCCTCTAGAACAGGTAAATTGGCTTAAAAGGACATTTGAGGTGGGTTATTTTTCAAATTTAGCTGCACCACTCCAGTTTCCCTTTGACTGAGAAATACCTCAACTCTCGAGGGTGCCGGGCAGCTAACGAGAAGCTGGTGGGGAAGGAGAGCCCAGACCAATGGGGATTTTGTCGACTCACATGAAAAAGCTATGATTTTACAGAGAGGTGCGTTCCATGGAAAGGGGAGGACAGGTGTGCAGCGAGGGTGCGTTCACAGTCTACTGAGTCAGAGAGCTGAGCAATCGCGGAACAGTCATCGAGCAGAAAGCTCCTTTAGCCCTAACAGCTATCCATACATGATAAAAAAAGGGACTTATCAAGTTTAAAAAATTTCTACATTTTTTCATTTTTAAAACGTTTCTGCTTAAGGGCATGTGATTCTTAGTGACTCTTTTTTCAAGATTTCATTCAGTGAAAATTCACTGAGAATCAGTGAAAAGTCACTGATTTCCAGTAGATTTTTCACTAATTAAAATCGTGAGAAAAGAGTCACTGATTCAAGTTTAGAGAGTAGAATCGAATTCCAGATACTTTTACTGAAAACTTGAGTGTCATTTAGAGATAATCTCTGCATAAGGGTGGGAAACACAAAAGAGGATCGAATAATAGCCAAAGCCGATTTTGCCCAGATTTTTGCTTCCTTGTGCCAAAATAGACATTTTTCAAAAGGATGGAAAGATGGATTTGGATATAATTTGAAATAACAGGGTGGATATTTTAGAAATTAATGTGGAAAATGATCATTTATATAGTTCATTAAAAAAATAGTTACTGATGGACAATTAATATGACGTCACCTTAATCTACTTTTCGACCATTAAAAACAAAAGATGTTTCATTTTTATGATATTTTGATTAAATCCTTAAAAAATTCCCAGGTATTTCCCGATCCGACGATCACTTTTTAATTTAAAGAAATGAAATTTCACTGAAAATCAGTGACACCAGCTATTTGAATCAGTAAAAATTCACTGATTCGAATTTAGGGAGATAGAGAGCGCCCTGAAAGATGCAAATAGCAAATAAAATGTAAAAAATAAAGATTGCTCTTACCCGTTGGGAGAGAGAACTTCAATGTTGTTGGAAGTTGATCGTTTGCGATCACTGTTGACATCAGCAAGTTTCGCAAAATTGGTATCGCTGTACTGGAGACGAGCGCTTTTGCGGGACTCCAGTAGTCTGACTTCATCTAGCTTTTTGACTAAGCTCATTGTGCTCTGTAAAAAAAAAACAAAAAGAACCAATTCAGAAAATTGTCTTACTCTGAAATTGCTTACAACAATAACAGGGAATGCGAAAATGTTTCTTAAAACTAAAATTGTCTTTTTTTCCGTTTCGCTCTTGATATATTTAACCTTGAATGTTCCATATTTGCACGTGTTAAATGTACGAGCACGTTTAGTACCTTTATCGCCTTCGCGTCGTTGTTTTACGTCAAAATTACACGACAGGGAATTCCGACGTCAAAGAAGCGAAGGCGAACTGCGTCACAAGATATCTTGAAATTTTTCTTTCGCGGACTTTAAAAGAACCGCAACTTCCAATTAGGGTTGTAATTAGAGAGTAAAAAATTTGGAGATTGTGAGTTAAGTAGAGCCTAAGATTTAAAAAAGTTATGATATACTCGAAGAAATTAGAGAATAGACTTTAATCCTTTTTCAGATTAGCTATTAAAACGTGTTAAAGTTTGATCTACAACGAAGGCATTAAAGCAAGGTATCCTTCATCATCGATAATGATTCGTTTCTTTTATCGAAACTTCGTCATTGCTCCGACTCGTAGCCATTGCTACGTAATTCGATAATGCCTAACAATTATGGTGCAATCGTTGCACCGGGTGGGAAAAATGAAAGTACCGCGCTTTTAGCGTTTAGACAAGTTACGAAGTCCTTCTAGCGATCTATAAGTGTAATAAGCGTAGCTAAATCCCTAAATAAATCATTAGATCGTTCCCTTCTTCGATACACACTCGACCCTGCGATTCGAACTTGATTTCCTAATCGTGGCAATATATCACGCTTGATAAAAATCTACCTTGTGTAATAATATTATTAGGAAAAGTAGAGAAATCTTTTTCGAATTAATTAGACTCAGATATCTTTATGTTTATCTACCTTGCTAATCTTTTTTCCAATTAACGATACTTGTTAAACCGGAAAATTATTTGCATACACACACCTGCGGATATTGTTTCACTTCAAAAGCTTTCGATTTTCAATATTTTCATTTTAAATACATGTACCTTAAGTTCATAACTTTCAAATGAACAAAAAATTTTTTCTCAATTATACCTTATGTAGAAATATTGTTCTAACTAAAAAAATGGACATGCTTAGTTTCTTTTACACATTGTATTATTTTCAACTAGCAAAAATAAGATTCGCTTCTTACTATTCTTAGAAATCACTGAAAATCTTTCGAGACTTCTTCAAATTCTTAAAAATCCTTCAAAATCTTAAGAAACCTTTTGAAATTCCGTTAAATCTTTGAAATTTTTTCTTAATCCCAAGAAACTTAATTAATATTAACGTCTTAATTATTATTAATGTCAGTGAACCAATACACAATTTCATTCAATTGAACATTCAGAACTTTAAGCACATTAACATTAACTTTAAATTATTAACGTTAACGTTAACGTTAAGATTCAGAACTTTAAGCACATTAAAATGAACTTTAAGCATATTAACGTTAACAGTTTTTTATAGTTAAAATCCGTTAACGTTAATAGAAGCAAACAGAACAATCTCGACAAAGAAGATAAAATTATCAGAAAAATTAAATGGACAGAGTCGAGCAGAGAAAAGGAGAGCGATCGGTCTTGTTTTCGCTTTTCTCGGAGCAAGTGAAGGTGGTGCAATGGAGCCTTTCAGAAAAGTCTCGGAACAGACTGTAGTTAGCGATAGTAGCGTGGCAGAAAACGATGGACTATTCCACGTGACGAGTTGCACTTTCTCCGACTTTCAAATTTCTTCTCGCTGCCAGTATAATAATCGTGCAACCTAAGCTCTTTAAGAGCGCTCGCATAAGTCCGAGTTAAAGTCGTTGACCTTAGGCTCCTTACCTCGAGGTCGCCGAGTGGGATTGATTCGATGCGATCGTGAGTTGTTGATTTTCGAATTGCATAATAAAGAGTAAATACTCTTATCAAATCGAGCCTACGTTTTTCCCAGTCGCTATCAACGTTATATGTATAGGAAATGTTGTTCTACTTCCAAGCGAGAAAAAGTAAATGACAAGAATCCGACTTGTTAATTGACGGAATAAAAAGATTCGAGGTTGATAATGGAGGTAATCAAGGTGTCTAGACGACCGCGGGATGGATTACGTAGGTGGCGATGAATCGGTGTATTGACATAGGTGTCGGGGGGAAAGAAGATCACTCAAGGGTGCGCATGAGGAAGAAGAGATGCGGGACAGGTTTTTTTTAGCATGAAACCTGATCCAGTGTAGGTGAATCCTGACTGCGATGCCTTAGAATCGTGCACGGTAGAACGGCGATGCAAGAGGGCAAGGAATGAAACATTATACACGGGGAGCAGTCGTCCTCTTAACTTTTCTTCACTCGTCCTCGGCTCCCTTTGTTTAGTTTTGTTTACTACAAGACATATCATTGATTTCTGTGAGCTTAGCGTCGAATATTATAGAGTGGAAAACACTTTATCCTGAGTTAATATTTAGGAGGAATACTTTGTCCCTTTGGACATCTAGAAAATACTGGTAACGAAGGTCCAGTGGTAAAAAAGGACCTTGACAATTCACCTTCCTAAATGGACCTTCATAAAGCCATGGTACCTGCCCGAATTCAATAGAAGCAGGTACTCTCTTCCAGCCAAAAAAAATCTTCGGGTTACCAAGGAGAAAAGTCAATTGGCAAAGGTAGTTAAGTTTGAATTTTCTAGAAATGCGCCGACACGAACTTTATATGGAGTAGACAATAAATCGCGTGATGGAAGGATGCGTTGCGCTCAAGAGGGGATGAGGGAACCGTCAAGGTATTCAAGTTGCGAAACGAAGCATCGCATCAGGTGAAAGTGCATTCGCTTCATTTCACAAGGTGTTCTAAGCAATCCAGCATTAATTGTCTAGGCAATAAAGGTATTGGTATCAAAGCACTGAATAAAAGATGATTTCAATTATTATGGTATAATAATTCACTTAGAACGAGGACAATAATAAAATTTTGGTACTAATGCATAAATTGACAAGCGTAATTAATTCGTTAAACACCTTTAATTAGCATCGTTTAACATGTTTGTTGTTCAAGAAGAAACTTATTGTCCCACGTTAAAATTACAGGGATTGAGAAGTAAAGAAGTGTGCGACTGATTGGATGAATTAGCGAGTTTCCTCGAATCAATCAAGTTTTCTTTCGGTGTAACACTTGGTCTTGCTACTTTAGCAATTCGTCTTGGTGTGTTAACAGGAACTGTTGTTAGGACAAAAAAAATCGCTGCGTCGAATTGAAGCAGAGTCTTGTTATTCTAACGAGAAACTCATTCCGCGTATATTTACGGTTACGTAGACACCCTGCACGACCATTTTACCTCTGCAAGCAGGCATATATTATTCCAAACGCTAGTCATTGAAACTTGACTTGAAACGTTTATGGCTTTGCGTTTAACAGTTTCAACAGTTTTGCCAGTTTCGCCTATCAAAAATATTGCTCTTTTTCACATCCGTATAAAAAGCATTATTCATTTAAAATAATTATAGTCATTATTTGAAATAAGGATAATAGCTTAAAAAAGACACAAGGTATATATTCAGACGCGTAAAAATGTAGACGTTAACAAACTTGAGCAACTTTTTTCGACTCAGTGAAACTTTTAATTGTGAGTAATTCAACCTAGCGAAACCGATTTAAAAATGTGTAATCAGTAGGTGTCGAAGGCTGCACAAGTTCGCTCAAGAAACGTGACGTGCACCTGATTTGTGAGGACAGTTAGGCATGTGAACGTGTCCTTCGGTCAACTTTTAAAGGACCGTTCAATTATACAATGCAGCGTGAAAACTTTTTAGCGGGCGTTCTCTTCTCAAGGTCTTCATAAAATAAAAATATGTACAATCCAAAATAAAAGAACCTTAGTAGGTAAGTATGTAAGTAGAAGCTAAAGGAAGGTGTTAGTTGTCGATAAACTGCTGTCGAAATTGAGACAATCAATCAGTCCAAGGCTGATGAGTGTGTTGAAATCAAAACTACGCATTCATCGAGATTCAGATACGGCACGATATCCGATTGAATACGATATGTATAGTTGATAAGACAAAAGGTGATTTGATCCACGCAGCGAGGCGGAATACCTCTTTCAGTAAACGTGCAGTTAACCGCAAAAAAGTGTGCACTTTTGCCGATAAGAGAAAGGCTATCTTTTCTAAACTGGCTCCCTTGATGGGACGGACTTGTTGTTGATGATAAGGTCGATGCTGATCGTGCATGGTGGAGCTCGACCTCGTCGACTGGAACAAGGAAGGACGGCCGCATTCCGGCCAACAAATGATAACTGTAAACGGAACTTGAGCTGTGCAGGTAAATATTGCCTGTCCGCGTTACAACGAGTCAAACTAGATCATCCGCAACATTTGACTGCGCGCATTACACTGTTTAATCGTGTCAAATGCGCAAACACGTAACAACCTGGCAGCTGAATCGCTAGTGCGTCATCCTTAATAAATTGTACAGTGTACATACTTTATACAATGTAAATAGTTTATACAAGAATTCATTTTATATTTAAATTCCCTCATTGAAAATTTCCATTCCGGGAAATTGGATTTGTGCCATACGCTGTGATGAGAAAAGGAAAAGTAGAAGGAAAGTTAGCGCGTGACGAAGAGGCTTTCACGATTCCACATTCTGGAAGGCTCTTGCATAGCAGAGGAGACGAGTTTAAACCTGATAGTTTAGTTGGCGAATCATCGGTTCAAGGATGGCCTTTGTCGTTAGTTGGATGTGGATTCTATGAATCAGCTGCTCCCACGACAATGCGCTTCAAGTTTCAAATGAAGGACAAGAAACGCACCTAATTCGTTTGCCATCGCGGAAAAATTATTTATTTACAACGTAATCTAGGTTTTACGCAAGCCACTCTATTGTGCAATCCACCGCTACTTTTCTGATTTCTCAAGAAAGCGATCACTCTGTAAACTTTCTATAAAAACCAGATTCAATTCCACCAACCATATTATTCCCCATAAACTCAATGTTTAATTGTTCCTTCCATTTTCAATGCCTACTGCTTCCACTATCTCGCTTCAATTTCGAAACAAGTTTTTGCATTTAAAACTCGAGTGATTAAGAGTGTGTTTTACAAGAGTGCAATTATAATGGAAGGGATAATCTGTTCTTTAAAGTAAGGATTGAGGCTAATCAAATCCAAGACACAAACGTGACAATACAAAGCAGTAGATAAAAGACTGTATGTTTTTTTTATCGCACGTGTTCTTTTGTTTGCTCTGATGATATGGACTCCCTAAACATGTCACGAGTCGTATTAAGAAAATCTTATTCAGCTTTTCATTACTCTAATTAAAATATCAAGGAAACAATTCATTTTCATAACAAATTATTTCTTGAGGCACTATTTATCTCGTGATTCTTATCTGAGGAAAGATTACTCATTTAGGATTTGTTCTAGTCTCATTTTAATGGCTTCAGACGTTGCTATCATAAGTAGGTACCAACTTCGTCCTCATTACATTAGTCACAGCTTTTATAGATGAACTTGAATCTGTAGAAGACAACTTTACGAGTCACTTCCATGTAAATTAAAAAAAATCTCCGTTTCCCAAGAAGCCAACAAAGCACGAAAAAAGCAGAAGAAACACACAAACAAAGTGAAATGGACATAGAGATCCATCGGGTGCAACGAAGGGGAAAATGACCATTGCGAAAAGTATCTACTTAAAAAAAAGGACATCAAAGATGAAGCAAAGATACCAAAAGCACGGTAAAAAGAGCTCCTGGGTTAAAAATTGTAACACTATTACTATAACTACGAATTACCAGCCAACGAAGCAGAAAGAAAGCAATCAATCGGCAAATAACTCTTAAGCAATAATCAACCTACAAGTTCTCCTATCCCAGGACTCTTTTTCCTCATCCTTTTTGCGCTTCTCGCAGGATTTCTCTGACAGTACGACCCGTCAAATGATTGACTGTTTTATGTGGAGCAACCGGAAATATCAATTCGAATCTAATAGCGAATTTATTTCCTTTAGCTGCAATTTAACTCAAAGCCTGCTTTTATCCCTAATCTCGCTATTATTTTTGTCACTGCATCTTGTTCCGTTAACTAAACTATATGTATAAAACCTTCGGCTTGAGTTTCTTGTTTGATTCAAGTGCGTGCATTTAACGCGGGCAAAAGCAGTTCGAATCGTGTCTCGCGTATCTGGTCTCGCGACTCTCAAGGATTTCTTTGTTCCCTGAATCTCCCTCCCTCCGCGTACCCCTCGCGACCCCTAGTTCTGGCGGCCGTTACTGCCGGGTGGTAATGGTAGAACTGCGTAATCGCTGTTTCCACGTGCAAGCTGCACCTGAACGTGAGTAATGAGCGTCTGCTAGGGACCTAGGAATCTAAGAATCTAGGAACGGCACAAGCAGCAAGTACATAAATGCAACCAGTCGAACATGTAAGATTGTAAAGAAAAGCAAGCGTCCAAGTCGAGGTCCAAGTGAGACGATTTAAGGAGGCTCAGACCTAAAACCTTTCTTTCCAACATGCTGTTCAGTTTGAGCTTTCACAGAGCTTTTACTTCTCTAGGTCACCAAATGCGCTATAGCCTTATTAAATATTTCCCAAGCGTGACATCCAGCTTTACTCAATATATGCTTTAATGGTTTGTGTTTCGAGCTATTCAAGGCATTTGACCCATTTCTAATAGCAATTCCAACTGCTGATTTATTCAAATTACTAACAGGAATTTTTAAGTATACTAGTTTTGACGCCAACCCTCCGGTAACTCTAAGTGCCATATTTATCTACAAACAAGCTTCCAAGTAAATTGTCTTCAACGGTACCTCGTAAAAAAGGTACATAATGTTGTGTCCGAAAGAAGGGGAAGACAAATACTCCGAATGCAGGAATACTTCGAATGAACGCTACAGGCTAGACCCGAAGGCATTGTTTCGTGGTCATTTTCATATTAATAATCGCCAGCGGCCAGGGACCCCGCATTATCTGCAGGCCGTGTCATCGATAATGCATGCGCATTGTGATCAAAGTGCCCACGGTGACTCATGAATCGCGAACGGAAACCTAACCACATCGGGATCAATGTATTTTCCAAACTCAAATCATAAACAAAAGAATCTTTTTCAAAAATTAAAATCAGATGCTTTTAGACACTTTTTAAGCAAAAGACGAGCATCTGCGCTTGCGCGAGGAGTGGGGAAAGTGCATCCGATAAACCACGCCCATCAAAACTTGAAAAAACGTTAAATCTGAAACTACTAGACCTAGAGAAATCTGCTAAAGGACCTTAGAATCTGCTAAAGGACTTTATTTTCTAACCGATGGATGATGATGGTAGGTGATATAAGTGCTAATGAAATGCAAGTGACGAAGATAATCATCCGTGGTTGGGCGACGCATCGGGACGCACAGCCACCTAGAAACATCCGCTACGTCGGGCTGGCCAACATCGGGGCTGCCTATATCCGTCCACGGTCGATCGCTTAGGTCGGATTACGCGGGCGTCTCGTTAAAAGCGAGACCAGTGCAAGACTCTCGTTTCAAGGGAGAGATTCAGCTGGAGACAGGTTGCTTCTCCCGCTGGCTACCCGATTATTTCTGCGCCCACGCTTCTCCCGATGCGATATGATACGATACGATACGATATATTTGCCTCGCTCTTCGACTCCAGCCCTTTCGCGATTCGAAAGAAACCGTATGGGCACAGGATAAAAATACACGCGCGTTCGCTCTATCTCGAGGAAACACCCTGAAATTGCCTTCTTCGGGTTGAGTAAATGTCCTTCCCACATGCCTTTCTAAAAAAGGGCTCCGAGCCTCTTTTTTCCAGTTTTCAATCTGCTTTTATAATCTGTTTTTATAATCTGTTTTTATAATCTATAAAGAATAACGTTCATCAGAAACTCCCTCCTACGTCAATTGCAACTTTGCAAGACGAGATCGTTTCTTCACGAAAGTAGTCGTAACTGCTCAATTCCACTCTTGAGATGGAATAATAAAGATAAGCGAATTAATTTCGATGCATGATATTGCATAGCCGTTAAGGCGTAACGACGGTAATTTTCGAGTAATTTGCCCATCCCTGGCGAGAGAAGCATTTGCAATGCGATGCCGGCCGGCCGGGTGCAGCAAGCAGCGGAACCAGCGATCGGTGTCACTGTGTCGAGTAAACTGATGACGTCACTGGACCAGACTCTGGTCTCCCTTCAAGCATCGCCAACACAAACTCTTCGCACTTCTTCATCTTCCCTTCCTCGTACATATATTATACCCTCACGCTTATTCTTTTTCACTCTTGTTTACTTTTTATCCCCTTTTCTTTTTTATCCCTTTCATTTATTTTTGATAATGTTCGCGTTTACGACCTGTACTTACGTCCAGTTGCATAAACGTTTCTTGCGATTTAAGTGGAACTTAAAACTGCAATCAGCCAATCGAATCGTACCTCCAGGTGTCCTAAGTAGTACTTAACTTACACGTTACGATTGTGCGTGCAACTATAAAAATTGAAATGACTATAAGCGCTACTACACTTATCTCAAATGCTATCCAGCAATTTTCCAAATTACACTCGAAAATATTGCTATTAGACTTCCAGATGTGGCTGAAGTTCTGAACAAATTTTTCATGTGAACGAATTTTTGTATTGATTGTACTTTAAACTAGAACAGATACATACTTTTAAAACTTTTGGTAGATACTTTCAACAACTTTTTACCTCAAAGTGGACTAGAATTTAATTTTTTTATAAACTGATCAATCAATCTCTCGCACACAGTTGAATTTGGTCCCAATGCGAATCGAGGACGAGTATCGTTTTCAATCACATTCAGAAAAAGTACGATTTATCGTTCCAGATACGCGTTTCCGCTTATCTCGCGCGAGGGCTGTCTCCGATTGTACCAGGGTAAGAGAAATATAAACATACACATGTTAACTTGCTCACGTATTCAAACGAGGTCACCATGCGGAAATAGCGGTTATCCATGCATTGGCAGTACAACTACCATCCACGTGGCTAACTGTACGAAGAAAAGTGGGCTTTGGCCGCGTGACGCAAGAAGAAATAATTTGTTACGCGTTCTTGGAGAACGCTATGACCCTGTAACATCAGCTCCACTCTCCACATTCTCCTAATCATAGAACCAATCGCCTCAAGTTTTATTTACCAAGCCTGGATCCTTAACCTCTTCATAGCCAAGCATTTTGAAAACAAGTGATAATCGATTCTCGTAACTAAAATAACCTTCCTAAGTAGACCTTCAGTTCATACATGAACGAGCTACCTTTCCAGGGCTAAGTTTACACACCTCTTAACACTCTGAAAAGAAGTAGATAAAAATTACTCGGTACGAAACCAGATGCTTACAAATACTGGGTTCTTGCCAAATCTTTTCAAGACTTTTGTTTACGTTCCTCGCAGTCACTCGAAAATTCACTGGGTCGTGAAGTCCGCACCTGTGCGATTTATCGCCCGCATACGTAAGGTTTTCACGATGTTCGAATGAATCGCGAAAGTATCAACGTTCGCCCGTCGAAAGTGAAATTCTTATGTATTCCGTAGGTGGAAGCGCACTGCGCAGTTAGCGACTAGAGACCGGTCTCTCTCTTAGCTGGAATCTAGGCTGCGACCTGCTTCACGCTATCAATTTGGGTCATTGGGCTCGTCCGGGCCCAAGTAAGAAGACCATGCGATTCAACATAACGACATCATAACATGGACCTTCTTCGTTGGTGAAACTCGACTCTATCTACATAATACCAAGGAAAAATGTGGCACAACAATGCCAACTGTTGATGTCCTCAACACAAGGGCAAACAGCTGTTTCATCAGAGCATTTGTCACAAATCGACTCTATACTTCTCAAACTTGAAAATTATCTTTCTTTCTTTCTTCTTATTGATAGAGCACATAATCCTCGATAGCGTGGTGCCCTATGCGCACACGCGCTTGTCAGGTGCGTGTTGCAACATTATATCACGGGTATTGCGTAAACAGTTGGCAGCTCGCGTCTCAAATACCACTCCTATACGTTCTCCATAACCCCTTTCCTTAACCTTTATTTTCTTCATACGCACATTAGGCCCACGCGAGTCCCAAAATCACGAGATATCTCTCGTGCAATACTATTAGCGCCGGATGAGGAGAAAGTCCCTTTCTCGCGCATTTTTCCATATGCATATCCAGTCTGAAAATCGAAACTCGAGAAGAGTTTCAGCTGATAGATCGCAACTGGTTTCATAAACTCTGTAAAGCGATTTTCAGCATAACAAGGAGAAAACAATGGAATTATCAAAACATTACTGGAGACATTGGGTAGAGAAATATGGTTTGCACTTAAGTTCAATTTAATAAATGGTTTAATCGCAGGTGGCACTATGCTTTTCAATCTCGACACACGTGAGCACTTAATCGCCATTACCTTTGGAATTGCTTTCCTAACTTTCACTACTGGCATTCTGTCTTTTTATTCTTTTTATCTTGCACGTGTTTAAAAAGGACTTTACTTTGTATTCGGAAATGATATCAAAGCGATTTGTACAATAATGTTGTGAGTGATGAAAATAGTGTATAGGTTCATGTATACTTTAAGGCTCATGTATACCAAGATGTATACTTTCATGTATATACTTCGGCCATATACTTTCTCAGCTGCGGACGGCTTACGCAATCAAATCAGACGATTGTACAACTGGCTAAGGGAGAAAAGTCGATCAGAAAATATACCCCGGACACTCTGCGTGACATAGTGCCCTCGATCCTACGTATCTTAATAACGCTGCTTACGAGCAATTGGACCGTATCGCTCACCAGTTTAACTATCGTGTAATTCAACGTTTGCAATAGCAGAGAGTATCGGAATCGCGATGCCAGCTGGCGTGCAATTTTTCAACGATGATGCCACCTCGTGCTCCATTATCCTCAACATCGCGATCACGAACCAAGTGAAGAAAGCAGCACCGGATTTATTTCGACATTCTGCCTTAAACTATTATCATTTAGCATTAACACAAAACCAGAGGTTTTATCGACCGCAGGAATTACTCAAACCCTTAGTTACGGTTCTTATAGTTTCACAATTCTCAAATCAGAAAAACATTGTTCGTAATGCTGTTTTTCCGTGATCATGCAGCATTTCATTATCGGTCGCTATTAATCTGATATTCCTGCTGTTGAACTTGAAAAATCCTCGTAACCATTGCGATAGGTGACGCAGACGATTGTAAAACGAGAAAAAAATTCAATGTCAGGGCTGCAGCCGATAGCAGAAAGCGAAGGTTTTCATTTTTACGAATCATTGATTGTAACTGCGAGATTGCATCAAGCTAAACTCCTTGTAAAGAAGTTGATTCTAGAAAAGGAAGTTGAAAATTAGAGAAAAAAGTCTTGGTCGAAGGAGTCAATTTCATTGTAAATTATTACAGAATTACTGCTCTCATACTATTGTAAATGTTCTCTATAAACGTTGCGCTCATCTCGAGGCCGATTGCGTACCAGATTTTCTTTCTTTGTTCCGCAACGATGAGACTGCGAGGCGCTAGACTAACTGCATCTATCAAACCTAGGTGTACGTTAGGTATTTCGACCTACTTTTCTGGGAAAGGCTCGACCTCGCTTTTCTCTTGGCAAGATACGCGCCACTTTTCCTCCCGTCCTTGTGATTCGACCAGCGGAACGCTGCGGAAAACTCCAACTCTATACTCTATGCGCGATCTTTCCTACATCACGTTTCTCGCCAGGAAGAAGGTCGGTAGTCATTAAGTGCGTACGTTGTTTACAAACAGGGAATCTCCAGCGACGTGTCATGCTTCAGCAGTCTCCATTTTGAAAAGCGTTGCTTCAACAGCAACAACTTGTTTCACTTAACCCTCCGTCCTTACACCTATTTTTTCGATCGAGATCCCTACACTGGGTCAATTTGACCCTGGCACTTTTTGATCGCGTACCATTTCATAGCTATTCATCTGATTGACTTGAAACAAATTTTGAGATGTAATATAACTAATGCAGAATCTGTTGGTGTGATCAAAAAATTATTTTGAATTTAATTACTAATAAAAAAAAATTATCGAAAAAAAAATTTTTTTTTTAAAAGGTATAGTCAGAACATCCAACTATAGTTAGAATAGGTCGAACGCGCCAAATTATGAATTTCCATAAAGGTATACACAACCAAAATTTTTGTATGGGTCAAATTGACCCAGGGTAAGGACCGAGGGTTAAACTGTTTCCTCTCTATGCAAAAATGTGCATTGTGTGAGAGAAAGAATACTGGAAAAGGCCACATAAGCAAATATTGTAAACGCATTAACTCCGCACGTGCAAGGTCGCGTTATCGATCGTAATTTACATCCAACACATGCTATTGCATCGTTACGTCACTGCAACTCGATTACGACCAATACCGATGCGTGGGAGAAAGAATAAAACGCACGAATCACAGACGCGTAATCGGCAAACCTTCTGTTATACTTCCGCATTCGTCATTTTATGCTGCATTAAAATTGTTTTTCTCCATTTTATGATAAAGCTTTGTTTTCCACATTCCCCACTGTTTATCAATTTTCGTCAACAAACGACTGACGTGTGGCCACTAGAGAAACCCAATTTCCGTTGATAAGGCATCACCATATTTTCGGGAAAAAAATATAGTTGTGGTTTCAGGTCGGGAACCGGTGCAAATAAACACGAGAAACCACAACACTCGAAAAAATATATGGTGACGCAAAAACTTGGAAGGACAGCAGTGATACTATAAATGTCAATCAACTCTTCCGGGTCCAAAAATACTTAAATATGAAATATGTAAGTATGAAAATACTTCAGGCATAAAAATATTTTAGTACAGGAATAATGATTGAGCTAGTTTGACTCTTTGTCAGGAAAAAAGACCACCTTTGATCTTTATTTCTAGATCTACAGAACTCAAGGTATATAATTATGGCTATATTTGCTACTTTTTTTAGAATCTTCTTTCCTGTCAGGGGAAAATGTGCGTTCCGAATTTGCATTTTCAGGCTGCGTGTATGCGAGTAGCGATGGTTGTGAACGGGGTCAACGACGGGTGTAAATTGAAAAAAAAAAATCGCACAAGCCAACTTCCGGTTTGCACCATATCAGAACTTCCGGTAAAACTGGCGGAAGTTTTGAATGCGCTGCAGAAACAATTTGTTCCAAGGTATCAGGCTTAAGTATATGACCCGTGGAATTCGGGTACCCAGAAGCCCGCAAGAATTCCCGCTGTCATTCCGACACGCGCGTGCTTTGGTTTCGTAATAAGCCCCTTCCATTTTCACAGATCGATTGTAAGTAGGTCAAACTTTTGTTTTATTTCGATTCGAAATTCCACTCATTTCAGCTTTATGGATCGGCCATCAGAGGCAGTAGCTGGATTAAATAACTGTTTTGATTTAGGAATGTACTTGTGATAAATATGTCTGCTATCTTATCAGTGTCTTCGATTTCGCATTCACATCGATGTAATGTGTGAACCGAGAGATTCTAAACCCCTTCGATTTCGACACTGATGTGGGTACGATTTCTTCGCCGATGTCGAGTATCTCTCTCTTTTCTTGATGCAACCTTGTGAGCGATCGCATGCATTACACGCATACATATTCCCGCCGCATAATACCGACCCGCTCCAATATCCAAGGTAGATGTGGAGCCGGTCGTGGTATAGTAGTAATTGCGACACCCGGCATTAGTCGAGTTTGCTGAAAGGCGAGCCGCGTGAAAAGGCCGCTGCACTGCTTTCTCGACTTTCGATAGCAACTCGTTCTACCTCGAAACTTATGAGCGAATGGTTCAAAGGCTTGGTTGACAAGATCGAAAGTTGTTGCGCAAACTCCGCCATATTCAAGCCAACTGCCACAGTTACCTAAATTCCCTCTAAATCTCAACCCAGTGAACTCGGAAACACGGATGTTTACATTCAGAACGTTTACAATGTTACAGCCATCTAGATCCTCACCTTTAACATGTAGAATTATAGATATTAAGCTTGTGTTTTGATAAGGATTGATTTTAAAAGACAACCGCATTTTGGCAGGAAGTGCGCGACACAGATCGTAAAACTGATAAATGCCTTGAAACTCGAAGCCGAGCTGGAAGCATTAGCTGATTAGCATGTCCAATTTGAGGAAATTGGAGGTTTTATAAACGGAGTTCGGAGTCACCCTCGTTTTTACATATCTCACGTAGATCGAGCGCGATTCCGTTCTTAGTTTCCCAGAGTGGTGCGCATGCGTTGCTTTATGCACCCTAACGACGGGCACCTGGGGAACAAGTTGGTACACGAACACAGCCTAGCTGCACCCACACGCCTTTTCGTGCATAGCAACTCGTGGCAGCAACAAGCGACACCGTTGCTTCGCGCTCACGAATGGCCGCGTCACGAACCCGGCGAAGGGTGCACGTGTACCGGAGACTCGCTCGGCTTATAGATCGGGTTCGGGTTATAGGCTAGCGCAGATTAGTTTGTTTCCCGAGCTTTAAACCAACCTAGAGTCTTAGAGCAGTCCGGTTTTACTAGCTGAAGCAAAAAAGGCAACAAAATAAAAGTCGATACCAATACGGACACGAGTATCCTTCTCTACGGTGTTTAACTGGTTGCACCACCTTCGCACTTAAAGTTCAGACAGCACGTAAGCTTCCAGTACTATTGCCGTTTCTACAAAAATTTTTACGATCGCGAGCACTTGCTGCAGCAGCAATTGCAGGTTGCTCGAAACGACCACTGCTGGGGAAGATTTTAAATATTTAGAATGCTAAAGAGAGGAAAAATTCTAAGCAGGCCAGTTTTATGTTTAAAAGACGGAAACCACATGGTAGAATAATAAGACCAGAATTTAAAATTAAAGGATTTTTCAGCTGGAACAAGATAGGTGTGCATCGGGTGCTTTGTTTTGAAATGCAGAGGATTTGTAGTGGTGGACTCTCGACAATTGAGAAAAAAATCGATGTAATGGGTCTGGTAATTAAGAGGAATGCCGTGTTCAGCAACCGGGCGACCAGGAATCGCGATACAGCGATTCGTGCCTTTCGTTCTCCATTTACAGGCACGAGATGGTAAAGTTCGTCGTTGTTGCCGGTAACTAAGACTCCGTAACGAACGTAACCGTGGTCACGTTCGCGTCCAGCAATGCTTGGGCCCCGAGGCATGCAGATACATACGCAATATGGGACCCAATAAGGCCGGGGTGTATACATGTGCAGAGGACCCACGTCAGCAGAGGAACGCGCACTTCCTGGAGTAGCTTTGGCCCGGATTTTCAAATGCGCGAATGTCGTGCTGCCCGGTATTTTACTCCCCTATCATTCCCACGTAATCTTCCAAGCGCGTTAATGAAAATTCCAATAACGGAAATGGGGACGAAAAATTAAGTCCAAAGTCAACTAAACAATTAAATTAACCAAGTATCAGAACTTGATATGCAGATGCTATTCAAAAGATAAAATCATCTTTTGGATACAGATTTGCGTAGCAAGTTGTGTAACAAAGGCATGTTAATTACTAGACTGCATGAAAATTAGCGATGCAAAGTTTCCCTAAGTCCTCAATGGCCTCCAAGATGACGTGCCTACATCCGATGCAGCAACCCGTTCTAGTTCGAAGCCACCTACTCTCACTTTTGCCTCACTTCGCGACTGACCTACGTCGATTTGACCCACTTACGATCAGATATACATGAAACGGCATGACGAATAATTGCAGACCTCACATCAGCATTTTCATTGTGCCTCCATTAATTCTCCGCCGTCGTCCTGAATTTCGACTACCCGGACTCAACTGGAGTTGTATGCCAATCAAGATTCTTTGCGACCTTATTCCACGAATTCCGCATGTGCATGGACTCTGTAAAACATTGTCTCGCTTTCGAAAATTCATTTCGTTTTTATACTTTTTATAGTATCAGCATTACAACAGTAATTATCAAATAAACTTCCCCAACATGGAGACCTTAACATCGACAACAAAAGCTACGTCAGCAAACTTGTTATTGGAACTATTTACCTCATCTTCAAAGATAAATACTCGTCAAAGAAGTTCCAATCAGAAAAACAATTTCTCCTTGTGACTCAACTACGCAACATCAACCATATTTTGTTTACTCCCACCCGGTGAGAAATAGGCCCCGGCAACAACAGAGCCAGCCGCACTACTCGTCGTAAAAGCATCACGTAACCTATTTACCCGCAAAGTGGTACAACGTATGACATAATCTCGCGCCTCAATCATTCTCCATGGATTGTACTACACCGGTAGCTGCCATTTTAAATAGACCGTAGCGCTTTCACGCGTGCGCTCTTTATTTATCCTAGAGGTATGCATGTACGACACCAAATTATTTCCGAAACGAAAGGCACTTGACGCTAGATCTACAACGCATATTTAGATATCGAGACATGCGCGTAATGAGAGAGAGAAGAGCACGCGTATGTTACGCAAATGAAAACATGTGGGCGGAAAGTTACAGCGTTGTGGTGACGCGACCACTATGCGAACCTAACTCCGATACGTTGATTTATAATGATTGTTACAGCAAGGATTTATTTCATACCATACTGTCTTATATATTCCATATGCTCGCCCACGGGAATTCCGGATGAAGCGACTCGACCATCATAAGCTAAAATCTCGCCAGGCGCGAATGAGTAAAAATAAAAACATTTGTAGAATCCCTCCATCGAATTCCAGAAATTGATCTGTAAATAAGGATAAAGCATCGGAAGCAACAGAAGCATGAAGACTACTGCGGCGAATTGCACTGCATTTTTAAATGTACTTGCTTTTATAGCCGGCAATTAAACTCTTGGCGCGTCCCTGAGGAATTCTTGCGAGGTCGAATACCCGGGATCTGATCAGACCCTTAATCCGATCCTGTTCTCCGATGGCGCGTGATTAAGAAACGACAATAATCGAGATATAATATACTGAAGATAATAAACATCGCTACCACTGAATTGCTTCGTAATAGATCGTCTTACGCATGTGCGAAGATCCGCAAATCAATTGCTTTCTAAATTTACGATCTCTTGAACAATTGCAAATTCAAGTCCACTAATGAGCTGCTTCGAATTGACTCTTCTATCATTGGCAACCCATAATTTATTAAGCTACGTTAATCAAATGAACGTGACGTTCATAATCGGCTATGTTGTGCGGTTAACATCCAATAGGATTATCTCCAATTTGCGAGCGCTGATCCAATAATGATTAACTCCCTCTAACAATCAACCTCTTTTGACACGAAGAAAGTACCGACATAAAGTTGGCACAACAAGTATAAAATAGCAAAATTCACTTTAACGAAATCAATTGGTGATTGTTGGTATTTGATGGCATAAATAGTCTCAGTTTATTTACATTTCAAGATCTTTTTTATAGATCTATGTAATGGGATTAGAGGAATACCTAAAGTAGGAAATAAATCCAGATTTAAGTGTACTTTCTCACTTTAGCCATCAAACATCACCGCAGAACCATCAAACATCGCCAAACAATCATAAAATATCGCTAAACAACCATTAAACGACTCCATTAAAAAAAATCTAGATACATATTTTATAGTCGGGAGGTCAACGGAAGTTGGTGAAGAAAGTGGTAAAAGATCTCAGCTGGGCGAGTAACGGTAGCACGATAATTATTAACGGCTGATTAAGAGCTCTGAAAAAGAGGAGGTGAACGACCCTGAATGAAATTCAATGTACTGTCGGCATATCGATAAGTTTCGCCCGCGTAACAGGAAGCATTGGATTCGTCGACGAATCAAAACACGGGTCTACGTAGTTGGCCCACGAAAAGAGCGCGTGGCTGGCGAAATCATGACGTCACATTAGGCTTGCGCACCAGGCTTGTTTATATTGAGATACCGGCTGCCTACTAGAAGTTAGGTTAGCCGGCACCGGCGAACTATCTTTGGATTCACGAATATAGGGACCAAAGAGGATCTTACTCAATTGAATCTCAAGTCTGTGATGGTGACTGGTGGCACCGTTAAGACTATGATTATATTCGAGTGAGTGTCGAGCCAGGTATTTCCGAGGCTACCATAGATAGTGGGCTACAATTGACCGGATCTTCCGCCGAAAATTCGAGATGAGTCAGGAGGGTTTCAGAGCAGAAAAAGTCTCCAAGGCTAGATTTTGTTTACCTCCCAGGGTCTGACTAAGAGGATTCTTGTGTTATCAGAAAAAAAAGTTGCGATTATATCGAATATTTCTAAAATATACGCTTATATGGCCCTAAATTTTAGAATTGGCATTGCAGAGAAAAAAATGCCTGTAAGGCAGGAATTGGATAACTAATACATAGCGTTAAGGAATTTAAAGTGATTAAATTTAAATTTTTTATGATATTCTTTACAATTTTGACTTTTATGAAATCTTCTAAAATCAATTGAATTCTATAGGACATTTTTATAAAATAAAATCATAAAATCTCTTTAATTCTTTCACTTAAAAAAATGTCTGGTTTGGTTAACCAGGATAATGACTAAATATGTCCTTACTATTTTTACATTCTCATCAGAGAAGGTATTAGATTTGTGTAAAATTTGACCCCCCCAGTTTTTGTCAAATGTCCACGTTTTGGGACCCCCTGAACCCGAAAAACATGTTTTTACGAATGTGTCTGTCTGTCTGTGTGTCTGTCTGTCTGTCTGTCTGTCTGTGTGTCTGTCTGTCTGTCTGTCTGTAGATTTTTAGTTTGTGAGCACGATAACTTTCGAAAGAATTGACCGATTGGATTGGCCTTTGGTATACTCTTTGAGTGTCCTAAAATGAAGGTCAAGTTCGTTGGCCAGCCATTTTGGATAAAAATTCAAAAAGTTGGAGCATTTTGAAAATTTTTGATACCACTTTTTTTTTTAATTTAAAAATTCTATGCACGGATATTCGTAGTACTCAAAAATTCGAACAATTCTTCCTAATGACTTTTTTGGATAAAAAAAAAATTGAAAGACTTATAACATTTTGAAAATCCAAAAAAATGAAAGAAAACTTAAATTAGAAGCCAAACAACGCACGGTATGAAAAAAAGTCTAAAGATGAAAAATGTTTCTTTTTGAACGCCCTATAGGATAGGCATAACAACTTTTTGAATTTCCTTAAAAAATCGAAAATTCAAATTTTGAGCCAAATGACGCGAGATGCAGAGAAAATGATAAGAAACATAATTATTGGTCTTAGAAAGATCTACAAGTTATCTTTTGGCCACTTTTCAATAGGATGAGTAGTTTTCGTTTTAATCATGAAAAATATTGTTAAACAGAGCCGAGCGCGAGGTTTAAATCAAATATCGAGCGCGAAGCGCGAGTGCCCTGATGAGAATGTGCTCCTTAAGGTCGATAGAACCTTAAGTAAATTAGTTTTCTTTTACATTCAATGCTTTAATTTAATTTCATTTAAATTTAATTTAATTAAATTTAAATTTAAAGTAATTTTAAAAAAAACATGTAGGTACGAGCGTCCTGTAAAGTGCAAGCCTCCTGCAGGGCACAAGCGCGCGAAGCGCGCAACACGGAGCGCGAAGCGCGACGTGTAAATATTTTCGGAGCGCGAAGCGCGACGATCGAACTATATTTGACCCCCCGCGCGCCGTAGGCGCGCTCATTTTTGCGAGCGAAGCGAGCCGCGCGCGAAGCGCGCGATGAGAATGTGCCCGCGAAGCGGGCAGATTTTTTTATGTTGATTTATCCAGCATTAGTTTCAAGCATAGTTGTTTTAAAAAGGAATTCTAATTAAAACAACCAGAGAAAATAGTAAGGCCATATTTAATAAGAATTTTGACATTTTTTGATGTACCAAAAGTTTTGAACGTTCAAATGAACGAAATATTTTTTCCTAATTCTATTTTATCCAGAAATGTCAATTCAACTAAAAATAATAATCATAGACATTACAAGTTTCTTTTATACAGAATTATTTTCAATGCAAATTAATCAATGTTTCAAAATTGTTGCTAGTTTAAAATAGAATCAATACAAAACTTTGTTCATTTGAATGTTCAGAACTTAAACCACATATTTTTTGAGTGAATTGATATAATTAGAAGTATCTTCATATATTTTGAAATATCTTGAAATTTTTTTTAATGTTTTTGAAATCATCTTATATCCTTAAAATTATACACTAACTTCGAAACTTAAAGTTTATTGAAGCAGTTGTTATGGCTAGATTATCTTTAACTCTAAAACAAATTTATTCAAGATACTTTTAAGATACATAGCATCAAAATCTTAATATTACATAACAGATACAGTGACTCAGCTGAAGCTTTCCAGCTAATTGGGTTGCCTATACATATAATGGCGCCAATGTTTCCATATATGCATGTATTTCAGTAAATATACGACATTCACTTCCATAATCATTGCAGATTAGAGGAATCATTCACATCTTCCAAAAAAGTGATCATTATTGGACCCGTGCGCAATTATTTATCCGGTATAGCAAGAATCAAGATCCATAAATTGAGATTGAGCTCGCCGTTATGAAATACGGAAAAAAAGTAGCCTATTGTACTGTATTCCTGATTTGCATAGAAATCCAGAGAACTTTCTCACAACATTTTCCATACTCGAGGCTTTTGGGCAGAAATCAGTTTGTAGTCTATTGTGAGGTAGACTGGGAGAAATCGCGGCATGTATAATACCACACGATCATCTATAGCTAGTCTCCACGTGGAGAGCTACCGGTAGCCGGTGCAGCGGTAGTTGTAGTTGGTATAGTAGTCAACCGGCGTGCAACACGAGTTACATTACACGCTTATGTTAGAGCGCATTGTAGCCACTCATTATGAATCTAGCCGCGCCCACGTAGCGGGACCGAGGCCGTGTATTTCTCTCTTTGTCTCTCCCCCCTTTGTCCCCATTCCACTCTCTCCCCCTCCCCCCCCTACCAACAACCATTGCAACGGCTGACCGAATGTAATGGTACGATCCCTTACCCAAGAAATTTTCATGGTGTTTGTTTGCCTCACGACTTGCAGGAAGGTTCGACCTCAAAACAAACGCCGTTTCTATGAGAGCTTGAGAGGATATCTCATCCCTTCTACGATCGCGAATCACGAAGAATAAAATCCTATAGGCGCGTCGTAATTTCCTATAGCGGTATACTGTCAATGGATAGATGGTCGAATAAAATTAATAGAACCCGGTACTTGAGCCGATCGCAAGTACCGTACAGATTCTATCACGACCTTTTCAACGATGCTGTTCCTAATATTGATTATTCAAGCAGTATCTTCGCGTGGGTCTGATTGATATTTCAGCGTTATAATCAAAATTTATCTTCTTTAAAGTCAGGTTTCGAGTTCCAGCGTATGAGACAAGTTACAGGGTGGACAGGATTTTAGGAATAAATTTCCGGTTTCTCTATCAAACATTTGATTTTTATTGGATTTTGCAGTTTCAGACGTCTAGTCTGAAGAAAATTTTTATTTTATTTTTTTTTTGCATTTTTTGGATTAAGAATATCAAAAAAGTTCCCAAAATCATTTTATTTTTATTTATTTACTAGTAAAAATTTACCCAGTGTTGCCCGGGTTTTTAAGAAATTTCAAGGGATTTTATAGAGTTTTTAAGTGATTTTTCATTTTAGGGAATTTCAAGATATATCTTAAGAAACGTCAAAGGATTTTTAAAAGAATTCAAAACAGTTTAAGGATTTTCAAGAGTTTTCACAAGATTTCAAGGGATTTTTATAAAAGTTTGAAAGAAATATCAAAAGAATTTTCCAGAGATTTTAAGAAATTTTCATAGATTTCACAAGATTGAAAGAGACCTTAAAGGGTTTTATCAGATTTTAAGTGACTTTAAGGAATTTCAATGGATTTCAAAAAAATTCAAGAGAGTTTAAAAATATTCAAAAGATTTCAAAATATTTTAAGTGATTTTAAGAAATTTTAAGGAATTTATTTTAATGTGGAGTAAATCAAATGAAATTCCTGTAAAATCCCTTAAAATTACTTGAAATTCTTTAAAAGCTATTAAATCTTCTGTAAATGTCTTAAAATTATTCAAAATATATAAAAATTCCTTGAAATTCATTAAAATCTCTTAAAATATCTTCAAATCCCTTTAAATTCCTAAAATCAATCAAAATATCTTAGCATCCCTTGAAATTCCTTGAAATTAACTATAAATCTCTTCAAATCCTTTTATAATTTTTTAAATCTTATCAAATCTCTTGAAATCCCTTAAAATTATTTAAAATCCTTTGAAAATTCCTCTAAATTCTCTAAAATTGCTCCTAGTAAACAAATAAAAATTTTTGGTTTCGGGAAAAGTGGAAACTCTTTTTTTTTTTGTCATTATTCGAATAAGTATAAAAAAAAAAAACGTCAGACTAGACGTCAGAAACTTCAACCCAATTTGATTTCTCTCGATTGAAATTTTCTATCTCTCATTTTGTGTTTTAAATTATTTTTGTAATTCATTACAAATTCATTTCATTTCATTACATCCATTGAAATTTCGTCAAGTCCTTGATTTGCAGCCTTTTTCAAAAATCCCTGACTAGCGACCTCCCTGAAGAATTCCAATTAATTATCTCTGCGTTAATTATTTCTGTCGCTAATCTTTCTAATGATGAGTGCAAAATATTCCGCTTTTCATTATCTCTATCTTTCAGTTAAAAGACTCTAATGTTTGAAAATTGGTCTCTTGACAATTTAGCTATGAAATGAGTGCAAGTGCTCCCAATGGTGAGTTATTTCATGTTGCATGCGAGGCTTCTTGGTCAATTAGGTTTTCCCTGTGATGCTAGCTAGCCCGAATTGAAGCTCTCGTTAACGTCCTCGTCAAAAATAGGACGGGGCTGAAATTCCAGTCAACCAAACGGTGATTGGGATCCCGACACATCACGGTTTCTCTTTTTCTTATAGAAGCATAAACAAGCATAAATGATGGCGAATGCACACAAGTTCCATCTCTTTCCTTGTCTCCTGTTCCAGCAAGTGCAGGAGGGGATGAGCAACGCTCATGCGCGTGGTGTAAATGGGCCATCCACACGACGATACTCTTTGGAAACGAGGTCACGAAAATTAAATTTTGTGATTAACGGCGAGCGTATGCGCGAGAAACGTGTTTTTAAAAGATCTAAACTAAACTGGCATTACTACTGTTCATCTCTATTAATGAAGACTGATTTGGATTAAAGTCCCTGCATAACTGCTCCCAAATTTGGTCGACTCAGATTGACTTTTATGCTAAGTTATTAATCTCATATTATTTATACAGCTTTCATACTTTATTCATAAGTTTATAAGTTAATAAGTTAAAGTTTATAAGTTAATAGATAAGTTGGACCCAAGTGTTAAGTTCAAAATCCCATTCTCCATTTTACTCAACGAAAATTATAAATAAATATTTTTTCACTCTGCAGCACTGATCTTTTTTTAAATATAAGACTGCGTACAGAGCGAGAAAATATTTAGTTACGATACTTTTTGCATAACACGAAGAATTCAAAATCTGACTTCAAAATTCAATATTTGTATTTTATTTAAAAAATATTTGAATTAGATATTTTCTTGCTCTGTGTGCATAATTATAGTTAAAAATATATTAATTATAGAGAGCGAAAAAATCCCAATTTTAACATTTGTTGGGTAAGATGAAGAAATACAGTTTTTAGATTGGAACTCGGCTCCACAACCCTCAAGGTGTTTTAGAAGGTGAACTTCAACTCCTAAATTTTAATCAATAAATATTATAACTAGATATTTTTTCACGCATAATTCTACATATTTTTAAAACTTTCTATTTTTCGCTCTCTGCTACAGAGCGAAAAAATATTTCATTATAATATTTGTTGAATAGAATGAAGAAATAGAAATTTAATATTAGAAATTATTAATAAAATATATTTACTAAAAACGCACTAATTATTGTTACTTCAAAATAAACAAGTTTCAACTGTCACAAGAGACAAATTATCAATGCAGTTTCTCTTTTCTGAAACGCGTTCGATTTTCAGATACTGGTTTAGAGGAGAGTCCCTGATCCACTTGACTATTGCACACTATTTTTATCAGTTTCTAGATTTTTGATTGAGGCTGGTAAAAATCAACAGATATGGAGCACAATTAAGACTTAAAATCTAAAGTTAAAGTCCAGGCTCTTGGACTCATAAAATTTACGATTCAATTGATTGAGCGACCTTGGCGAGATGAGCTCAGATGCAAATGTAATAATTATGGCAATTTCCGACCAAAAATTCCCCATGTTTACAAGAACTAACAAGAGGGATACGTAATACTCTGGAGAATCTTTTCCGTGTTCGCTCTCACTCGGAGAATCCCCTGCCGCCGCCTCTTGTTGCATCATTATGACTTTTCCGATAAGCCAACTACAAACTTGTACTGTCCGAGTCACGATAACGTTTATTGACGCTTTAACGAGCGAGACTCGTCGAGTAAATCGAGCGTCAGTCGGACATTGGCATTGCACATTGGTGCACCAAGGTAGTGAACTTAGAACGCGCCTGGACTCTTTGTTGAATATTGCCTGAATACCTCCCAGAGATAATAATATAATGCCTTACTCATACTCAATATAATTCTAAGTTCCTGATAATGAGACCCATCTATATCTTCGCAGAAAGCTAGAACCGTTACTGATTTTCTTTCAAATTTGCTTAGGGCAAGAAATTTCGAGAAACGAGTGTTTATCTCTGATTTAGAATATCTTGATTAATCAGCTATTACGCATTTTGCAAATAAGTTCTTGCAGGAATATAATCTCAGAAAAGATTTGGGATCTTAGTCTCTAATCTAAATCCTTACCAAGAATCTCTCTTAGAGTCATAGAAACCTTTGTTCTTGGTCAATAAACAATTAACTAAAGCTTCTTTAATAAAAATATGATACTTTATAACTCAGATTAATATCACATTAATTATAGATCACTAGAACTTTTTCCAGGAATTCTAATTTACCGACAGAGTAATTAAATTACTCCAAAATTTCGTCTATTAGAAGGTTCAGAACTGTACTGTTATGAATTTCAGAACTTCCTTGTAAATAAATATAAGTGCTTCATCAATATTTATTTATGCTTATGTCTATCAGGAAATTGAAATTCCCAACAAGAGTTCCTGCAATATTGCTTAAATTTTCTCCAGAATATTATCTTATAGATTAGTTTGACTGTCGTCTTTAAAAGATTGTCAATAATATTTGACTTAATAAAGAAGAACGTTTATTTGAAATTTTACCGATAATTTATACCATCAGATTAAAATTAATCTCTGTCATTAATATCAGTTAAAGTAATACCAGACACTATGAATGAAACATTCTTATGAAAGTATATTTTGGAGTATAATAGCGAAAAGTCCAAAATATTTTTCTACGATCAGAGACTCTTTCAATAAAGATTTCTAAATATTTCATATTCTAATTCCCGAATAAACCGTTCCTAATTTTTTACTCACATTGCACATTCAATCATTTCCGAGTAAATATAAACCGGTTAAAAAAACTCGTAAACTTCTAACCTACAAAATACTACTTTTAAAAATCAAATCTCATATATTTTACCTCAAAAATACGAACACAATTTATGATTATCGTTAAATTATCCCGATAAAATACTCCAAAACGACAATCTCTCTAACTTCCGATTCTGCTTTCTCGAAACATTAACTGCGTCTTATTTTCGCGAATTGAGAACACGCGGTGTGTGTTTTTGAAGACGCGTGGCGTGTGTAGTCTAACCTCCAAATTCACTTTCCATCGACTTTAATTTCCCTTTTTATATTCCTTTATGTCCCAAATTGATAAAAAAATGATATAAAAAATAATGATTTACAATAATTTGTAAAAACCGGCGTCGACGAGTTTTCGAGGGCACAAATATGTAACTTAAAAAAAAAACTTTCTTACCTCTTGCCCCGACGGTGCAAACACAACATGGACCTCGTCTGTCTTTACATTATGTTCAGTGACTTCAGCATGTATTTCCCTGCCGTTGTAAGTCAAATACACCTTCTGTCCTGGCACAAGTTTTGTATTTGTGATTGATCCAAATCCTGGACCGATGATTTCCCGATCCTGGTATTCCTTCAATGCAACAATATCTTCACCTGGGACCTCGTCGAATTTCACTAAGAATCTCGTTTTCGGCGTCAGTGCCATGCCGTTTCCATTAACACTCGGCGTTTTCACTTCAAAAATACTCCCACAATAATATTTCCCGTTTTCCAACGGCGCGCACACTTTCGTCCCGAAGATGCTGCGCTTCGCTAATCTCTTCCCGGTAGACATGATCGTCTCTCAAAATATCAGATGCTTAAAATTTTCTCTTATTCCTCCTCTGTTTGCAGAACTCCTCCTGCTCCAAAATTTTCTAACCTCGCCAAAAGCACACGCGCGACGCGTCTCAATGTCTGACGATTCAAAAACAAAAACTCCAAATTTACAAACACTCAGTTTCAACGAATACTTAAACACAACACAAAACAATGCACTATTTTTTGCTAAAAACCGAATTCGTTAAACCGTTTAATTTGAAAATAGTCGAACGATAGAGAAGCTTTCTACGCGGGACGCGGAGGTTTGTGAGCCCGAAAACTTTGAGGCTTGTCGAATTTTCTGACAGGATTTTTTGCAGAGAGCATAATACATTCGTATTTTTGAACCAGAGAGCATAATATACTCGAACAGAGAGCATAATATACTCCAACTTAGCGCGTCACTGCTGTACCTGTACCTGACGGCGTGGACTCGGCTGTTATACTGAGAACTGAGCTAGGTTTACTTCTGCCGGCCGGTCAGCTGTGATAACCACAACATGGGCCCCGAGCGCCTGCGCTTGCGCCTCCCACCCCTCTTTCGAAATATCATCAAATGCATCAAATTTCAAAAAGGAAATCAAATATATATGAAAAGTGCACGATTTTAAATGGAAATTTGAATTTATGTTTTGTAATTTTCAAGAATTGAGCGATTGTTTCGTTGATTTGCGATTTTGTCATCAGCTGGAAATGCCGGCATCGAAGGAGTGGAGAGTCTTACTTAACTGGGATAGAGGGAAGGGATAGGACAAAGAAAGATGGAGAGATTTATAAGGATGAAATTAACGCACAGATTTAAGACGTGATTAATTGAGAAGTTGATGTAGGGATTGAAGGAAGATGTTGTAAAGGCATTGTTTTTGATAAACACTTGTAAGTTGTTAGTACGCAGCAAGTGTTGTCGTTTGTTGTTTAACTGTCATACCAGCTGAGAAGAGTGGAGGTTCTTTGTGCATAGTAACAGGGCCGTAAATAATGAAATTTTCTCGGGTTCTTTCATGGCTTGGTTTGTTTGGCTTTTCTTTAGAGGCATTTTGAGGTTATATTTTTTGAGAAGCCGGTTTAATAATATCTTTGAATATATTTTGTTTATTTAGTTTCCATTGTTTACGTAATTGTATAAATTGTATGTATTTTACTACAAAACGGGAATCTAAACTGTCGAATTAATTTTTTAACCTGATAATGTTTTGGTTTGTTTTTCTTGTTTTTCTATTTCAATTCTGATTTCTTCGTCTCCAAAACAATAATAAATGTTTCAACTTCTTTGATTCAAGTATAATTGCACACATTGAAGTAGAACATAGCTCATTTTTTAATTAAAAATATCGTATTTTTTTTAACAGTCGCGGCTTTTAAATTATTTGAAACTGTGGCATTATACGAAATAAAATTCTTAATACTTTTCAGATTTTTAATTTTTATATCTATATAAGTCTTGAAATAAAAATAAAGAAATCTTTATAACCATTTGTTTTTACAGGTTTTGTTGATTTGTTCCTCGACCATGAAAAGCTGATAGCGCAATGCGCAAATCCAATTTCCTAGAATCTATTCTGAAGAATTTCTTCCTTTATCAAAGAATAAATTGTTGATAGCAATCTTCGCCACAATTTTAAAGGTATTTCTTATCAGAAAGTCAGAAAAATAGTTCCAATTTGTTATTTGGAATCAAAATTGCCTTTAAAATATGTAAGTATACAATTATTTAAATAAATTATTAAGTTTCAGATTATGCAGTTTATGCAGTTTTGTATGCAGTTTCAGATTTTAGTTATTTTGAATTGAATTTTGAACTTGTTTGGATTTCTTAAACTTTTAATTACAATTATCTTACTGAATTTTCAAAAACTGTTCCCTAGATTCGGAAAAAATGACGAAGATGAACGAAAAGTGGGAATCTTTTCATGACCTAAAAAGGCTTTTAAAGGGTTTCGTTACCGACCGGTAAAAAAATCAATTTCGCGGCCCTGGATAGAGAACCTCGCCCGTCAAGACATTCACAAAGCTCTGAGTCCCGTAATTCTTTGTAAATACAGCAAGATCTCTGGCGAATCAAGTGGAACGTGCAAAACAAGCCTCGAACGATACAACCTAAAAAAAAGCCCTGAAAGTCTTAAGAAACGTGGTAATGGATTTTGGCATTCAAAACCTGTCGCAACATTTTTTAAATCCTGAAATTGAAAAAGCGATATGTAGCATAATATTTAGAACTCGGAAATAGCCGAAAATTGCCTGTCACAAGAGACATTCTTGTGGCATTTGAGCCATTTGAGCAATGCAATTGGCTCGAGGCTACCGTCTGTTAAATACCAAAGATTATACACGTTTCTTGAGAAAGTGCCGCACAGCCTTTGGTTTCTTAATAACTATCGGCGTCAAAATAACATTTTCTATCAGCTGAGGACGCCGGTGTAGTGACGAAACAGGGAAGAGTGGAGGGTCTTTGACAGTGACCTGAGAGTCTATCAGCCGGTTGCGTGTGCACGTTGTGCTCTTTCTAGCTGCATTTTCAAAATGACGACGCAAATGCTCTATGGATCATATATCAATTCCGACCTTTGTTCGCGTAATAGATACCTACAAAACTTGCTGGATAATTAAAGTTGGCTCTTTGTTTTGATTGACTCTCTTTGTTTTTTTTTTTTTTCTAGAGCAAACGAGAAGTAATACAAATTTATGGATTTCATATTATTGACAGCATGGCGAACTACCATTGGCTCTGCAATGGGAAATTTCAGATAGGGTCCTAAAATGACACCGGCCGGCCGGTTGGTTAGCAACAGACGACAAAGACCTTTTTCTCAGCCATATGCGATAGGAAATCTAAAATTTTCGACCTCCAGAGGAACATAAAAATTTGGAACACTGTTAGAAAATTGGGAAATTCAGACACTTGTTAGTAAATTTAAGATAAATTTTGAAAAATTTAGTTAGAAATATAAAAATTGTGATACATTGCTTCTAAAAATTCGGTATACAAGTAGTTATACTACATATTTTGAAAAAGATGTAGATTTATGAGATGCCCATCAGGAGAATAATAAAGTAGGCTTCCATATAAATTGGAAAGCACTTGTGCATTGTCCAATTGTCCATGTGAGAATCTGGAGAAGAGAAAGGGTAATTTATAAAAGATTATGACATTTGTTTACCTCTGCAATTTTTCTAATCGTAAAAGAAAAAAAATCTATTGACTTCCAATATATGAAGAATAGCACAATATACGTATTTCGTTGCTGTTTCAAAGTCTTATTCCCACGCCTTTATAAACACGCGATGCAGTATGTTTGCTATTTGAACTTTAAAGTACTTGGCATTGAGATATAGACTGCTCTTTGCAATGACTACTGGAACATATAATTTCCTCGTATGCGAGGAAATTTAACTGTAGTTAAATTACCTTAAAAATTATTTCTAATAAAAATGAAATAAAGCTGCTAGGTCTGCTTTTTTATAACATTTTGCACAAAAGGTTCTCGAAATTATATTGCTTACAGAAAGTAGAAATAATTCCATTGAAGTTCAGAAATTTTGATATTTATAACTAAATTTTCCAAAATTTATCTTAAATTTACTAAAAAGTGTCTGAATTTTGCAATTCCAACTGACACTGTCTATACTCTATATATATATTGGCATGAAAAAATGAAAATCGTTTCAATAGATAAAAAAATAGATAAAAATCTGCTTGCAATCGTTTCTAATTTCTTGAAATCTTTTGAAATGCTCAGAAAACCCTTGAAATCTTTTCAATTAAATAGAAGTGAGTAACGATTGCTATGAAGATTCTGCAAGAAGAAGGTAGGGTAGTAGGTTTTCTAGGTAGAACTGTTGTAGGCGTTGAGGTTGTTGAGTCTGTGACTGCGCCATAGATTTTGTCACGGTCAAAGAGGTGCCGGAGGGAATGAAAAAGAGAAGGGGATGTGATTGGCCGGAAAAGGGCGAGGTGGTCAAAAGGGGGTTGGGAGGGAGGCAATGCAGAAGGTGACGGTCCATGCGTTCTCAGCTAGCCTCATAGCCTATCCTAGATTTATTTCCGTGGATGTTGCGCAATTCTCCCTCAGCTGCTGACAGTATGTACTCCAAGTAACCGTTAGCAAAGACCGTGAAAGTGCACTCATGTTTCCATACACATATTTCTTTATATTCCATTCTATTCCACACTATTTCGCATATTTTGACTTGGATAAAAACGAGGGGTTGATTACTTCTAAAAATTCTTTTAAATCATTTTGAATTCTCTGATATCTTGAATCTGGTGACCACCAAAAATTCTAGAGATCAACTCCTCGGATAAAACCATGTGATGAAAATCTATTATAAACTCGTTTGCATAAACGAGTTTAAGGAATTGTATTTGTTTCATGGTGACAGAAATTTCCTTGAATAGCTGCCTCCTATCGATTGTTTCGCATTAGACATCTAGTCTCATTTATCGAGCTAACGAGCTACCTAATGGCTTTCGGTCTTGGCATTGACTATTGTTCGTTAAATCAAACCACTTTGTCGATCTAAGAAAAGATAATGGAAACATGAGCCAAAAGACTTTTTACAATCGCTTTAGATTTATAATTAAGGGTGTTAGCCAAGTTCCAATCTAAAAATCGATTTCCTCATTTTACTTAACAAATATTAAATTTTGGATTTTTTCCCTCGGTAGAATTAATCAATTTTTAACTAGAATTATGCGTACAGAGCGAGTAAATATCTAATTCAAATATTTTTTAAGTAAAATGAAAATATTGAATTTTGAAGTCAGATTTTGAATTCTTCGTTTTATGCAAAAAGTATCAAAACTAAATATTTTTTCGCTCTGCACGCAGTCTTATATTTGAAAAAAATATTAGTGCTACAGAGCGAAAAAATATTGATCTATAATTTTCATTGAGTAAAATGGAGAATGCAATTTTGAGCATAACACTTGGGTCCAACGCCCTTAACAATTGTGAAGGGAGTCTTGCTTAATCTCCAATAGGATTCATTTTTATTTTTTATTATAGTATTTTTAAAATCTGGAAAAAACCCATTTAGAAGAAAATTAATACAAATAATATCAGTACATAATCGGAAGTCGGAAATGGACGATACAAATTCTGATCCGAAAAGTGAAATATAAAGGATTTTGGGAATTTCTCTAAAGTCAATCGATTCATTTGTTGCGTAGTGCAAGCTCCTAATTGTGAGCTATAGAGGGGTTGGTATTGTATGGTTCCGGTATGTCAACAATAGAATAGAGGGTGCTGTTTATATTCCTTTATTCCCAAAGCTGAACTCTGATCTGAAGACTGAACAAAGAATGTGACAAAGAATTGGGGATAGAATTTGATTTTCAGAGACACTTTGAATCATTCGAAAACTATGTATTCATTTGCCTGATAAAATTGCCGATAGCTTTTTCTTGCTTCTACAAGTTTTGGCGCGATGAATAACTGTTTACAGTATTCATCACAAAGAAAAATTGTTTACTAATGATAAAATTGTATAAGATTATTCATTCAACAGTCATTATGACATTTACTTAGCGCATATTTCCAATCTTACATAAATACAGACTTCACAGTCCCAATGGGGAAAAAATAGGGTACTTTTTTTTTATACAAAAATCAGATAGTTTTGTAATGTGAGAAGCAAAAAGAAAAAAAAGTCTGTTGTAATTTTTATGTGCATTAGTTTTACAAATATTTAAAATAATCCCAAAATTGAAATTCTTTTGAGTAAACAAATGGATTTTCAATTAAATATTTAAATTTTTTACAACAAAAGTGAATGCAAAGGAAAAGAGGAACTTTTTGAAAACAGAAGAAAAGTTTACATTATTTATAGTAGTTTACAATATTGACTAAAAACAGGATACTTTAGGAAAAAAATCTTTAAAAAAGGTAGGGACTGGTCTATGAAGCCTGTAAATTAATGTTATCTAAAAGAAAGAAATATTACTGTAAGACCTGGCATTTGTGGATTTGTGGATAAAGAAAAAAAAATTGTAAAATTGATACAACAATAGGGAAAGGAAAAATATGTCTTTTTAAAATATCTGTGCATTAAAAACTCATTTTGGGCCACTTATATGTAATGTGGAGAGATATGGCTCAAGCCACTTTATTCTAACGTTCGTTCGTCGATGCACAACACAAGTTAAGAGTGAATTCAGGTCATCTCTCCTCGTCAGCTGGGAGTTTACCATTGGTCATGTTCAGAAATTGCGCCGTAGTATCTTCTATTAAACCTTCACCCAAAAGAAAGAAGAGAAAGAAAGGAAAATATTTCTATAAGATAATGTGCAACATGAAGATACTTTCTAATTCATATGATTCAATATGGAGAGCACTGTGAAAAAGCAGACAATATGCTGATGTTTAAAGTGAAACTTTTTAGATAAAGATAAAGATCTGCAAGATCAGCAGTTTAATTGTCATAAGAATTATACTCAATAAATGTCATGGTATATTTATCTGAGTATAATATCTATATACAATTAATTAAAATTACTGTCTGTACATACATAATATGAGATGTAACATATGTAGACAAAGTATTTATATAAACATATTAGAGCACCAGATGTTCGGACATGTTATTATACTTTATGAAGATTGAAATTATAAATATTACATCCAGGACGTTGAAGTAAAGTTAGGTGAGAAGGAAATTACAAGCAGTTTTGAAATAGAACTTGCATCTTTACGACTCACAGTCATAAAGTGAGGAACATTTTAGATTTAATATCTTACAGACTTACGGTTTTTTGCTTCCGTTAATACACTATAATTAGGGGGAACATAGAGAAATATGTAAGGCTTATTAACCCATTTTTGGGCACTTATAGAAGCAGTAGAATAGTATATAAACTTCTGTTCTTCTTATTACGGAATCTACTATGAAACTTCTTTTTTATCGAAGAAATATAAAATGGAGATCTAAAAAGTTACAGAGTTGTAACATATGTAATTTTAAACTTTACAAAAGCAATTATTTAACCGAGGATTTAATAATCAACTCAAGGCTTTACTTGCATGTGTGTTCTTTTTCTACTATAAAATAATTAATTGATGATGATAGCGTAAAACTATGGATGTAATACGAGAATATAAAAAATATCGCTTATGACTTTATCAGCAAAAAGACGGATTTCAAATGATTTCAAATTGACATTGTGGCGCCATCCTTGAGAGTAAGAGAGAAACTTATTTAAAAAAGCAAATATTATTTATCTAGTAAATATTTAAAACTCTTAGGCTGTGATTATAAAAAAATGATTTTGCAATCTTTTTTAATATCTTAAAAATTTTTTGAAATACGCTAAAATCCCTTGAACTTTCTTTAAAAATTTTAAAACCTTAAGACATTTCTTGAAATCATTTGAAATATTGTTGAAATCTTTAAGAGATAATAAATGTTTATCAAATTAAATTAAGTTTAGGAAACTCATAAAGATCATAAAATCTTATTTAAAAAAATATATATAATCAATCTTTAATTCATTTCCCAAAAATGCTCAATGCAAGTCTCTGCAATTTTGCAGTAATTGATAATTTACTATCACTTTTTAAATTGGAATCGACTTCAGTTACTTCAATTACTTCACTGTCGTATTCATCTTTAAGACTGCATGAACAATTTCCAGAAGAGCATAAACTAATTTTGGATAGTTGTCGAGTTGAAAGAGTCTGTGAATTAGAAGACGTTCTTAATTTTTTAAGATTTGAGATTAAGGGCGTTGGACGCGTGTCATGCTCAAAATTGCATTCTCCATTTTACTCAATGAAAATTATAGATAAATATTTTTTCGCTCTGTAGCACTAATCTTTTTTCAAATATAAGACTGCGTACAGAGCGAAAAAATATTTAGGTTCGATACTTTTTGCATAAAACGAAGAATTCAAAATCTGACTTCAAAATTCAATATTTTCATTTTACTTAAAAAATATTTGAATTAGATATTTTTTCGCTCTATGCGCATAATTCTAGTTAAAAATTGATTAATTCTACCAAGGGAAAAAATTCCAATTTTAATATTTGTTAAGTAAAATGAGGAAATCGAGTTTTTAGATTGGAACTTGGCTCCAACACACTTAAATGATTATTTGATTAAATTAGCTGGTTACTGGAAAACTGGAATTAAATTAAGTTATTATAATTAACAATTTTGTTACCTTATGCCAGTCCTTTTCAGCCGGTTGTCTTAAATTTATTTCCCTTTTTTCTCTAACGTCTTTAAAATTCTGCAATAAATACTCAAAAGTGGAAGTTCGTCTAACCGAACTTTCAGCCTCAGAGAATCTACTTCTTGATTCAAACCTATCGTTATCAGTGGGATATTTATCTAAAACCTCTTCTCTTAAATTTCCTGTTTTATTATTATCTCTGTGATAACTCTTTTTTAGAAAAAGCGGTAATTTAGTAGTTTTTGCATCAATCGGAATCTCTTTTTGTTCACATTTCGGGCAACAGGAGAGCAGATTTCCTTTCTCCAAATTTAATTTATGTAGCAGATTTATCTGATTTTCCAAAAAATTGGAATAAAGCTCCTCCAAGGCTAATTTTCTTTCCCTCGAGTCTCTCCTTTTTCTCTCGGGTTTATTCAAACACAATCTTTCTTTAAATATGGTTTCATCAGTCTGCTCTGCATCAGAATTACAAAAGTTGGGATTTAGTACATCGGAAGTTCGATGGGCAATATTAATTTGACTAAATTCGCTCAAAGTAGAAAACGAGTTGCAGGTATTTCGATTCTGAATTGGATTTTTTGGAATTTCTATCTCAGATGAAAATCCAGATGCACTCGTGCAACTTTTTGTTCTCTTATTTTGCAATAATTTCAAAAATACTGATTTTAAACGACTGCTTTTCGCTTTTGGACTTTTGGATATTGTAGAAAGAGATTCAGAATGATTTATTTTGGAGTCTTTACATTTTAATTCTTCTAAAACTCTGCTTGGCACTTCAACAAAAAATTTTAAAGAAGAATTAGCATCATCAGCATTCATAGAAATTTGAATATTTATCGGTGTTTTATTCTCATTTTCTGTATATTTGCAAGACAAGCTTTCTAAATTCGTTTCACTAGAAATTTGCGAAAATTGGTTTTCCGTGTTTAATGAAGATTTAGAAATTTGATCTTTCCTTTTAAATGCAGGAAATATTTTAGTGATTTTGCTTTCATTTCTTTTACCACAGACACAGGAGTTGATTGTGCAGGGAAATTTAAAATCCAATTTGTCGTTCTGCAACATTTTTGCACTATTTATACCGGAATTTGGTCTTCCATTCTCACTCGCATTTTCAGAATCTGATTTCTCATGCTCTAATCGTAAAAGAAGTTCCTCTATTCGTCGTAAATGATATTCGTATTCTTTTAAGGTTTGTATATCATCTGGAAGAAACTTTTTTGTGTCTAAACCATTGAAGCCGTCCTTCAAGAGTTGCTGCAAAATTTGCAGGTTTATGGAAACTCGTGAGCTTTGGAAATTTCCATCATCTGCTACAAAATAGACATTTTATTGAAAAACAATGTTTATATTATAGTTGTAGAGTTTGTTAGTAAATTTCATAAGAAAAAAAATCTTTGCATAGTGGAAATCCTGCACTCTGCACTGTACTGTACTGTAACTAATATACATCTAAACCTACCAGAATTTGTCGAAGAACCTGTACTTATCATTGTTTTCCGTATAAAAACTTGGTATCAAGCTTTTTCTGCTTTTTTAATCCAGCATCATAACTTGAAAGTTTTGTTATTTGTTGAGTTTGGATGGTTTGGATTCATTCGATTCATTTTCATCATATTATGGACATTATTAATTCGACTTTCCCGAATTGGGCAAGTATAATTACTTTAGATATTAAATTTGCTTCTATTGAACCCCAAAATAAATAAAATTGATATAAAAAGCTAAAAAAGGTAAAAAAAACAACTGGAGTCCTCAAAGTTCTCGGAACTGTCAAATCGCCAACATAACCTCAATTTCGCACATGTTGTCAGAGGCCCCAATTCGAGCTCCGTACTCTACTGCGCATGCGTCGCACTCGGTACCTGATTGGTTGCTATTCGCGCGCAATTTGAAATGC
>CAJFCP010000076.1:2305485-2358725 GCA_904066005.1 Synergus itoensis | reverse complement strand
TTGGGGCCACTGCATGTTGTTATGGCAACCGGTTAAAAACCACGAAAACAAACGTGTTGACTGTTGCCTTGAAGCGTCCTATACTTCTTTTAATTATTTTTATATCTTCCCTTTGTTGGAAAAATAACTGCAAAAATGAGAGCAATTCAATTATTTTCAAGCTCTGTAAAATATAGATATAAAACTACGATTTGTTCTCTGAGTACAGTTTTAGTGTTAATAGTGTTTTTAATAATAATTTTTGCTCCAGTGTATTTTGTTTACCATGCAGGAGGTATTGATACAAATATATCATCCTATAATATTTTTATTACACCCATTCGTCTCAAATTTTGATCTAAAAAAATGTTAAGGATGTTGGCTTCCAGTTAAATTCATTTTCTTCATTTTACGTTGCAAATATCACAATTAGATATTATTTCGCTTTGTAGTTGTACTCTGTTTTTAAACACGTGTGACTATAAAGCGAAAAAATATTTAATTATAATGAGGCTTGAATTTGGATCCATCTTCCTCAATTCAATCAGTAAAAATATCTTTTAAACTCTCATTGTTACTCCAACATTAATTTCTGTTTAGATTTGTAGGATTATAGAATAATATTTGTTCATTTTCAATAAGATAATACATTATTTCAATTTTTTTTAGGATTCTGGTTAAGAAGCCGAACGTTCTACGAAAATCCTAAAGTGAATTTCAAGTACAAGTATTTGCTCATCGCAGAAAGAGAGAATGATGCAAATCCCATTATTTGCTCCTCGTTTATTAGCTACAAGGAGAATAAACTTCCAGATCATTGCACTTTGATAAAGGTTTTAAAAAATTGTTTTTCTTTATACAGATACCATATCTTGGCTTTAATTTTAGTTCGCGCAATTTATACAGACTTTTAATTTGATTACAAAAGAGCCAAGTCACAGAATATTTTTAATATGAAACGTAAATCAACTATTACACAATGATAATTTAATATTCATGATTTCAGGTGAGAGAAATCGATTCGAATAAAGACGGACTAAAGGACAATTTAAAATTCGAAGCACGTTTCTTCAGCAGTCTTCCTGTCCGATCTTTAAGGCTCCTGTTGTTTTTCAATCATGAACTCAAGGTTAGTTTTCCTTCATTCCATTTCCCTTTTATTTAGATCTTCAAATTTCTTAAATGCAAATCCTTTTTTTTGTAATTAAAATTTCTTATTAAAGGAATAATAAATAGGACAAATATCTTCCAGAGTTCGAAAATAAAATGGAGGTTTAATTTATATTTCAGAGATATGTACGAGTCACGATGGAAACAATGGGTGTTCTGGATCTTTCATTAATTCACGACGTGCAGAAAATATATTTTCTCGGAGATCTAACATTACGACAAAAGGGTCTCTTGCGCCACGATGGTTTATATAATATATATAATTCGAGTACTGAAATTGACATTCAGTCTCTGCCCCAATTATTGTCAGAAAACGCCAACAGAATGTGTTAGTAAATTAAACAAAAACTTTAACACTGCAGATTTTTAAAATTTTAAGTGCAATAATTAATACAATTGCTTTTAGTTTCAGGGAGGATTGACAATCCTAAAGTTTCCTGGGAGAGTGGGTTTTCAAAGGCAGAAGAGATTATCATTGAGGGAGACATTTTTTACACAGAGCAATCCATTCGCTATCACCCAGGGGTTTTAGAAGAACTTAAGTGGGCCTGGATGCAATATTTGTCCTTATTATTGGTCCTGATTTACTTAGGTAGACATGGATTGACTTATTTATTCTCGAGTAGATACTTGAGAAGTTACGTCGTTATTCCGTGGAAAGAGAAATAAACTCTAATTTGAGAGATCTATTCCAGAATTTAGGTACATATTTAATTTCTTATTTAAAAACACTTCTTGCCTTTTCTTATTTTATAAAACTCAAATTCAAATTAGTTAATTTTAAGTTTTAAACTGTTTTAGTTGAATTCAGATTAGAAATCAATTTTGAATGCTCAGTACTGACGATGAGTTAATTTCCTTTTGATCTCTAGTATTTTATAGGATTTGATAGAATATAGCATGACTGTCAATTTTGATTTAAGATAAAATTGAGGACGTGTTTGCTTCGAACTTTGTGAATTGGATGGGGGCGTCAGCATCATTTCACATCAACAATGCACAGGTGGATCGATACGCATAGAGCCCGGTTGCTATCCACCCTTCCTTGCCCTTCCATTTACTCTCGTGCTATCGCGACGTTATCCCTCTGGCTTTCACTACTTCTCACTTGAAATCGGTATATGTTCAATGACGACGGAGACTGCGCTGTATCCTTCCACTTACCTTCTAACGTGCTACTGTGATTTTATGGATGTCAAATTATTTCTGACACTGGAATAGTGTGCGTTTGTGTTTGAGAAATGGGTGAGTTGCACGTATTCTCAACTTTAAATTGCATGCTTTCAACAATAAGTAAAATCAACCCTTCCTAATTGAATCTAGTCGACGAGTTTATTGAAAAAACAACCAATCCACCCCTTAGCTTTCCTAAAGCTCAAATTTTACCTTGTGTTATTGAACGATTCACTCTTACATTCTGAATTATTTACATAAATTGTAAATATGGGATGATTAGAGGCTTCAAACTGACACACATTTTTTTATTCTGTGACAGGAGACTACCTATTTTTCTCAGCCTAAGGCTACTTAAAGATAATGTTTTAAAAAGTATTTCCAGTAGTATTTTTGTTGTCCTTTTTCAAGAAGTAAGTCGAATTAAAAATTAAAATTTTCTACAAATTTGTATCCACAGAATTTTGAGCTTTTTTTTATAGTTTTATCCAACTTTAAACACTTTTACTTTATATTCATTAAATTGCCAAACTTTTAATTTCAAATTATTAAATTCAGAAGAGACTAATGTAGTCGTATGCTCACTTGAATAAATAATAAAACAAGAATTAATAACTTTGCTTTGAACAATAAAAGTAATATATTTGTTTTCAAGTATCAGTAGAGTTGAGTTTATAATCTGAAAATCTATGTTTGAAAAATGATTCCAATGTAGAAGAAGAATTTGCACAGTGTGCAGAATGCTTTTTTATGGATGACGCAGTGAAATAAAAATAAAATCGATCGTTTCTTTTGCATCCTGTTCTTTATGATTATAGTTTTTTTTTCTACTGCGCAAAATAGTTGTGAACAGTAAAGAAGCAGAGGTAATTTTCCTTCAAAAATTTTTTATTTAAATAAAAGGAAATGGGATTCCAAAAATATAGAAAAAGTTTAAATCGAATAGATCAGGGATTGAAAGAAATAGTCTTAAAATAATAAGAATAAGGATATAGAAAATGATTGATCTGAATAAGTAAGGTATAGATTAGGATAAATTATCCTTATCCTTTTTTATCCCTCTCAAAATTATTCAAAAAGATAGAATTTTCTTTTTATTTTCATCAAAGAAGTTTTGGAATATTGATTTTTTTAAAGCGCAATAGGTTGACAACGATTCGTGCATGCGTGTATCCTTAGTTGCAGTACATCAGGGGTTGTTTCATGGCTTCCTAGCAACGAACACAATGTCAGGTCAAGTTGTTTTTTTTTTTATTCAGTGATAAATGGAGACAAACGGGGGACGGAGTGATTTCGTCTGCTACTGTGTGCTTTTATTTTAGACCCGGGATGGTTCAGTTCGTTCCAATGAGTTGCTCAAATCCAACAAAGAACCAGGATGTTATTCTTTACCTACCATAAGAGAAATAATTGTTTGATTCGGAATATCAGCTTCAAGGCTCTCCACTCAATTTTCGTCCTTTTGTGATTCTGTTAACCACAAAAAATTAGCTTATTGAATAAAGAAGATAATTAGATGACGAAGTTTGAATCGCTAATTAATCGTGATCAGTGTTTACTACATATAGTGCACAAAGGATTTTACAACATTTGTGCAAGGTTACTTCTTTATTTAACGATTATTGGCTAATAAGAAAATACAAAGTTCTTAGAACAATACACTAACGATACTAACAATGTGTTATTTGTGCAGGTTGTGCAGTCAAGCTCAAAGTGTCATTATTAGAATGATGCTTTTACAAATTGACAAATGCATCGATGCATAATGGATTCATTGTCTTTTTCTGTCATATCTCTTTGTGCTTTTCTGAGCCATTAATGGATTTTCTTTATCATTTGGAACTATAATAACCCTCATTTTTTTAATTGGTATTTTTTTGGGATTCGAGGGCTCTATTTTGTTGCCGAAACGTCTGCCTTTGAATTAATTTCTTAAGAAAAATAAGGAATTCAACCCCAAAGCCAATCTAAACATCTTTAATTATTTCTTAGTATAACAACGAAAATTTCCGATATTTTTTTAGATTTGTTGTAAATTATTATAATTTTTGCCTTAAAAATTCATTATTAGATTAATATAGTTTAATTTAATGTTTATAGAATGAAAAACTGTTAGGGGAGTTCGTTAACCTCAAAATACAATCTTTACTCAACGAATATTAGAATTAGATTTTTTTAAATTGTGGATATAAAATAAAGAAATCATTAATTTTAGTCACTTCTATATCAAATAAAAAATTCAAGTTTAATTATACGCAAAAAGTACTAAAAGTAGACATTTTTTCACGAGTAAATAATAATTCATATTTAATTATAATATTCGTTACATAAAAAGAATAAATCGAATTTTTGGTCCAACTTGGCTCCAATGCCCTTATTAATTTATAGAGTTGCCGGGAGAAAGTTTTTAAAAACTGAGAAGGAATTAGGACTCTTGTAATTTGAATTCTAATTTTTAAAATTGATTACAGCTTAACCGACTGAAATCAAAATACAGTAGTCATGTCGACAAGATCGAAAGAAAAGGTAGTAGCGGCTTTTCGGAAGCTATTTCGATCATCGGAGAAAATTAACGAGCAAGAAGGCGCTGGTGGAAGCTCAACAAACTCACCTTCTCGTCGATTACTGAGTCGTCATCATCGTCCGGATGCAGTCACACCATCCGAAGGATCTCTTCCTGAAAATCCGGGATCGAGTCACATGAACCATGCCAACTGCTTTTTCAAATCAAAGAAATCATCCGGACACTGTTCACAGGTTCTTCTATTAATTTCCATTTAATTACAGCATTTAAGAGGGTTAGGTGTCAAAATTCAAATTCCTTATTTTAATAAACAAATATTAAAACTACACATTTTTTCACTCTGTAGTGATACTTATTTTTCGAATATAATTATGTATACAGAGCGAAAAAATGTTTAGTTTGATTATTTATTATTAGACCCACCTACCTACAATTTTCTCGTTTACAACCGATTATTTTTTAGGGCGTTGCAGTGCCAGAAAGAGGAGTACGAATGCGTCGTCTAATGAAGGAGCTCAGTGAAATTCAGAGAACACAGCATCGTAAAGATTCTACCTTTACAGCCGAACTCGTTAATGACAATTTATTCGAATGGCATATCAGATTGCATAAAATTGATCCAGAAAGCAAGTTGGCAGCTGACATGAAAGAACTCGATATTCCACACATTCTTCTTCACGTTGTCTTCCCAGAAAACTTCCCTTTCGCACCTCCTTTCATGAGAGTTATATCACCCCGTATTGAAAAGGGATTTGTAATGGAAGGCGGTGCGATATGCATGGAACTGCTCACGCCCAGAGGATGGGCGAGTGCTTACACTGTCGAAGCTGTGATTATGCAATTTGCAGCAAGTATTGTTAAGGGTCAGGTAAATGTCAAGACATATTCGATTGCGATTCGATATTCTGATTCAAATGACTTCAAGTGAAACTTAACGTAAATTTAATATGAACGGAGTGTTTACTCATCTAAAAAGTTTGAGAAATCTGGAATCATCAGATAACACTGGTTCAGAATACAAAAAGGATGGAGTTTAAAAGTTTTTAATGTTGAAAATGTTTCATTTATTTTACAAATCTTTCCCAATTCAAAATAATTACAGAATTGGAGAAATAAATCAGTTAAAAATAAACAATGAAACTCAAAATTCAAATTTTTATTCTCTTAACAACTCTTATTCGATGAAATTCTTAAATTTTGAAGGCATTTCAGATTAGATTTCCATCTAGTTTCATTTTATGTGATAATTCTTATGTATTTTTTACTATTTGATTTAATTTTCTTCGTTGGAAAACAATTTTTTGTACACTTATAACATTTGTTTTATATTTGGATCAGAAATATTAAGAAAAATTATATTTGGCAAAATCTCGAGGTACCTGGAAAAAACCTGGAATTATCAGGGGATTTTTTCAGGATTTGAGTAGACAATTTTAGAGAATTTACCTAAATCCAAGTGAATTAAAATCCTAAAGGCTTTTCTTTTAATTAAATTTAAGTGCGTGTCGAAAACACCCAATTTTTAAATCTTTCAAGATGTAAATTATTTAAGAATTTTAAACTTTAAATTAAAAAAGCTTTTAAAATTAATTCGGTAGGCATGAAAATAACATTTATTGAATTCTAAAATAATATTTGTGTTTCAGGGCCGAATAGCGAGAAAGCCAAAGACAAATAAAGAATTCAATCGTCGTTCGGCCGAGGAGTCATTCAGAAGTCTAGTCAAAACACACGAAAAATATGGTTGGGTCACTCCTCCTTTAGCAGAAGGTTGACGGCCTCAAGTTCATAACCAAATTTTGAAAAAGAAGTGCCACAAAGGAATAATCTGTGTGCGTTTGAAGCGTCATCCAAAACTCCCAACGATTGTAATTTGTTCTTCGAATCTCGTGCCACTTATATAAGTCAAGAATGTTAATTAGCAGAGTACGGTTTACCGCAATTATAGACGATCATAGTTTCTCTTCTTGTTGAGATTCTCTGATTATTCGATCTCTTGAGTGACCGTTACGAGGATTGTTAAATTATGTCATAAAGAGTTATTTGTTACACTACATATTTGTAACAAGCAATAAGATGTATTGGCGTGCCGTTATTTTTTATAACGATTTAATTCACTTTCACGTTGTGTCGCGCCATCCGTTGCTCATTATTTAGTCGTGCTCATCAGTAAGATCAAATTAATAAATCGAATTTGCGTGAAATTCAAATGAATCGAGTTTCTTATTTCTTATAATTTATTGAAGTGATCATTATGAAATTTATGTTTCGTTAATTTAATGTAATTTCAATTGCAAGGGAATATTGGAGTTTTTGATACTATTTTAGTTTAATAAATCGTCTATATAAAATGTTAAAAATTATAGAGTTGACGTAGAGGTATCTGGGATAAGTTATGGCAAAGTAGGAGTAATACGACATAAAAGCTTAATAATAAGCAGGTTTAAAATTCGAAGCAGCGCTTTCACGAGGGACGAATATAAATGAAAACATATTAATGAATTTTATTGGCTAATTTATAACGAGTTAAGAGTGCAATTTACAAAGTTAAGCTATCCATTTTTTTCATAATGTCGTATCTATACCTAAAAACGATAGAATTAGCTTTTTCGGACTGGGAATTAATTTGCATGATTAGAAGAACAGGACTTGGAAGAAGTATTTCATTTAGTTCAACAAAATCATTAAGAGTCCTTGGATAATTTGAACAAATATAGATCAATAGGAAAAAAGCAATAGAATGCTAGTTTTCAGAAATAGAAAGCTTTAATAATTAATATTTTATGCTACAGATTGCTAAATTGTAGAATTTATATTTGCATTTAGCTTGAAATGTTCAAATTATAAAGTTTTCAAATTAGATGTTTCGCAAATTTTAATTGCTCCAAATTAAAAATAAAATAATTGTAAAATCTGAGAATAACATTATTCGAAAATGTATAATTTCTAATTGTTTCAATTTGAAAATTATCTGATTTATGAAATTTCTATCCCAAAAGAAATTGATAACTTTTAGTTGAAGTTAAAATCGTGCTCCAAAAAAAAAAAAAACAACGCTCCAAAATTTGAATATTCTTATGTAGTTTTGGTTAGTCAAATATGTATATTGCTCAGTTTTTTGGAGCATGTTAGTAAAATATAAATTGTTTAATATTTTTTGGAGTATTCCAATTATTAGCACGAGGAAATAAGTCTTCTTTGAGACTTCAAAAAAAAGTTTTAGTTTTTTGGAGCAAGTTAGTTGAATGTAATTTATTTAATTTTTTGGAGCTTTCTGGTATAAGGCATGGGAAAAAGATTTGTTTTGTTGACGCTGTTAAATTAATTTACAAGTGCTACAAAACTTTTGAATATATACTAATTCTGACAAGTTAAATATATTTTCGAATATTAATTGTTACATTTTTAAAATCATCTTTATTGAAGTAGGTAAGGGAAAATGATTCATCTTTGAAACGTTCTAAAGACGTCCCTATAAGACGTCTTTGTCAAAAAGTTACAAAATAAATGGTTTAATTTCTTGGAGCATTTATTGAATATAGTAAATCTAATTTATTAAATCTAATAATCTAATTTTTAAATTGAATATTAATTACAAAGGGAGCTTCGTACTCTACTGCGCATGCGTCGAGGATGAATGTGCTAGGAGCGCATGTGCCGAGGAAGACGCATGCGCAGTCGAACGGAATCCGCGGCCATCATTGGGTTCGCGGACCAATGGGAGAATAGAGGAGTGGGAGAAGCTTAGAGTAGAGGGGCGCCGCGCGCCAAGAGTATAAATACGACCGCCACGCGCCCGCGCGCTCACTATATTTTGAACTTTTGCGCCGAGAAGTAGTAAGCCATCAGTGGTGTGTAGTGGGGTTGTAGAAGTTCTCGGCAGACCTTCTCTGGTTCGCGAAGGGCCCGACCAGCGGCTAGTGTGTTAGGGAACCCTTCTGTGATTCCGTGTTAGTGAACGCACAGGTCTGAACTGAACCATGGTCTGAACTATCTGAACCCTCTGTAGAGGCAGTCGTGTGGTAGACAAAAGGCGGGTAGTTTTTTTTAAATCTTTGCGAAAAAGTAAAGTTTCAGCGGGAAAAGTGAACTCTTCTGCAAGTGACTATTTCTGTGCTTAGTGAACTGACTTCCATGCTTCCATCTGTATTTGGAGGAAAGCCGAAATGCTGAAGATTTTCGGTTTCTTGAGGAGCGAGACCTGGCAGCAACGACGTGATTTTTAATATTGGTATGTATCAACCGTATTAACAAAGGACTCAATATCGTAAATTCATTTTGATGTCTGAATTTGAAATGGTACGAAAGATAAAGTGCAAAGTGAAGTTACGATCGAAATTGGGTTTATTAAATTGAAATTGTTTTGAAAATAAAAGTGGGGTTGGTTATAAAGGGCGCGTACACTAAAGTTGATTAATGGAAAAATTAATTAAACGAAGAGCATCAATTAAATTTTAATGTTGTACGAAAATTTACTGCATTCGTTTTATGTGTTGAGTAAAAGCAGTGTACAAAACGGCAAAAGCCGGTTAAATAAGAAATAAGAAAATCGAAGATAATATTGTATTTTAATATAACTTTATGATAGAACAACGTTTTCTAATATACCGTTCTATCATAGAGTTGTATTAAAATATACGATATAATCCTTGTTTTCCTTATTTATTTTTTAATCCGTTTTTACCCTTTTAGTCTTCTTAATCCATTATTGCGCTCATCATTTTTATTTTATTTCGCTTTTACTCTCAGTTTCTCATTTATGGCGACGCTTACGTAAAATATAACCACAAAAGAATAATATTGTGTTTTGGTATTGGCTATGGCAAGTTTATTAGAGTGAAATTTATCACCTTTTCTAATAGGAAAATTGGCCAGGTATCGTTCATGTAGTCACGCTTACCTGGAATATAGGGACAAAAGAATAGTATTGTGTTTACGTACCGGCTGTAGTTGGTTTCGCCGAAATGCTAATAATTGTTTGTCGTTCAAGCTCTGATTCAATTTCTGAGAGTTGTAAACATTAATCTATTTTGTTTTCAGCTGGAGGGTCGAAGCTCGAAGTTGGGTACTCTTTCCTTTTCCGGTGAGTTTCAAAATTAAAGATGATTATAATATTTAGAGTATATTAATAAAGTGAAACAAATTGAAACGACTTGATAAAAGCAGCTATAGTAGATATCTACTATCGTAGCCGGTCTGCTTACAATTCAATGTGCTTTCTTCAAGCTTGAATTGCATAACATTTTGGAATAAAATACTCTTTCATAAAAGAGTAAAATATATTCAACGCGAAATGGGGGATGGGGAGATATTGCTGAAAAGCCTCGCGAATGCAGGTGTTATGATCGAACGGGTGAAATAGCTCGAATGAATTTATATATCGTCTCATTTCGTATTCACGCGCCTCATAGATTAAAGTAGTTTACAGTTTATATAAAAAAATGCCAATAATTCGGGGTAATTCCATTTTTATTTTATTTTATTTATTTTTTTATATTGAAATTCATTACTGATACAGTGATACGCTGAAACATTATGACGTTATATAATTGGATGAGAGTATTTCTTAACATTTATCAATAATTTTCTTGGAATACTTCTCGACAAAGCCTTTTTCATATACAAATTGATCCAAGTCTCAATAGCATCATTGTTCGTTTGTGATGCGAAGTTTAATTCCTATATTTGAGTCGAAAAAAGGGAATCTAGTCATTATCCTTTTTATATACTTTGAGTTAAATAAGGTTAACGCGAGAGATCGATATTTCTTCGATAAGAAGAAATAGAATTACCAACTCTCTGGAATTGATTAGAGGTCCCTGTACGTTGGAAAGTTTGCAAGTTTTAATTAGTGTGTCTATATGTAGGTGAAAGCTTGCTTGTGCGATAATAATGTTACTATCCTGTTTTGTCTACTAAATTAAGCTCTAGCGAGGTCTCTTCTTTAGAGTCCCAGGTGAATTCTCACTGCGATGCGATCTTAATGTATTAATTCGTTTTACGTGAAGAATTCATTAGAGCCGAATATTGTTGAATCTTTACTTAGAAATAGACGAGCAGAACTCGCATGTTGATTACAAATCCAGTGAATTAGCATTTCTTGTGGGGTGTATTCTAACTTTGGAAATTAAATTCATATGCAAGCGGGTAACTATAATTTTGGGGAGAGGGTAAGTTTTGCAAAAGTCTAGACTTTCTTTCTAGTCCGAAAGTTCACTGTTGAAAATTGAGATTGAAATGAGTTTTCAGAATTTTTAAATATTTATTTACAATAATTTATATTACTACCCACATTTTTTATACTAAATACTTTACTACTGTAAATTCTTATCTGAAAACTATAAAGTTTTTTGAGTATTTTTCCAAGCCATAAAAATTCGGTGAATCTTCAATTTTTTTACAACTTTCTTTAAAATGCCACAGGCAAGTGGTGAGACGCTAGTGAACTTTATGTAGTTGAAACATAGAAGTTTTGGTTGTCAGCTATTCGCGCCGCATTTTACTCGTAAAAGGCAATTGTTTCTATTTTATACTGGGGAGCTAAAGGTATTGGGTATTTTGTAGCTAGGGAGTATACATACTAAGATAAGGAGAAAGAAGAGCGTAGTCAATCGAGAGGTATAGGTATATGCTTCGAGTCTAGCAATTTGTATTTTCAGGATATCGATAAAGAGCCAAAAGTTATTCTCTATAAATGAATATCTGTTACGAATGTAATCCCAGCAATAGTTGGAGATAAGCGTAAAAGCAGGGTGGTGACCCTTCTCACTCATGCGCAATACGAATTTTTCTATGGCTTTAGTACGCATTTCTACGCGTTTTATACAAACCCGCGCTCATTTAGCCGCACCGGTCAGTTTAACTGGATAGTTTTTAAAAAATGCTCTCAATTATGAGCAAATTAATTATTTGACTTTCTAAATCTAAAATACAAAAAGTATTGAAATACACTTTGTTTTTAAAAAAATAAGTCTCATTAGATGCTCTATTGATTGTAATTTTATGAATGGTGGGCGAAGAAGGCAGGAGCAAGGACAGCTGTGAGTCACGTGTTTTCTTTGTCGTTCTTTAGTTTCATCGGTTTCGTCTTTCGTTGCGGACGTATTTTTCCATTTTTAGGATGCTGTATGCAATTTCTCTCAATTTAATAAACAATGCACGAGGATTTTATGTGGGGTCGGTCAGGTTTATTTTTGATGATTTGATTGTTTTATCAAGGCTTATTCTGGATTTTTATTCAAAATTTTGAGGAAGCGCTTGAATTAATTAGTGCGTATATTACTTGCAATTTTGTATAAATGTCGACATTAGTTTTCTTAAAGAGAATTTGTAAATGCAAGTTTCCGATTCATTTTACGCAAGACTTTAGTAATACTCAACCTTGAAAATTTTAAAATATTCATTCTTATCGATAAACCGGTAACTTGTAATTCTACATACTTTGTTGCTGGCCTATCGTGTGAGTAGAACACATTGTGTTCAATTTTCAGTTATTTTCTTGCTTAGCATTTTTAATTGCCTTATAAAATTAAAATTGTTATGAATTAGTGAAAATGTGATGAAAGTTTTGAATTTACATTTTTTCTATAACTGATGTTTGAGATGATAGTTATATGTACTTATAAAAAATTATTGTTTCTCGATTAATTGTTCGTTCAAAAAATGTAACAATAGACTGTTTCAGATCACTTTTATTTTTTGAGCAAATATTTTGCATTAAATAGAAAATTTGTCATTATATAAGGTAGAATGAGATATATAAAATAAATCCTTATCAATCATCATTAATAGAAAACAGAGTCAATGTTGTGTAATGAATTATTACTTGCCGGTAATAATGAAATTTGGCAACAGATTTTCTGCGTCGTTTGATTATGTATTTTGATCGTCTGTGTATTTATACTTGTTTTAGGCTCATCAAATTGATGTTAAGAGTCCTATTCTATTTTTGAGAGATAATCTCTCAATAACTTCCACTTTCCATAATTTATGCTTTTATAATTGAAAATGAAATGCGATGTGATAAAAGTTAAAATTCGAAGTAAAATTTGGTTTGCCTACAATATTCACAAAAGTCGTTCAATAGTCTTTCTAAGTTCTAATTTATTTAAGTTAATTAATAGTTGATAGTTAAGCTAGTTAAAATTATATAAATTATAAGTATATACATTTTCACAGTCGCATACTTTGACCAGATTTATTTTTAAAAGATTTCAGATAAAAAATAAAGGATAAGTCCGTTTAGAGGCTTATGGTCGTTACAACACAGTCAGGAACTGCAGATTTTTGTTGGTATGTAGAATCTATTTATAGAAAATAGGTTTTCGTACTCTTTTGTATATATATCTAGTCTTCTAGTTTCTAAATAAATGTCTAGCAACTTGGAATAGAATTTTGTCTTTTGGATGCAGACACATATAATCTTTTCAGTGCGATTTTTTTCTTCTCTTAATAAATGTTAATAAATGTCAATTGCTCTGCAATTTTCATTTCTCTTTATTGTTTTCTTTGGTTAGTTCATATTTGCATGTAAGGTTATAATATCTTCTTTTCCTCCTTTATCTGTGTTGTGACTAGCCGTTGAGGTATTTCTTTCTCTATAAAACTAGCATATACTTTTTCGATCCATTTCTCTCAAAATTGTATGTACCCAACTCAATAAAAATTGACTTTCGATAAGGTGTATAAAAGGATGGAGAAAAGCCAAAAAGCTTAAATACATCTGATATTTTCTATTGTAGAATCATTTATAAAAAAAATGATATTTCATTTCCTTATATAGGATTAAAATTTACTTGCGAACTTTATTAGCTCAATAGAAAGAGTGAGATAAGTTGAGTTATCACAAATCCAACTCTGTTTGACGGAAATTTTAGTATTAGCTTAAAATGTCATAAAAAATATTTAGTTGATTAAAATAAGATACTAATTCTTTGTTTGTATTTAAAATTATGGTTTATCTTATAATTTTCTGGTTGATGTTTCGTTTTCAAGCCTATGTGTGTGGTGGTTTATTCTATTCTTTGATAGTCTACTTCTACTCTGTAGTTACGTTTGTGTTAGTCTCTTCTTTATATGTAGTGATAAGTCTCCACAGCTATCATAAAATTCAGAAAAAATGCACAATGTATTTGAAATAATATATCACAGGGAAAATAAATTTCAGATTTGTGAATTTTATTTGAAATGTAGTATATATATACTTTCTTCAATTCTTAAATTCTTCATGTAGAATTCATCTAGAAGGGTTTCAGTATAAAAAAAAGATTAAATTTTAATTTAAAAATTGGCTAATTATAAGTTTTGTATTTAGAAAGCTCTGACTTTAAAATGTTCAATTTGGAAGTTTTTAAGTTTAAAATTAGATGCCTTCGAAATTGGAAACGTTCTGTTTCATGAAATTCCTTGCAACCTTGTCAAATCTTTTTGAAAATCCTTTGAAATCTCTTCAAAATATTTTTACATCCCTGGAAATTTCTAAAAATTTATTTGGAGGATGCTTGGAATTTTAAATTGAACTTTTGTAGAATCTCTGATGGAATTTCCCTTTCGATATATGTATTTAAAATACAAGGTACATATCTACTTGAAATTTAGTTCAGCTCTGAGTCTCCCACCTAGTTTAGAATGAAATCATCAAGCTACATATTTGGCTTATCTCTATTTCAGCAATAATTATAAACAGAAATGGATCTGTCTGAATATCTACGCCCTGGAGAAGCCGTGTCTCAACGCCAGAGTACTGAAATAATAGACTCTTCTCTTACAAGAGAAGTCGATGTAATCAACGTTGTCGATTCTCTTTTTTTTTTCGTTAAATTACGAGACGAGTTAGACACTTACTCTGCTTTGAAAGAATCGTTGCCAATTTTTTACGGGCCTGGAGGCCAAGGATCTCGTCATCCACTTCCGCCTTACATGCTCCATCCATTTTTATACACAGTCGTAAATTATAATGGAATTTGGATTCGCTTCCTCATTTTTACTGTAACTTTTACTACCAAAAATGTCGTCGGAATGTCTGTAGATTTTGGAAAAGCTCTCACGTTGAGTATGACTGAACACGTTTTTTATCCATTACATAGGCTTTTTGCTTCTTTACCTTCACAAGCGATACATTGTAAATTGTTTAATGTAATGCCAGTTAATGGGAAACGTTTGGAAAAGAAGGCAGTAGAAATTTTAAGTAGCATAACAGGCATCGGCAGAAATTTAGGAGCTATTTTTGTTCAGTTAGAGCGAGGCAGGGCTGATACTTATGAAGTTGTTCTTGTTGATCTTACAAATGAAGAACAACCTGTTTTTATTGTTGAAAAAATGTTAGAGGCTGGGTGTATCAAGATGTATGTTAGACCAAACAGAAAAAGTAGAACTATTCAATGAGTGGTTTAACCTTCAAGGAGATTTCTCATAAAATGAAATCAAATGACATATATTTCAAATCTTTGGAAATATATGTATTTTTTTTGTAATGGAAATTGTCATGTATTTTTATACTTGACTAAAATAATATTGATCATATTTCGTGAGAAACTTCTTCATTTTTTCTACTCACACTTATGTTGTGAATATTTTCTAGTTATTTTTTTTGCAGGTCGAAATGTATCTCTTTTGTTTAGGAATTATTGTTAAGGTTACTATCTTGCGATTCGTTGAAACCAAATCTGATTTTTAGATTATTATACTTAAATATATTTTCCATGACTTTTTATTTTAACTCATACATTGATTAAAAAATGTATATGTTTCAACGAATAGCATTTATGTTGTAAATTAAATTAGTCAATTCATAGAATTGAAATGCTGTGAAATAATCATAATTCATAAGTGAATGTTTTATGAGAGTTAGTAATAAGACTAATAAGAAGCTTTTTTAGAATTGAAATGGAGTATTCGGTTAGATTTTCCCAGTACTTAATCAACAGATCTGAAGTTCTGTGTATAATTGTATATTATTTATTCTTAAAAATTAGTTACAAGAGTAACTACGACTATTATAGAGACTATTATATACACTCAGAAAAAAATATGTTTAAATTAAACGAAAAAGCTTGTTTGAATTATGTAATTCAACGAAACAAGTTTCTTGCTTCAATTAACAAAACATTTATTTAATTAAAAAGATTTTAATAATTTAAATCAAAATTTATCTGGATCAAATAAGTGTTTGACTCCATATCAAAGTGATAATTTGTTTGCTTTAAACAAATTTTGTTTAAAGCAAACAAACTTTTTTCTGAGTGTATGGAGAAAATTTTGCTGCATTAAGACCACTTCTAAAATTATATTTTCGTAATTAAGGAAGACTTTGAAATTCAAACTTGAGCGTTATGTAGTCACTACATACTTATATTCTAACTGTGAGGCTTTATTTCAAATGTGCTGATTTTCTATTAAGCTTAGGTATATATAATAATCGATCGATTATAATAGCAATATTTAGTTGTTAACTTTCATTATTAGTTTGTTTTGGAAGATTTTAAGTGAGATAGAAGATATATTAGGTACACTTTGAAAAGAATTAGAGGCATATTTTCTAAGTCATTCTACAAGACTGTAAATATTTTATAAGGGAATTTCAATAAATTCACTTTCGATTAGAATTATTAATTCCTTACCAATCAAATATTCCTCTCGTTTATTAGAAATGCAGGGATAAATTTCAAGATGACATTCAGGTTAATGTCGATGAAGGTTCTGCCAATACTTTCTGGCAAGGAAAAATTTTTTCCAGCTTCGCCTTCGATAAAAATTAGTTTTGCTTTGAAAGTGAATCCATAGACTGTAATCTGAGATTTCTGTTCCTTCCTCGGCTGTGATACATCATTCGAATAAATTCTCGTGCAAATTTTATTAGGAGAGAGAATTTGCATATAGGGTAGAGAGATAAGAATTTATGCTTCTTTGACAAAAATACTGATTTCTGTAATTTTACGAGATCTAATTTGAATAGTTATAATAATTATAATTCATTTATAGCTAATTGAATTTTCATTGTTTATTTACTAATAGGAAAGGCTTAAGAATTTCGTCTTCATTTTTTATAAATAGTAATTTATTTGTAGTATTGTTTCTTAATTTGAATATGTGTAAATTAACGTTTAAATTAGACATTCTAGAATAATGCCGCTATTCTCGTTTTGTACGTCTAATTATAGCTATTTGCGGATCTGCAAGCCGGTAGATAGGAGATACGTAAAGGGTTTTGCTGCATCTGCGAATTCGGTAAGACTATATACCGAATCGACCTAGCGTAGGATGATGATGTTTAACCTACCTTCATTATTATTATTGATGTAACTATGGCGTCGAACTTTGCCAAGGCAGGTGGATAAGTTTTTAGGAATACAGCTTTTGTGCTCCAAAATTCCACTATTTTGTATTAATTATAATTGGCTATACAAATTGGCAAAGTTTTGAATAATTTCTTTAAATCATTAATAATTTTTCGAAATCGTTAAAATGTTTCAAAAAATTCCTTGGAATTCATTAAAGTCACTTAGAATGTCTAGAAAACTTACTCGAAGTATCTTAAAATCTTGAGTAAATGTGAGTAAAGTTTTCTACACATTTAATTATAATTTTTAATATTTAAATTTTCTTCTGAAAGTAGTTTCTTTATAATCTTATAAATGACTGAGAAAAGTTCTCAGACTTTATAAACAATGCAAATATCCACCTCAGGTGAAGTAGCTTCCAGGGTGAAATAATATATTTGCTACATTGTCAGGGTATGAGAGTTTCGGAAAAAAGTTGAGCTACATGCTGTATGCACTCTGAGACTGTTCTGGGGGACACAAAGCTTCTCGAGTCCTTGATATCCAAAGCTGGCGAGCTTCGGTTAAGCGGGCGGTAAATTTAAGCTCGAGGTAAGAAAAGAGTGGAAAAATCGTCCCCGCATAAATTTTCACGTCCTTTCGATTCGCCTTCACGTCGCGATAAATCCGCGTCTCATAAATAAGAGAGCAAGAGTCTCTCGCTCTCTGTCTTCCTCGCGCGCTTTACATACAAGATACATATTGCTCCACTCGTATGAGAAGCTGGGGGAATTTTTGTGAACATAAACCTCCAATCGCGAACGCAACGGTGCGAAAGAAACGCTTTTTCAACGCTAAACGGCGATAAGTGAGCTATGTATTCATATCTAGCACTGGGAATCGCCAATTTTACACGAATCTAATTTATGTCCGATATATAGGAGATCGAATTTGGAGATTGTAAATTTATCAATAGCCTTGTCCACTATTTCATGTATTTACGTGAATACGTATATAATTTATGGGATTTGAAGGGCTTTTATGTGGTTTTTAGGCTTTTCAGAATATTATACAATTTTTTATGGAATCCGTTAATTGAAATCTGAAGTTAAGGGTGTTAGAGCCAAGTTTTAATCTAAAAATTCGATTTCTTTATTTTACTTAACAAATATTAAATTTTGAATTTTTTCCTTGGGTAGAGTTAATCAATTTTTAACTAGAATTATGCGTACAGAGCGAGAAAGTATCTAATTCAAATATTTTTTTAGGAAAAATGAAAATATTGAATTTTGAAGTTAGATTTTTAATTCTTCGTTTTATGCAAAAAGTATCGAAATTAAATATTTTTTCGCTCTGTATGTAGTCTTATGTTTGAAAAAAGATTAGCGTTACAGAGCGAAAAAATGTTTATCTATAATTTTCATTGAGTAAAATGGAGAATGGAATTTGGAGCTTAACACTTGGGTCCAACGCCCTTAAACGAATTACAATCGACGTCCCTCTAAACCTTTATAATTTTGAGGCTTAAAGGTATTGGATACAAATTCTAAACTTAAAATTCGATTTCTTTGTTTTACTTGATTTTACTTGATAAACTTTGTTTTACTTGATAAAACTTTAGAAAATTTTACTTTTCTTCTTAGATTCTATGTTTGAAATATCTTTGAAAAATCGTATCGACTGGATTTAATTAAGTTTTCCCTTAGAAAATAGTGTATGTAGGGTTAGAGGAGGGAATTGTGTATAAGAACTGATGAGGTTAGCCCTCGGTAGTGAACGTAGTAAAAGATAAGATATACACATATAGACTAACGCCCTCGACTCACGCCCCATGCGCGAGTAATTGTTGAGTCTACGTGAATTCGTAGGTTTAGGTGGGGAAGAAGGATGTTTAATTAAATGTTCACGTTAATTGCTACGACTTTGCGTCAACCTATCAACCTTCGCCTACTCGGCGGAGGCTTCCTAGTTCCTAGCTCTCAAGTGTCTGTGCATGCCTTCTTGCCTCATAATAACATTATCAGAATGCACGATTGCACGTGGTTCAAGTAGGTGTCCTGACAAAAGAAACAAAGCTCTGCAATAAAACAATGTCTGCACTCTGGGGCGTATAATTAATTAAAAAATATTATTCAAATTTAGCGAAGCTAAATTCATCTAGATTTTAATTTCAATGGAGATTTGATTGATTTATTTTTAATGGAATCACTTATAGAATGTTTCAAATTGAAAGAGATTTTGTTTTGGAAGTTATTTTAATTATTATCATTTTAATTATTACTTAATTACTATCTATACTGTAAAATGCAACTACGAATATTTCAGTATTTATGGGTGTGTATAATATAAATCCACGAACGAGAATTTACGTATATTGTATTCAGCATGAATTACCATCAGTTTGCGCCGCGTTCTCTGTATGGTTTATTGGCTTATTTTAGAGGCTGAATGCTTCATCTGAATACTCACGGGTGGTTAATGCTTACGAATGTATATAGTAAAATTCAACTTTAAATATTTGCCTGTACGCTTAAACATGACTTAATATCAGCGGCGAGCTGATGGTCAATGTGCTTTGCTGTTTGTGTTATTGGAAAGTTGGATCACATATCTGGTAGAATTTTAGGGTAATAAATAACAATAATGAAAATAGTGTTATTATTAAAATAATAATATTATTTTTGTTATAAATATTACAGGGATCACAGCCGGTCCTCTATTTCCTCTATTTTGGATAATTTTCCTCTATTTCTTCTAATTCAGTCAAAACTAAAACCGGATCAAAACCAAAAATTAAAAATGAAATAAAAAATATACCATCCTTCATTTAAAAAAAAATGTCCTCTAAAAGTTATTTTATTTTATTTTTTTTTTTTGAAAAAATGTCCTCTGTTTAAAAAAAATTCTCTGTTCCTCTATTTTACAAAGAATATAGGGACTGTGATCCCTGATATTATAATGATGGGGCTAATTAAGAGCAATTTCATATAATTATAATGAATAATTGAATATAGTGAATCGGTTGGCTTATCCGTATTGGAAACAAGTCTGATCTGCAAATATTAGTCGATGCGAGAGTAATAAATTAAGCTCAGCTAGAACTCGAAATCGAATCAAACGCGGTAATAATCTCTAATGCAATGGATTGTCAAGCCGAAACACACATCTAAAACATAATACGCGAGTGTCAAAGCTCATAACGATAGCCCAGGAATTGCACTCATATGGGTGTACAGGTGAATTCCAACGATATACTAATCGTATCCCGTCTAATCTATCCCCGATTATTGCTATTGCTGTTGCTGCCGTCAGCCTCGGCGTCGTTATTATGCTGCATCCTATATATTATACGAGGGATTTGACTTTTCGTTATTTTCCGGTCAACCGGAAGCTTGATCGGGATGATAATTAACGCGTCGAATCTCGTCGTTTATTTATATGACGATACGATTTTTAACGTGTCGCGACTATTATTGGTCAAATAAAATAATTGCTGTACTAATACTGATTATAGTATTTTGCTTTAGATATTTATTTTATTAATAATTAACATCTTTTAATATCACTGGGGAAGCTCTTCCTGCGGAAATGGAAACGGAATTTAAATTCATTTTTAATATACAAAATGACGGTAGCGATAAGCTTTATTTAAAAATTTATATTTTAATACAGTATATGTATTTTATCGTTGCACTTACGTTCATTTTTCACATATGTTAGCAAAGAGTCTCATATTTCTGCGCACTCGACATACCTATGAAACTCATCACAAATACATAAACTCTATTTCCAAATCGGGCTCGACAGACTCATTTCACGTGATAAATGTTGAATATAAATTTGAATTTCTTTAAATTCAGCTACGCGCAAGAAATACAAAACTCGTGCAGCGCTAAATTTAAAGAGTGCAGAACAGAGCAGAGTGAAATCGTTGAAATTTATCGAATCGTTTTGTAGCTAGACGAAAAAAGTTAAGGTTTCGAATTAGACAAAAGAACAGAAAAATTTGAAATTAGTTAATATCTTCTTTTTTATTTTTGGATATGAAATTTTCTTTTGAAACTGTGAAGGTTTGATCTTTGAAACATTAAAAATGTCGGAATTTCCATTAAAAATTGGTCCAAATTAAATAATTCGAGATTGAAATATTCAAAATTTGTTGATTTCCATTTTAAGCCTTTCAAATATAACTTTGTATCATTAATTATTAATCTGGCGCAAAATTCGTTATGAAACGATAAATTGCTCTAATTATTCATATTATATTCACATTTTATTTCGTTGGCCTCTATTTTAGTTGTTTACGACCTTATGAGTTACTGTCTGAAGTATCCGTAGATTTATCATGGTTGAAATTGTTTCGGGTTCGTCTGGCTCCACAACGGAACAAGTTTCAACTGACCGTGTGGCCTAATGGATAAGGCGTCGGACTTCGAATCCGAAGATTGCAGGTTCGAGTCCTGTCACGGTCGAAATATTTTTTTTTTACATATCTTTATAGTTATTAGTACTGAAACACAATAGCGATATTTAAACATTTTTAGTAACAATAAGTATAAGCTTTTTTTTTTTTAATTTAAATTTATCTTCTTGGATATTTTCGACTATACATTTTACCAAACGATAAATAACTGAGGAATGAGGAAAGGGAATAGAAATTTCGTTTGAAAAACTCCTTTAAAGTCATAGATACTCAGTTACTCTTTACTAAAAAATTTTAATATAGTATGTAATCTATATTTACAGGCGCTTCTATATCGATAAATCTTCTATCTTAAGCCAGGGTCTATAAAATTAAATGTTTATCAGATAATAGAGAGAAATCTTAGACTTTTAAACGTTTAAGTCTTCGAATAAATAAAGAACTTATATTTGTTGTGTAATGTGTGTCAATGGGGAATATCTTCCGAATAGAAATAAAATGAATTGAGTAGGTTAAAGACTACAAGAATTAACTTTTTGAGTCAATAACGCGTCTTACTTCTCCAACTAAAGCGTGTAGTGAGGGAGTAGCTCTGTCTGTAGGATAATGTATATCAAATATAGCTTTTTGTATAAAAAGCCATAAGCTGTGACAGCTTTCTGGAAAATCACAGTGGGCTGCGTGGTAAATTTTGAAAGACAAATCAATCGCATTGAGAAGTGACGAGGCTTCGTACTTTATATTATCCACTGCTACATACGCAGAAGTTACACCCATAACTGATCCAACACCCACTGGTGTTGGATGCAAAATTCGTCCGTTTCGCTTCAGTTCTTCCTTTCTTTTCTCCAGGGTATGGTCAACTTCCGCAGCAGTCTATAGTAATAATTTGAAAATTTTAGATTAAAAATTATAAAGCTCCCTAATGCCTTTATATTAAAGTGTTTCGCTTACAGGAACGTAGATGATAAATGTATCCCTTCGATCGCTAGGGCTCAATTTTCTTGTTTCTTCTTGGTCGTCGTTTCTTCGCTTTTTTCGCCCAGATGGCACCAAATAGGGAAGCAAGTAGAGAATTACTCCATTTTGTTGCTCTAAACATTTAAACATAAAAGGTTGTAATAATCAGACTAAGAATTAAAAATTAGCAAACATATTTTGAATTTATTTTAGAATATGTACCGGAAGTTAAAGAAGGTAGCAAATGAACGTAAGCTTTATCATCTAATGTTTTGATCGCTTTACAAGTTTGCAGTTTCAAAATAAGATGTGGCTTTAATTTATTCCAGGACGCGGTAAAATCGAAAGGTGTCTTTTTATAGAGTTGATCAAAATCGCTCTGAATCTGTAACACAGAAAATATATTGTAAATTCTGGTAAATTTAATTGAAGTGAAAAATCGATTTCTAAAAGTTTTCGAAAGTACCAAAATCATTCCTTCCTGACTACGAAGGCATGGGTAACTTTGAAGATATTCGGAAAGTTGCTTCATTTCCAGTTCGGAATGACCTTCAGTTCTAGCTTGAAAAGTTTCTTTCCAAGTTTTAAAAATTTCGGACCAAGGAGCGGAATTGGTTAATAGCCAGTCTAATTTCTGCCGTGTTTCTTCTGAAAATCAAATTTTTAATGTAAATTAATCGAATTTACATTTATTTTACTTCTTTTTTTTTAATCCTTAAAAAACGAACCGTCTACTACTGCGGGTTTCTCGGGCTTCTTCTTCTTGAGCTTTCGGCCTTCCAAGACGCCTTGATCTCTGAGAACTGACTTTATATAATTGTAATGATCCCACAACTTTCCATGTGCCAAAATTCGAACCCCGTTCACTGTTTTAAAACTACCGAAGTAGGTTTCTGCTTTTTCGCTAGGAAATAGCTTTACGATGTCATCTGCATAATTCTGCATTTGAGTCGAATTTATTCTATTTAAACATATAAAAGACAAGAATTAATAAAGAAATAAAATAAAGGGTAATTATATTAGATATTAGATGGATTTTAAATAAACCTTACGTAAATTCTTCTAGTTTCTCTTGGCCATCGTCGGACAAAGTTGCTAAAGCCTTATCCATTTCGTGTTTCACGATGAGGTGAACTAGAATTGTTCGGACAGTGTCAGGAAGAAAACCTCCATTGGTTTTGTAGGATCTTTTTATTATTTTGCCATCGCCTCCTTTAGTTAGAAGTAGTTCCAATTCAGATTCAGTATTTGAGCTGGAGTTTCCATTTGATAATCTTGTGTAATAATCCGAATAATCGACAGATTTGTTGCTGTTTTCATTATCTGGAGTCGTTCTTGAAGAAGATGTGTCCGGAGAAAACATCTGTAAAAATGTTTGAGCTATAGGAGGTAGGGTGAAATTTTTATTTGGAAAGAGGAAGTACTAAAATGGAGCATAATTATTATTAAAAAATGGGGGGGGGGGCAAATTTTACACAAAACTAATACATTCTCTTTGATGAGAATGTAAAAATTAATGGAACATACAGCTGGGTCAATAGATTTTCCTTGTTTCGCTCTCGTTGGACCTTCGGTGACACCAATAACATCAGATATATTATTTTCATTGAGTGGGTCAATTTTATTAGTTTCATCCAACTCGTTTTCATCCTTTATTTCGGATTTTATGCTTAATGGATCCATTAAAGCAGCTTCCGGGATTAACTGGAAAAACTGAAAATTGTACAGAGTATATTAGAATCTATTAGGAATTGGTGAAAAATAATGTTAAAAATTTAAATCATTCAAGTTTTTCTAAATTATACTTACATTGAATTCAGCCATTTATGTAAATGATTTTTGTAAACTTTCGAATCAAAACGAGTTCTCCTATTCCTTGTTTGGCCAATTCTGAAACAAATTGTTTAAATAGATAGTTTCTATATAAAATATTGTGTCAAAAAATAGTAATTGTTATATTTTCTTATAATATAATATTTTTATTACATATTTTAAATATAATATATTTTCTTATCCGCTTTGCGGATGTATAAGTATTTGATTTGTATAAAAAAAATTAATATTATAAATTGCTTTAATTTAAATTAGTAAATAATCTTCAAAAATAGGTGGTAGTATATTCTATTAGTGTTTTAATTTGAAATTCAGTTTTTTTTTTTGTAAAGCTTACCGAATTATTTATTAGAGTCATTAGCTCGTTAAAACGAAAAGAGTAATCGATGTTTAGTGATCAAGGGTGTTGCAGCCAAGGCAAATTCTAATCTAAAAACTCGATTTTCTCATTTTACTTAACAAATATTAAAACTGCAATATTTTTCCTCTGTAGAATTAATCAATTTTTAACTAGAATTATGCGCACAGAGCAAGAAAATATCTAATTCAAATATTTTTTTAGGTAAAATGAAAATATTGAATTTTGAAGTTAGATTTTTAATTCTTCGTTTTATGCAAAAAGTATCGAAATTAAATATTTTTTCGCTTTGTACGCAGTCTTATATTTGAAAAAAGATTAGCGCTACAAAGCGATAAAATATGTATCTATAATTTTCGTTGAGTAAAATGAAGAATGGAATTTTGAGCTTAACACTTGTGTGCAACGCATTTAAAAAGAAGGAAAAACTCGAAGACAGTGTGTTAGTTTTCGGCAGGTTTGTCGGAGGATTAAGTATCATAAAGCAATTAAAGACTTGATCCTTAACGCTGAAGAGTGTCATGCTTGAGCAATAAAACTAAAAAAATACCAAATGCCAAGTCATAAAAAGGCAAATTTCTCAAAACTTGGTTTAATCAAATGTCTTTGCTTTGAAATTGAAAAAACTTTTATCTAAAAGACCTAAAATTGTTGAATTTCATAATGGTATCATTTAATTTTGTATGTTGTATCATGCTGTATCTTGCATTTTCTCATACGTCGGTAAGATTGGAATCTTCAAGTAATTCAAAAATGAATGGAATTTCGTAACCTCAAAACCTGCACTTTTTTACCTTTTTTAGTATAAGTATTTTCATTTCTCATTATCACATTTCATTTATGTGCCACTGTTATCAGTAGATTTCACTGAATAATCAGAATATATTTTCCCTGGTCATGCCGCCACTACAGTCTATACAAGAATAGTACTCGTCAAAGGGTGAAAGCAATGGTAGACTTACCGCACGGCTTTCCTCTACTTTTTCGTAGAGATCTCTCTTAAACATTCTCTTGAGCTAGAAACTAGGTCGCTACCGTCTCTGTTAACTTTACAACACAGTTAGTAATATTTACCAACACTTTTAGGCAAAGTGTACGATAATATGTTGCATTATCCGTTATACATTGTCGAACTGATTGTAAATTACTATAAATGAGGCAAACATCGCGATACACTAGACGACTGGCGGGCAGGAAATAACGCTCCACACAGTGACCAAGGACGGACTGTCTGGCGCTTGCGTAGTAAAAAGTATGCTCGGGCCGCTCCACACTGTGCTTGGTTTTCTGACGCAAGTGTAGGTGAGACTGTGTTGCATGGGTGTAGCAATCATTCGCTTTAGTATCTCATGTATTCCTAGACGGAATGGTAGTGCAGAGGGTCAATGTTCGCTCGATATTTTCAACACATACATTATGCAGGCAGGCTGTGCCTTTCCAGATGTTATGTTTACGCTTTTGCTTCGACTCGACTACTGCTTAAAGTAAATGCTTTAAAATTCATGTAATGCATTTATGATCTTACCCCATTTTTCAATACAGAATAAATGTTTAATGCCAAATTACATGATGATATCGCAAATGTAGGATGTATACTGTGCGTGAATTTAAGGAAATCCGCGCGGGAATTGTCCTTAATTTTATTTTTAATATGGGAAGTGTACTTCATTTTATTTAATCTTATTTCAGTAAATGAGACTATAAGATTGTACACAGTACCTATTGTATATCTGTCGGAATCGTGTATTGTATTAATTTATAAATTATAAATGTTAAACTTAAAATCATTAAAAATCTTCTTAGCGCGAAACGGAGGTAAATGGTAATTAATTAATGGTAATTACTATAAGAGCAAATTTATTTTCGAAATAATATATTTTGTTTTCTAAAACTAGTGGCTTAGTATTAATGAAATAAGAAAATATTAGAATTAGAATTATTCTTGGAATTATTTACCTCTATAGCGTTTGTCAATTTTCCAAGAATTAGAAATAAGAATTGTCCTTAATTTTATTTTTGATACGGGCAGTGTACTTCACTTTATTTAATCTCATTTCAGTAAATGAGACTATAAGATTGTACACAGTACCTATTCTATATCTGTCGGAATCGTGTATTGTATTAATTTATAAATTATAAATGTTAAACTTAAAATCATTAAAAATCTTCTTAGCGCGAAACGGAGGTAAATGGTAATTAATTAATGGTAATTACCATAAAAGCAAACTTATTTTTGCCAACTTTACACTCGCAATAATATATTTTTGTTTTCTAAAACTAGTGGCCTAGTATTAATGAAATAAGAAAATACTGTAATTAAAATTATTCTTGGAATTATTCTCCTCTATAGCGTTTGTCGATTTTCCAAAAATTAGAAATTAGAAAATATTAGAATTAGAATTATTCTTGGAATTATTTATCTCTAGCGTTTGTTGATTTTCCAAGAATTAGAAATTAGAAAATATTAGAATTAGAATTATTCGTGGAATTATTTTCCTCTATAGCGTTTGAGAATTTTCCAAGAATTATAAATAAGAAAATAGAATTATTCTTGGAATTATTTTCCTCTATACTCTATAGCGTTTGCCGATTTTCCAAGAATTGCATTTCATTGAAATTCGTACCGGAATTAGTTATTCCCTTCAGTCAGTGGGACTCACAAGGTGAGTGGTGGGAGTCGGGCGGAGAGAGGGAAAGAAGAAATCGAAGAGTTGAGCGAGTAGGAGAATTGAAGTGCTCATTTTTACGTGGCGTCCCGTGGAGTGTAGATCGTAGAGTCAGAAACCGCACATCTCGCGCTTGTGATTAATTTTATATTCGTGAATATCTTCCGTGATAATTTTAAAGTAACAAGTGTTCTTATTTCTTTCCGGTAGTAATGTGAAATACTCTTTCAATTTTGCAGTGTTCTTATCTTCGGATGTTTTGGAAAAGTGGAGGAACCGAGGACTCGCATGTAAAATTTATTGTGAATTGATGTTCTGGGATGGACAAGTCTACTGGCTATTGAGATGGACTGATTATAGAATTGTTTCCCAGAATGATCGTGAGACTGCTTCCTTCGAAGATACAAGTTTGTAAGGTTCGTATTTCTGATCTTCTTTACAAAGAAACCTAAATATTTGTATGTAACACTATTTTGTTAATATCGGGCGATTTAATTGTTTTCCTGCCATTCGTATGACAATCTCCCTTTTTAATATCTTTTTTCTTTCCGTAAAGTGTCATTTTATGTGGCTAATTTCAATTATAATTTCGGGTGGTAATTTATAATGTTTTGAATTTTATATAATACTATATTTCAAGGTATTTCGATTGATTTTAAGGAGTGAAATAATTATCAAAGAATTTTCAAGATTTTAAGAGGATTAAAAAATATTTGAACATTAATTTTAAAAAGTTAATCAAATTTCCAAGTATGTGTGTATTTCTAGTTTTTCCCAATTATGTTTTTTGAATTAAATTTTTGCACATAAGTCACTCAAAATCTTTCAAGACTCCTTGAAATCTCCAAAAAATCTCTGAAATTTGATTTTGATCCCTTCAAATTATTATATATCTTTTAAAATCCGTTGAAACACCTCGAAATTTTTGATAAGCTTTGACACACCCTAGAGTTATATCATTTCGATTTAGGTACTTTTCGCATTGAGAAGTGATTTACATTGTTCTTTTTTCGGATTCGGACCGCAGCAAATATACACCTACTATAGAATATTCTCTTTGGAAAGCTTGCATGCCCTTGTTCAGTGGAGCGATAAGGCCGGGTTGAATTTCTTGTAAGACGGTAATCTCCAGCGGGTATAACAAAACACGTGTCTGCTCTTGTAGGAGAACGTTGGAGGAAATTCTGGAGCGAGAAAACTTATTGACTCGTCAGGGAGTTTTGGTTTAAACTTTTTACGACCGAAATGATCGAATTTACACGACACATAACAATGTTCTTCCGCTCATTTTAATCCTGCTGTGCTGACTCTGGAGCTTAACTATTTCATAGAAACCTTTAAAAGCTTTGGCACAATGCCACTCGTTGGGCATAGCTTCTAAAGCGTATAGTAAAATCCTTAATGTGAATCTTTCTCTTTTACTTGATCTTCTGTATCAGACAAAAAAAGGGAAAAGTTCTTAAAAAAAAAAAATTCTCGAAGAGAATAGTTCGATTGACATTTTATGGAAGCTTGTAATTGATTTCTTGGTCAAATTACACAGCAGATGAAAAAGTGAAAATTGAGTTCAAATAAAGATGAAGTTTATATTCAATTATTTTTCGTAAAGTCTGTGTAGATAAAAAAGTTGAAATTCAGGACTGAAAGCAATTTTTAAGGATAATATTTGTGCAGGGAATTTTTTATCACTCCAAAGGAAGAACAACGTGACATTTCAGATACATATATGCTTGGATATATGAAATATTAGTCTCGAATACAGGCAACATAAAATATCCATAAGTAAGTAGGATTTTGTGCCTACTTCGAAGCAAGTAAATTTATTTTTGAGAATTGTTTCGATAAAATTCTTGTTCCCCTTCGTGTAGAATATATATTAGTTGTGAAATTTTCTCGGAATCTCGGACGAACTTTCCAATTAATTTACTGTCTCGTTCACGCCCGTTACGTTGGCGAGCTTGTTAAAATTTGTAATCCGGTAATTTCTCATATGCCTAATGAGCGACATTAATTTGTGGCGTGTAGACTTATTAATCGTTACAGTATTATAAAATACTGTAACAAAGCATTTACATACTATACAATTGTAAATTGAAATTAATTTAATGCATGAAAATATCATGTACCATTACGTTTTGACGTCACTACATTTTTCTGTGTATTCAGGTGATAAATGATGCATGTAAATATCATTAAGCTTGAAGTGCCCATTTTGGGATGAAATCGGGTAATATATGTCTCCACAAGTATACGTACAAGGGTTCTTAGAGCAGTCTCTTCAAGATTCTCTCATCTTTTTTTTGTTTGTTGTCTCGAAGTGTCTTAATATAACGGCTTCTCTCGTTTCTCTTTGTTGGATAACGGTGTGAGCTTAAGCTGACATTACTGCTTTTATTACACAGCCTTAAGAAGTGTAGCCCTGAAGAAATGTTACCACGAGGGTTTAAATGGCTAGGTGAAAAGTGGTACTCACTCATGCGAGTACTTTCTGGACTTCTCATTGGCAACTTACGACCCTTGTGCTCTTTACTTTCCACTAAGTCGCACGGAAGATTTTTACTACATTATTATATCCTTCCATCATATAAATACCGGAATTTTATGTCAGACTTGAATTAAGATACTAAATCTTAACTTTGCTTAATTAGAGTTGTCGAAACTTCAATTTGATTTCCTAAAATTTATCTGTCGATTTTATGAAGTTTTGCCACCGCTGTTTTGGGTTTTTTGGCTGACTAAACATTGACCTTTACCACTGGCTGACTATACATACATTGGCCCTGTACTAAGAGCTTCCTAGGGAATAATTATTATATTTTCATATCTTGATGATGATTTAATTAGATTGAACTATAATTAATTTAAATATTTTCGGGAATTCTTCTTTAAAGTTTCAGAGCTTGAAACGATTAATTTCATAAAGTCGAACAAAGGTGTAAGTAAAAAAGAGAACTTCTCTTTGACGTCGTTTTCTGTTGCAATCGAAACTCGAAGTAGGGAGAACTCTTGGCATAGCCATTATGATATTAGTGCACGGGGTTTGAGATTTGAGTGGAGAGAGTATGTTAATCGTGGAGCTTAAACCCTTGGGTGATAAGATACTTTAATGCAAAATTAATGAAACTTCTGAGCACCAAAAAAGACGGCAGTGTGGAAATCAAGGGTTTTATACGAGAAAAAGCTAAAGAAAATTGTTCCTTATCGCAATTACGACCACCAAACTCTTTCACATTTTTTACTATCTCTATCCATCCTGCAGTTTACCATTCCGAATATTTAAATTCCACTACACTTTTTATGCTTCTTTTTACTTCGATATGCTCCCCAGAGAAAGGGAAGGTGTTGAAGATATTATTTTTCAATTTGGATTAAGCCCACTTACTCAGATTCAGAATCGAGAGGAATTTTTCCGCATGTGGAGAAAAAAAAAGTTTTTCTTCATCTATTTCATAGAGAATATATATTACGTATTCTGCAGACGTACAAAGCAACAACAATGGAATTTTCTCCCTGTAGATTTTTTTATAGTCTATAGTAACATATTTTATTTCTTTACTTGATGTATTGATTGGATATTTTCGGGCGCCCGATTACGTCAAATGGATCACAATTTACCTTGTCGATAAAGAATTATTGTTCGAGAAAAAGATCAAATCTTTCTAATTATTTGGACATTTTTTGTGATGAGGGTTCGACTTCTTGGTGAGATATTTTTATTCCCGTAGATTATTAATGTCCGTTCGGCCAGAAAGAACATATTTCAGGTTTCACTACTGCGATCGATATTAGGGGATTAGTTTGAAATTCATGAGGAGAAAAAGTTCTAATAATTCCTTGGATTTTATCAATTAAAGAGGTTCACTTTTCACTTTCAACTCTTTAAATACATCGTCTGACGAATATAACTTCCTTATGAATATTCCATTCTTTATTAAAATTTATATTCATTGAAAAACATTTCTTTTAACTGTCTCCAAACTGTATTCAAATTTAAAGGTTTATTATTAATTGAAATTATTTACCTCTCACACCTGTAATTGTTTAAAGTTTTTCATTTGATCACTGAAGTTAAAAAGCATTTGCATGGTTATACTTGGGCAGGGGCCGCTGTGTTTATAAATATATTCTTATGTAAAATGGAACTGGGTTAATTAAAAATTTTCTGTAAAGAGAACTAATTTAATCTGACATATTTTTTCTCAGTTTAACTAATGTTACAGTGGCAGAATTTAAAAAAAAATTGATTTCCAATTATTAACTTTTGAGTAAATATAAAAATGTAAGAGCAACATCGATTGTGAATCACGAGATCGAAGCTCTGTTGAATTTTAATTGAAACCTTGTAATCCCAGTTCCAATTCTCTCGACAGCCGTACTGGATCGTCGAAAACTGTTTCGTCATTGAGCTGGAAAAATGTCGATTTCTATGTGCAGAGCCCCATGAGCATAAAGTACAAACAATTTTGAAGTTCATGTAAATGTATTTTGAACCAGTGCCGTTAATGTAAATATATGCATTAAGGCGTGAACAGCAAAGGGATCAAAATTAAAAAGAAAAATGAGTAAAATATAATTAAAATTAAAGCGAAATGAACATTTTTTGGTCGCATAAACGGTTCAAATTTTGTATTATAACGTCCGTTAATTTAAACAATATCAATTTTCTTTTAAGAATATTCGATTATTCATGCTTTTAGTTTCATTAAAACTCTATTTATTCATTATGTATATCAGCTTTATGATTTTGTTCCGGAGTTGAGAATGATTGCCAATCGCGTTTACCAGTTTATTATTTATTACAGAATTCCCATAGTTAGTAATTACGAGTAATGGGAGATTTTAATCCTCTTAATTAGCCGGTGAACAAATTTATAGCTTGCGCTCTCGATGAAATTGTACTTTTTTCAATATGCATTGGAAAATCAGGTAGAAGTAATATCGTATCACATGATTTAACTCACTTCAAAATGCAAACAATAATTGAATACTTAATTATAGATTCTATTTTTTTTTACAAATAAATGTCGAATTATTTTCATATTTTGACTGTTTTCTCTTTTTGTTTCAGAAACAGATGGAACGTGAGAAGTGATATATCGAATCATCCGATCAAAAGAGAATGTGAAGGTATTGTAATTATCGGATTTTACCGAACTATTTAAACTAACGGATATACAGAGTTTGGTGGTCAACTGGAGTTCGGTAATTTTCTGGAACTATGTCGAAAGTATTTTGAAAGCTTTGGCTGAAGTAATCGTATAATAGAAAGCCGAAACGAAACAATTCGGAACCACGAGCGAATCGCCGAATTGTAACAAAGTGCTGAGGAAATCTCACATTTTAAAAAGTGCATTTACCATTTATTTTCTTTTTTTTCTTACTTCTCTCACGGCGTCTGCAACCACAGTTACACAGGGAAAGCGAGAGCTTCAATTCGCTTAAATTTCCGTATTTAAATGTCTCCACTCTGTGGTAACTTTTTTTTAGTTTGAGGATTTAAACACGACCAGTTATATTTTTGAATGTAGAAAACGTAGAAAACGTCCTCTGCAATGCGCATTATAATGTGCTTGTGCACGTGACCAGTGTTCTCTCTTCTATTAAATCCTGCGATTCTAAATTGAATGATTCACTTATTGACACTCCAGTTCGCCATCAGCACTCGTGTAGAGTGAAATGATTGCTTATCCAACTCTTTTACACGTTTATATTAACTCCATTTGTTTAAAGCTGTATTTCAACAGTTCTAATTTGACGTTTTGGAAATCATGTATTTGTTAGGAAAGGATTATTCAATTTAAAATGATTAGACCTTATTTACACGTTTCAATCAACGGCAGGCCTTTGACACTTAAATAATCTTCTAATTATGGCTGTAGACTCACTAAATGCGGCTTGCCACTAAAACTAGTTTCTAATGGTATCACAGAAATGGCATCGTGCCTGTAATTTGCCATGCGCATGATTCGTATCAGCGATATCTGCTTCTACTTACATCAGAATTCCAGAATTGCAGGATGTTTATAAACTGCTCGAGGGAACATCAATTAGGCATATTACTAATAGCTATTTTGAATTAGATTAATGAAAACATCTTTCTGAGAAAAATTATAAGATATATTATAGATTTTTTCATAGTTAATCCACAGCTGCAGTTTTCTTTATACATGAGACTTACTTTTTTCTCGAGAAGTATGTAATAATTTGATATTTTTTTCCTGAAGTTGAGTATTCCGTATCTTGGTTTAACCAAGTTTTATTGTCCATGCAAAGGGGTGATAAAATGCATTTTAAGGACGTTTCCGTCTTATAGATCTGAGTCTTCACATTATACGAGCATTCTCTAAAATATAGAGCACAGCACAGCTGCATTCTTACTTCCAGTTTCTTTCTGTTTCTCTAGGACAAGTGGCATTATTGCAACCACTCGCGAATAATTTTCTACTATGTTGGCAATTTTATTGTCAGAATTCTTCCTTCCTTTCTCGTAAGTTTATACTGAAGCACGTTACAGGTGTTGCTGTAGAAGGGCGCTCTACAGTAAATTCGTAAAGTTGCTGGTAAAGGATTCTTGAATACGAAATGAGTCTTTGGCACGGTTCGCGGTACTCGGTAGTTACTTTCTTCGTGTGAGGAAGTTAAATGAGTCTTTAATATCTCTTTGTTCTCCGATCTCAAATATCAAATGCGAAGGAGTAATTTAGTACAAAAGCATTTGAGCGATTTCCAATTTCAGGGCGCTTTGTAGAAAATTTAAAAGAGTCTTTAAGGTCTTTAAAATCTCTAATCTTGAAACCTTTATAAATATTTTGAGAATGTCGTTGACGTTAATATTTTTCATTTTTTAGATCTGATGCAATCTAATGATAGGAAGTTCCGAAGAAAAAGTGGCCCCTGCAATATCCCGGGTCTTCGGAGAAGTCCATAGAAGAGGAGGGATCTCCTGGGAGCGGCCTGAAGACATCATGCCGCCAACGTTACGACGGTGGGACAGTTATAATGGTAAGTACATTTTTGAATTCCTCAAGTTTCCAAGCATGGTAGGGATGAAAGGTCCGTACTACCACGGAAACTGGTTGTATTTATACATAAAAATCACACAGTGACAGCTAATTAAACTTTATTGTTTAATTAGAAAGTGGATATTGGCTTTTTTTGTGTTTTTGATAGCTTAGGAATCGTCCTTTCTTGGCCCGCGAAGATATAACAATAACAACAATATATATTATATTTTAATATAATATTAATAACTATTTTTCTAATTTTAAATAATTTGCACTCAACTCTAAGGTTTAAGTTCAGTTTCGAATATGGTCTGCGATGGACCTGATTCCCCAGATCGCCCCCCCCACCCTGGAACTCGTACGCCACTCTTTTATCGACCCCTCGAGCCCTTTCATTCCCAAATGCAGTCGGCGAAAATTTTAGGAAGGGTTTAAACCCAGAGTTGAGTGTACTTTGAGGATTAATCACATTTAATGACACGACCGAACTTGTTTAATTTTTTTTCTTAAATCCAAGAAAGGAACGGAGAAACTGTGTATCGAAGAAAGTTTAGCATGTTCTTTTTGTAATCTTAGTTAATTTATTCTTCTATGCACAGAAAACCGGAAGATTCAATTTTTTATGTACTTCATATTTTTTAAATTTCTATTTGCATATTTCACTATTATTTGTTTGAATTTCAGTTTTATTTGAAATATTTTAATTTCTCCTAGTTTTAAATCAATTTTGAAATCAAATTTTTTATTCTCAAATCACTAGATGAATTTTTATCTTAATTTGAGTTTTTTAATCCAACTTGCTTTATTTTAAAATTATAATAATTTAGATTAGGATGTCTGTGTAATAATTAATCTTTTTTCTGCGTAAACCGTTTTATTTCAACAAAGATAGTCACAAAATTTAAATTTAAAGTCACAAATTAATATATTTAACTTATTTAATTGTTGTATACGTTTGTAGAATTTTCCTAACATGAGTAAAGTTGTATAGAACAAATTTAATCTGGGTATCTATAAGCAAATGTGAAAATCTTCTTGAATTTTTCACGAAAACATTAAAAATATAAATCAATTGTAAATTATTAAAAATTCAAATAGTTTAAATTTTTATAAATTAGAAGCCTCAGCAGCAGAACAATTTGTTTAATATGAATTGCTTTAGATTTGAAATAGCTGAATTTTTTTATATCGAAGGGTAGATTATAATTTTAGAATTCCAACTTAAAAATTGTCGAGATTGAAGAAAGCTTTGAATTTCTTCTATAATATTATATATTATATTGGAAAATCAAATAAACTTCAAGGACTTAGCTAAATTTATTTTAGCTAAACAATTTGTGTTTTGAATACGGTTATTGATTACTTTAGCTTTAAAAATATCGCTCAATCTATTCATCCTAATTTCCTGTATCATTAGTAAAATGAAAAGGGAACGGATGGTATTTCTAATTCATTTAAACAATGAAATGGAAATTTAGAATTGAGTATTTGCTTTTGAGAATCGAGAACTGAAAATAAAAGTTCAATTCGAAACACTTTTTGTTTGGCAAAAGTATATTATTTTTATTTTTCATTTTTTCTTTTTTCATTCAATGATTATTGACATTATATGTATTTAAAATACTAAAAAAGTAGTTACACTTTGTAATTGTGTATTAATGAAGTTTGGTTTGAAATAATTCAAATTAAGAATTGTTAAGCATCAAAAGTCTCAGGTATAGTTAATCAGAAAAACCAGAGAAATTATTAAAAATTTGGTTGTGGAAAATTGCTATAGATACCCTGAAAAATTAAAATTGACTTAGTATTTAAAGTTAAAAAAACGGTGTACGATTTCAGGCTTTTTTTTATTTTATTTACATGTATGAATGTGAATGTGAAAAATGCCCTAATGTGGCATCTAAGCTCAGGTGCAGGATACGTCCCGGGACGTATCCCTAGGTTAGGCTTTTTCGCACCGGGGTGGTGTGAATGAGAACCGAGGAGTGAGTGTGTTGGTGTGAATCTTTTTTGATATTTTTAAATATAGGTAGGCATAGGCAGGTAATTTATTCTGGTGTGAGTGTATAGTTTCGGTTAGGTAGCATTGGGATTTAATATCTTTAAATTCACATGAAGATATTTTTTCCTATGATTTTTGGTAAAATCGTTTTATCAATTATCCCTTTAATGTCGCGGAATGTGCTCGAGTTAAAAGTATGGGGAATTTTTCATACTCGCGATTGATAGCACTCGAGCACAAAACGAATTGGTAGGTGGCAGTTGCCAGAAGAAAGAAGAGGCTATATGCCGAAGAGCCCCAAACATGAAGAGGGGAACTTCTATTAAGAGTCATTTATTTTCGAATGAATGGTTCTTAATAGCTTTTATTCACGTCACTGTGTTGATTTTTCTCATTACATTGTTGTATTTGGTTGAATGGAGATCCACAAAATACGTGATAGTTTTTTAAAGCTATTTTTGCACCCCTTAACATTTAGAGACAATACTAAAATTTGCTTTTAGCTTTATGATTGTAGCCAATATTTCTTAAAAATAATACAAAGTCACAATATTTTATTTATTATTTTATATAAAATTAGTGTTATATTTATAAATTAAATAATAGTAATAATAAAAGTAATAGTGAATATAAAGTAGTGATAATTAAAAAAAAAATAATTTATTTTCTATTACAATTTATTTTGATCGTCAATATTACGTGATAAACTGCTTTTAATCCCTCCTATGAGAATCACGTATTTGTGGATGACTCCTTACTGAATTTATAGAAATGTGCTAAGCTGTTATAGAATCTTGTGAGGAGGATTTCCTTTAGGAGAAGTTCAAGGAGAGTTCAACAAAATTAAAAGGTGTGTTAAATATTAATTATTTATTACAATGTCAAACGAAATGTCATCATCTAATTAAACTCGCTTAAAATATAATTTTTTTATTTAAATTAGAAAATTAGTAATCTGTCGGGTCAATTAACAGATTTTTTAGATTTTTTTTTACTGAAATAGTTTTGAATGCAAATAAAATTCGTTAGTTAAAAAAAAAAGTTATGCGTTTTTCAGATTTTTCTTTCATAAAGCTCTGAAAAATTTAGTAGCTATTCATACAAATATCGGAATATGTTGCCGCAACTCCATTCTTTTCGCGAAAAAGTGTTCTCAATGTGTGCAGGAAAATTTATACATTTTTCTGGAGGTTATACAATACATTTTTGAAGTTGGAAATTTTAAAAAATGTTTTCACGATAACTTTTTTCATGTATTGTATTCAACTTTGTTCTAACTTTTATTAATCCATTAAGTCGCAATAGAGTATCTAAATTCTCTGCTTGCGTATTTTTCCGTTCGATCAAACACGGATTGGGACAAAACGGAGTCTAAAAAAATCCGATATCGATACTTGCTTCTATAATATGTATACACAATTGTACAGTTTCTATATCTAATCCTCCCTGCGTATGTAAATTTTTTCGTTTAACTTGGTTTGACCATTTTTCCTGAAACCTTATTCCCTAGGGTCTAGTTGTCGTTAAACAATGACATCTGGCGCAGTCGCTACTTCTCTCTCTCGAATTTTTGAACAAATCGACTTATTTTTATATATTTGAGAATTCGTAAAAGAGAAAAAAAGCAATAATTGTTACTTTTATCTATCGTAAAGAAATATTGCATTCACGCTCACATTTTTTAATTTGGTTTAAACAAATCCTTTTCTCAGTCAATTAACTTGAATAAAAGAGTGTCAAATTGAATATTCGGTTCGATAAATTCGATCTCTTTGAGTCGTGTACAAAGGTTGATTGAATTTACAAAGCAGAATCCAGCTTTACCATATTTTCACTCTTATGAGTCACTATTAGTATTATAGAAAGCAGGAATGTATTTGAACATCTTCCTTGCTTGGTTGAATTCGCAAAGTTCTTTGAATTTCTTAGCAACCTGCTATGATCGTTTGCACGAACTTTAAAACGTGCTTATAAAAAAAGTAGGTCATCTTTGTAGTATACTTATGCGGAGGTAAAAATTCACATACGCGATATAACAGAGATCGAGCTTTCAAGTATGCATTACTTAACATGGTGCAGAAATATGTACTCCACATAATGCATGTCGAAGTTACATATGAGTCATAAATAAATCTTTTTCTCGAGAACTTTCTTTTTCAAGAAAAATTCCTTAAAACTCTTTCGATATTGTGATCGATTACTCTATTCGATAAATTAATAATGACATTGAAATAGGACAAAATTCTATGATTTAAAGGTTTTATTTTATTCTGTTTCTGGTTAAGCATCAATAAGTCCAAGGAATTTAAAGTATATTTCAATATTGTAGACGTACTTTAGAGGAGTCCTCTATTTTTTCTGCTATTTCTGTTGATGTATCATCATCTTCCTGATTCGTCTTTAGAAACTGAAATGACAATTTAAATCCGCGCGCCATATGAATTGATCAGTAAAGTAATCACACTACGCATGAAGTTAGCCGAAATCCATGTTTTTTTTTGTAGAATAGAAGACTTCGTGAGTTTTTTTTTTATTCTGTTTCTGGTTCAGCATCAACAAGTCCAAGGAATTTAAAGTATATTCTCATAATCCATAAACAACCGGCTGCTAAAAATTTATCAAGTTTATCAGCGTAATAGTAATGATAGTATCTAAACAAATAAAACCTATATTTTATTGTGCCCCAGGTGGAAAAATCTTCTTGTAGACGTAGTTTAGGTGGATCCTCTATTTTTTCTGCTACTTCTGTTGATGTATCCTCATTTTCCTGATTCTCTGGTATTTCTTCTATAAGCTTGGAATTCACTTCTTCTTCCGTCGTAGGTTTTTCTTTTCCTATAGACACGTGATTAATTTATGAGATTATTAATTCTATTGAATTTTATCTGGTAAAAATTTTTGCTGAATTGACGTTGTCATCATAAATAAATCAGAGGCCTCAACTAGGAGATAAATTACTTTTCACATCTTCTAAAAAAATTTCTTACCTTTTCTGTGAGTGAGTTGCGAGTCAATTCTTTCTGCCGATTCCATCTTTGGTCAAAAATCCTGTTGATTGGAAAAAACAAACAATCAAATTATCTTCATTATTCAATTTTATTTATGATTATTAATAGTGATTTGTACCTCTTGCTATATAAAAATACAAAAATAGATTTGGAAATTCTGATGTATCAATGAAAAATGAGAATTTTCATCTAACTGTGCGTGACTCGAGTACAGCTGTAAGGATTGGTTCCGAGCTGAATTTACTTTTCTATTTATCGTTCTATTTTAACCTATAAATACTTCTAAGCTAAGCCGAAACTATCACTTATGCTTAGCTATCACTTATCCAATAAAAATATACACTCTGAAAAGTATATTTTCGCGATATGTTAGAGTATAATGCACATAATATTTCTCCTCGTGACTTGAACTTAAAAATGTTTAAGCACTTGAGTTTTCAGATAAAGATCTTCTGCAAGAAGTATTGAAGTATTTTTTTCATTATTTGTCTTAGGTTATGAACAAATTGAGAAACGTTTTCACTTTTCAAAAAAGCCACATTTTCGAGCATTCTATCGTATTTTTTTACTTTTTTTGAAGGATAATACAAGCATATGAGAAAAAAATCATTAAAAATCACGAATACAATTTCGCATTATATCAATGCAACTTGATGCGCGTGGCAACGCGGAAAGTTGTAAAACTGGAACATGTTCGCACTGAAACCAGTTTTTCGATTAAAGCAGTTGCATTAAACTTATGCTACAATACCATGTGACACTCTCAGTTATCAGTTACATTACAAAGCATGCTTGAAAATAAATAAAAATAAAATGGTTAGTTTAGAAACAAGATCGATCTACTTTCATCCGATATTATATAGAGTGCATATATGTAGAAGTTTGAAGATAACAAATTTTTATTTTAATGACAATAATTTTCTATAATTATAAAACTTTGAATTATTTTTAATTTATCTTTCTCCATAATATTGCTGATTTAGCACAAAAATCATATAAACACGAACGAATTTTTTCTTTGAGTTTCGCATAAGTTATACATATTCCATATGTTACTTTTTTATCTTCATTTTACACACATTGATTACTTACGTTCTTGTTAATCACACAATATAATCTTTTCTTTTAGCATAAAAAGACCATGACACTGAGATATATAATGATGAATTGATAGATGATTAAATTGTCACTTCTCTTAGCAAAAAATGGTATCTTCGGGCGCGTTGGAGATTCGAACAATGCGCTGGCTTGCGAGAGACTCGAAATACGTTTCTGGTTTGTTCATACTACAGCTGTTAACACAATATATGCTTGTGTTGTTGACTAGAAGGCTTTAGAATGTACAAGTGTGATTTCTGTGAGAAGGGGAAGACCTACGTAAGCGGCAAGTATTGGAGGTCGATGGAAACGATAAAAGCTTCACATTACTTAGCCTATCGATAGCCATTACTCCGTGCGTGCTATCGAACTCGTTAATTTTTTTTATGGGACATTGTCCGTCAGTTAGTGAACGAACGAGCGAGAGAGACGAAGTTTCACTGATACTGTAAATCTTGGTAATATCCTCGTTTGTTTAATTCCGCAACCAAAAATCTCTCGGATAACGAAATTTAAAGGCTGAACAGAGCAAATATTTCCCTCGAAAATAATGTAGGTACATTTTTTTTGGTCAACTTTTATAATTTTTTATTTGCTTCATTTTTCCATCCAAAATTACGAAAAAGAAAAGGACAGTTTTATGAAAAATTAAATTATCCTTGTAAATGAAGTTTTTCTTTCTAAAATTTTTTTCTCGAATGTTTCCTGAGAGCAGGTCGTTAACGCAAGCCATTTCCCTCGTAGAACTGAAGGTGAAAAGTAAAGAAAGGAAAATAAGTTCTGATCGGGAGGTAGGAGGAAATGAAGACGGGAGTAATCAGAGGAAGAGAAAGGAAGACTCTTCGAATCAAGGGGTAGTAAAAAGGGCGTTGCCGGTGAAACAACCGCTGATGTAAATCAGCGGATAATAACGGCATCTATTCCCAACGAATAGGAGGCTGAGTTTCGAATAAGGGAGTAAAAAGAACAAAAAGACGAGGCTAGATCTACGAGAGAAAGGTGGATCGCATTCAGTGTGAATGTCGTACACGAATTATTTATTCTTCTACTTCACCAAAAATTATGTCTACTTTGGTCTTCACCTTTCCCTTAATTTATTTATTATCTTACTCTATTAAAAAGAGTATAAGAAAATAAATTGTGATCTCTCTTAGCGTTGATATTTTAGGGATTGCTGTTTTTTCTCTTCTTCTATTTCTCGAGAAGTTTGGATTACAATTTTATATTGAGAAATCTAATTCTTATCTCAAAATAAAGTATTCCTAGCACGAGTGTATCTTTTTCCTTCTTAGATCTTATTTTTTCCCGACTCGACATAGTGGTGCGGCTAATTGGATTGGAAACCTGACTTAAATTTCTCGGATTCTAAATGGATTGAATTTGGGAATGGGATGGATTTGATTAATTATTTGAGCGGTCAAAAAACAAGAAGAGACGCATTTCAGGCTTCAGTTCATATTGTGAGGAAACATTAGGGGAAATTTGGAAATCATTAATAAAAATAGGAAAATTTTTTCAGTCTCCACTGTTGTAAAAGAAAACATACATTTTTTTTTATTTTTTAGTTTAGATTATCGCTTATCTTTATTATACATATAGACATATTCTGAAAGCATCAACATGCGCAAACAGAATATGTAATAAAAAATGTATGAAATGAGATTCTTGCACTTTGAGAATTCAAAATGAAAAATAAGAGGTAAATTTATGATCGCAAAATAAAAAATAGCGAGTAGAATTAAATCACTTCTTTTCTGTTGTACGGTATCGGTTTTCAACCTTCATAAAAATGTTTCTTTTCTCAGAATAAAGCTCATCCTTTTTTTAAAAACTTTACGCGAGCAAAACCACTAAAAAAATAATATCCTGGTTGTAGCAGACGCATTTACGTCCACTATAAAATTTCTCGTTCGACAGCACATGGTTCAAACAATATCACTCTGTTCATAGTATAAAAGATAGTTCAGAACGAACGAGATAAACGTGAAACTTCGAAACTGACAAGCAATTAATGGGTGAACGATTTCAAGTTATTAGAAATGATTACAACGCAATAAGTTACTATTTTTTTTTATTACCTTGCGATCTGTAAATTTCTGGCAATGCATTCTAGCAATCGAGTAATAGCCATCAAAATTTTTTTCCCATCTGTTCTCAACCAACTGACACTGACAGTATCAGCTAGAGAATATTTTTAAATCAAGAATCCGTTCGCAAATGATTTTGCCAATCAATTAAAGATATTTAGAAATACTATTCTGAATAAATTCCACATTTTGATGACTGGATAGGAAAAAAGTTGAAATTCGAATGTTTCAAAGAGCGAAGAAAACTTACTTTCTGAAAACGAAGGTTGATATTTCTTACTAATACTCTGCAGCTTAGTAAAATTGAGAGACATCACGGTATTTCTCACGATAATTACTTAAATCGATTCTGTACACACTTGAATGGAGAGCAGGAAATTCTTTACGGGAGAAGAAATGAGATGGAAATTTCAAATGCAGAGTCACTTCGAAAAATAAATTAATTTCTCGAAGAGAATCCTCAGAAAGCTCAGGACTATACACAAGAATAATTAGGGCCGGCGGATCATTGATAGTGTGTTTTTCTTGCTCATTAAGAGCCGTAAATGTAAACAAATGAGGGCAAGCGAGGAAGCGAGACATGCAAATGTGAAAAACCGTGAATTGTTTTCCACACATGCATATCTCGCTTGTTCTCATTTACATTTACGAAATTACGACTCATAATGAGCAAAAAATATAACCAACCCAGTAAAAAGGAGTGCATTGGAAGGCATAGAATGGCATTGAATTTTTCAATTCCAGTTAATGCCATCCTTTGCGAATCAATTCCGTTTTTGCCAAAAAGCATTAACCCTTTGCGTCATGATGGGTCGTTCAGCCACGCCTTTTTTTCCATGGTTTTACATTTTTTTAACTTCTTTTTTAACAACAAGTACAGGGTTTTTTGTTTTTCCTAAGTCTCTAGGATATAAATGAATGTGAAAAAAATGTTATCCATCATTAATTGTTAATTATAAAAATAATGTATATAAACAAGTAGTCCAAATTGGTGCTTTTTCACGGAGAAATTCATTTTCCACTAATCTACCCTGTAGTTTAGAACGGCAATTTTTTTTTGTATTGAGTACACCTTAAAGTATTTTTCAGAATTTTTTTAGATTTTTCTGCAATGTTATATGAGTTACAAACTCTATTTTTTTTTGCTTAAAAAACTCTAAAATGCAGTGTTTCTCATACTAAACCCAATATAACAATTGTATTTTTTTCAACCCTGTTCTTGAGGTGTTTATTTTCATCTCTGAATTTTAATCTAAATTCAAAATATTCAATTTCGAAAAATCCAAGATGTTTTTTTAATTTTAATCCGCCATATTGGTTCCGTCATCTTGGATTTTTATCAATTGCAAATTTTGACATCAGATTCGGATTCAGCGATAATGAAAACCCCCAGAAAACGAATTTAAAGAATTATTGAATTTAAAGAAAAATATATGACTGAAAGGGTTAAATGGCATCAACTCATTCATTATTTTGTTCCGTGAAAGACATTATATGCCCTTTGATGCCCTTCAATGCTCTCCTTTTTACAGGGAATGGTCCGCCGGTCATTTCAAAGAATTTCAAGGGATTACTAAAAAAATCAAGAGATATTTCATGGCATTTTCGTATAGTTTCGAAAAATTTTAAGATTGGAATTTTATTTCAATTTTTTATTGAAATTTTTGGGATTACAAGAAGTTTTAAAAGATTCAATGGAACGATAAAATGAAGACTTTTCCGTAATCTTCATAAAAGGAAATTGCAGTGTTTTTTCGCATGACGTCAGTGATATAATAATAGCGACTATCATCACTTGTGTCATGTATATATGTATAGTCTTAATGATGAGGAAAGTCTGCTCTGATGTTTTTTTACTTCAAACTTGCATCTTTACGAATGAATCATAGTTAGTTTACACTGTAGACTTTTAGGGCCGTAAAGTGTCATTAGAGGTGCGCCATTGCAAACTCAATGCAGTTTGCTTTTAGTCTTCATTCCCTTTAATCGTTTACTTAAACAGGAGTAGAGTTTCTATTGAATGAGTGTAGTTAGGGCGCTTTCCTGGATAATAGCCGAGCTTTAGTACAGCGTATCTTACTAGAATTTTAATACCAAGCCAAACCGCAGTTATATAGGTAAAACTTTGCATTACAGTATTACTGTCGTGCATTCGGCTAATAGATTGCACGCCTGTGCATAAAGATGATGCTTCATAATGCTTAATGGCCTGCAAGATGCAAGAAAATACCGGAAATTGTAACTTGATAAGACTTCATCATGTTGCACGGTTTATTAAATGTTTCTCTGTCCCGAGGATTCGGTGGATTCACAAATAAAGGTTTTTACTAACTTTTCTATTTACATTTTGTGCAGCAACTTAAATATCGTATTATTAAGTTAAAATAAAGTTTTTAAAGCCCAACTCAAATTCTATGTCGCAGCAGAAATGGAACAATACTTTGCTTGTGAGAGATTTTATAGCAAGCTTTTAATTTTTTACGCGGAAAAAAAAAGTTTTATCATCCCTCCATTAAACTGAGGAAAAAATTTCGTCTTTGAAATTTGACAGAGGAGAGGAGGAGTTCTCGGTAATTGGATCCTAGAGTACGTAAGCAAGCAGCTATAAAATGCTGGGGCAACGGACCAATTAATGGTTTACTATCAGCTAGATAAAATCGTTTCACACGCAATTCAATTTTACTGCCTTTGGAAATCGATTAACAATATTGCTGAATGCACTTTTCCTGTCACACTTATGTGTAGCAAACGATTCGTGTTAGAGGATATTTTATTACTTTTATACAGCTGCCAAATAATGTCTTGAAATAATGGGAAATATCAGTAAGAAATTGTATAGCTAGCATTATTCACTTGTTATAATTTGTGCAATGAGGGTATTTGATTATTAGAAATCGAATTCGAGTTTCAGATATCCAATTTCCTCTCTACAAGGATAATCTAGCCTTAATTCAATATTCAAAGTCTGGTTGTATATACATAGTGTTAAAATATTCCACCGAATACTTGCAATCAAGGAATTACGGAGACAGTAACAGATTACGGAGTGCGAATGCATAAACCATCGAATAGGAACATAGGCGAACGGAAGTGGAAATTCTCGTGAGAAGCTGATGGTGTGAAAATGGAAAAAGACGATAAAGTAGAGATAGAATGTTCTTCATGAAAGAAAAAAGTTTCCCAAGTTCTCTTGACTGTCAACAGTAACAACATCAGTCAGAACTAATAAATATTTTATTCGACACACTCACCCCCCCAAATACCTCCCTCTATGATGCAAGAAAAGCGTAAATAGTGATGAGAATTTACATATTCAATCAACCATCTAACTCGGTGCCTCCGGCTAACAACTATAGATACACTTTATAACTTTCTTCGAGACGCCTTCGATTGAAAATCTTTTTTACACTTTCTGTGCTCTCTTACCTTTTTACCTTCGCAAAAGCGACAGTAAGAAGTAAATAGAAATGCAAAGCTCTTTTGTAGAGCTCAAAGCTCTCTGTGATTCCTCGAAATAATTGAAAATTTCATGAAATAAAACATAAGTACTAATAAAATATATTAAAAATAAAATACAGAAAAAAATTGTGAAAAAACGTTCAATAAGCGGAAGGAAATTAATTAATTAATAGGAAATTACTATTAAAAATTAGGTCAATAGAATGAAAAGCTTGAGTGGAAGCTGATAATTTGAGCTAGTTATGAATGAAATATAGGGAATATTTAGGGGAAGAAAGTACCGATTTTCATTTCTCCATATTGCATTGCCTCGTTCAGTTTAAATATGTTTGATCGCTCAAATGAAAAAGGCACCAAATCTGTCTCGTAATGGCTATCGAATGTTGCGAGAAAAGTACTTGAAATAGAGCTATTGTGATTGATATAACCCTCTACTGACAGAGCCCATTTCTCACTACATAGTTTTTCATCGGCGATGAGTGCTAGAGAGCTTTTCAATATTATGGTATAGTCACCGCAGCTCGCAGGAAACGAAAAAGATTAAATTGCATTTCCTCACATAAATGTGAGTCGGTCGAAATGCGACAGTACATATTAGTTTTATGTGCCCTAAAATTTAAATTGACAAATTAAATTGGACTCTGAAGCTCTGAGCAAAAATTCCAGTTATCGTTCTTTCAATGTAGGGTAAATACACCAATAGATGGACACCCCCCAATAGATGGACAAATATTATTTCAAAAAGCAATTACATTAAATTTAAGAACGAAATTGTGAAGTCATAATTGTTTTTTATGACTACATAAAGTTCTGAGTGCAAAAAATAATTTTTTTTAAATCTTTTTATTTAAAATAATAATAAAAAAAATTATTTAAATTTGACGTCTCGAAGTTTTGCTTCGAGAGCGCCGCCACTAGTAAGCATGTGACAGCTAGCCGATAAACGTTGTTTGTTATTACTATTAAAAATGAATGGAAAAAATAAGGTATGTACATTTGATTATGTTTATATTTCAATAACAAAGCTATAAATATAGTATTAAAATAATAAAATTAAAAAAAAATAAGAAAATTTAGCGTCCATCTATTGGTATTGGCTGTCCATCTATTGGAGATTTTGTCCATCTACTGGGGTTTTCGCTTTTTTCTTAAATTTTCCTTTTTTATTAATTACTACGAAAATAAACAAAGATTTAGTTATTTTTTTCTAGTTAATTAGATATTTTTACATAAATAAAATTTATTTAATTATAAATTATTTATATTTTACTATATTGTTTTGCTAAAGGAACATGAGAATTTGCTTAACCGTCCATCTATTGGGGTATTTACCCTAATAGAGGCTGAAATTAATTTAGAAGAAGTACTCAAATTGAAATACATGAAAGGAATGGTTTTCAATTAATTTCGGTATCGAAGTAGGGGTCAATCTTTACCTCCAAACCAATGGTAAAAAGAACCAAAAATTTCTTCAGGATGTCTAGCGGACTGGGAAACTAGGAGAAACCGAGAAAAATCTGGGAATTTTATTTTACCGGGAAAACCTCGGGAATTTCATTTAGGACCTGGAATATTTGTATTTTATTGAAAAATCAATTTTTTTCTACTTTATCTTCTTTTTATTCTATTTCAACTTTATCAAATTTTTTTTTTTCAAAAATCACAAAAAGGCAACTATAAATTGGTCGAGGAAAAAAAATTTGACCTGGAAAAAATCGGGAATTTCCAATTCCCTGATCACTAGACACCCTGTTCTTAGTTCAAAGGCGATTTGAGAAGGAATAATTCATTTATAGACTTACAATTTAAGTTTTATAAAAGCTTGTCTTAAGAAAATTATGTTTATGTATTTGAATTTTAATATTTACTATAACCATGTTTTCTTTTTTTGTTTCAGGTAAGCTTAGCCAGTGAGGAGTCATTGTTCAACGAATCTGTGAGTTACATATTTTAATATGTAAAACTCAATTTTTATAATGGTTAAAAATCGCGTATAATTTTTTAGTTTTGAATTCGACATAAGAAATAATACCCCGAGCTTCTTGTCGAGAAGCAATCGGATTCTTTTATATTTTTTCGAATTATTAGGATTATTTGTGAAATCTTTGAAATTCTTGTGAATTATTTCACATTTTAAGAATCCCTTTAATTTCTTTTGAATTCTTGGAATTTTATGCTCTAATTCAGGCGTAAATTCAATTGGTTAGCGATTAACCCCTGATATTTTGTTTGTCGATATTATAGAAAATTTCCTGATTAGATTATGGTTCTTTTGAGGCGTTAAGCTGGAAATTGAGGTTGAAAGCATGATGTAAATTGAAGAGGCATTGATTGTAATTTAAATTTCTTTGACTGGGAACACAGTCGAATAGCAGAAATCGTTTATCCGTTCATTGTAGGATCAATTTGCATATTCAACTGGGATGCAAGTGGTGCTGGTTCTGTTATTGGTGTAACTTCACTTTTCAAAGTGGCCCTAATATTACACATCCTCGGTTATTCATGAAACTTGCCGATAGTCCAGAGAAGTATTGGTCTTATATGTAAAAGGGTTTCGATGAGGTTGTGCGGAGCCTGTATATTGCGTGGGATCTCGTATATTATCCGATTAGTTGCAGAATGTCTTTAGATGCCCGAATCCGGCACTATCATCGAATATAATTTCCCTAATTTCGTACCAACTTCGAAACGTTATATCAAAGGATTTGAAATTCCACGCGTATCTTAATGCGTCACAAAGAGTTAAATTAGAATCTCCTTAAGACTGATTGAGAATCTAAACTCGGAATTTCATGACGAACATTTCTATTTCATGGGCACTCTCAAATCCCGCCTGAGCTGTGGAAATCAAAGTTTTGCAACAGTTTTATTTCTCGGAAGACAACAGTTTTATTTTATATGATGAAAATTAATTCAATTTTTATTTACATGAACCTGTCGTAACCATCGACCTAACATTCCCCGGTTGCTTTTTTTTTCCAAGCCATATTTTCCTCTCTTAAGAATTCCATATAAAAGATTTCCTGAATGAGCTCTCAGGAAATTAATTTCAATACAACACTTCACTTTTTCTTCTTGAATCCTTTATTTCTGTGGAAAACATGGCTCACCTTTACGATCTCCCATAAAATTTAATGAAATTCGCTAGGTAAAAAATGACCAAACCTTCTTCATACAAATTTAACAAAGGAGAAGTGATCTCTCACTTCTACTGCTTGAAAATGCCAGAAAGTGGAACGTTACCCTCACCTCAAAGGAAGGAAGTGACGTCTCGTTCCGCGGTATTTTTCAGTATTTTCCCCGATCTCGCGTTCTGGGGTCGAGGCAACATAAGATCCACAGAAAAACTTGAACGATAAATAATCCTGGACTAAGCTCCGTTGTTGTGGCAGTGGCGACGTTGGGTATCGATGTTGCCGGTTCTGGTGGTCTGTAAAAATCCCCGACGGGAAAAGCAACAAAACGTCGTCAATCGTAATAAATAGCGATGGATTTCGTTCGGATTCGATACGCGAGTTTTCAGGCGCTTTTATATAAATAACATAACATAGACACACATATATATATATACATACATGGTGATCGTAAACATGAATCATGTTTTCACTCGTTGCCGACCCTCGTCCATCCCATCAGAACCTTATTCGGCTGCTTGCCATTTGCCACCTAAAAACTATCAGCATAAGGTTGGACCATGTGCTACCTTAAAAATTGGCATAAAGAAAAATACGATCGTGATTGACCGGTCATCTATGAGATGGGAATTGCAGGGCAACCTCAAGAAGAAAATTTATGTCCACTGAATTTCTCTTCTCGATACCACGTTTAAAAAATTCAACAGCTTCGCACAGCTTGCAAATTTTTTATGGAATAATAAAAATTTCAGTGACGCATGAATCTTTTATTTGAGAGTCAACGCAGGTATCAATTTCAAGAGTTTTACTCGAGAACTTTGACGCGAAAGATTCTTTTAAGCGATTTTGAAAAAGGGATTGAGATCTGTTTTTCATTCTTTAAAGGACATTAAACGATTAAAAGTTTGGAATGTTATAGGAATATTTTTGAATTTTGCCAAAGAATCAAATTAAAAATTTTTGCAATAACGTGATATAAGTATATATTGAAAATTATTAGGAGAAACTTTTAAATACCTTAAGGGCATGTAATACTTTACCATAAGAACAAGTTAGTTAAACTAATTATACATTCATATTAATAAATATTTTTGTCTAATAAGAGTCAATAAACCTTCGCCTCATGTAGACGAAGGTTTATTGGCTCTTATTAGCTAAAAATATTTATTATTGTGAACGTATAACTGGTTTAATTAATTTGCTCTTATGGTAAAGTATTACATGCCCTTAAAACTCTTTAAAATCTATTAAATAATCTATAAAAGTTATAGAATATGGCAAAAATAACATAGCATAAATATCAAACTGAAATATCGTTTTTCTTGATTTTAAATTTCATCCATCAGTAACGTAAACAATTATTAATAAAACAAAAGCGTTTGAAAGCCAATGGAAATAAAGTAATTTCAATGTGCATGGACGGACAGAATACATTATGAAGCAAACGTGCTTTATTATGTATTTTATAGATTTTTGAATCTCTTTTTTTAAAATTAAATTCAATAAATATCGATAAAAGGAGAATACCTACATGTAATTTAATTATTGACGATCCATAATTTGTTATAACAATATAGTATTTGACCGGAAATTTTCGCAAATTCATTAAAGGCTTTTTATGGGAGTTTTTACAACACTGTTCAGCGAAGTATAATTTTTATTAGAGCATAGGTGAACCATGTTAACTGATGCTGCCGTATAGGTTGTAAAATTTACGATCAGTTTGTGGATTCAAGCTTAAAATTGCATTCTGTCTTCTTTTTATAATGGCATATCGTGCGAGAATAATGTGGTTTGATATACAAATGCTTTGCATCTTCTTGCCTCTTCTTTTCGATATTCCAGGTCTGAAAATATTTCAGACCCACTGATCTCGTGATTCATTCTCTCTAAAAAATTTCCAAGATTTGCGCTTTAGGCTTTAAATAGAAACTGATTAATTCACAGTTTAATTTATTGATTCGATAGTCAAATCTGTACTATAAAAGAATTACAAAATCGCAAAGGCTTTGTCTCAAAAATCGTAACGGTAGAAAAACGATAACGAAGAGGAAAGGCCAAATTGACAAAGGAAAGAAATATCGAGGTTCGCCCCAAAATCACATTCTGGCTCTTTCTGGACGATCCATGGTCGATCCATTATTCATCAGCGTATATGTCGGTTTTTCAGATTTTTATAGAGGGTAGATAACACAGATATTTCGGCGAATAAAATTTGAAAGCTGGTCTAATAAATTGATTAAAAAATGCTTTTTCCCATTGTTTGAAATTAAAATTCAGAATACTTATTAGTATGTTTTTCCCCGATAGTGACTGTAATTTCATGGAGTCTCAAAAGATTTTAACTGCCCATCCAAGAATAGGAAGAAGTGTATTTTGCTGGTAAATGTATAATAAAGCATTGCAATTGCAGGTAAAGGGTTGATCATTGTATAACTTATCTTCTCAGTGGGATTTACCTAGATAGTCTGAAACAAAGTGTCCTGAGTGCCAAGTCGGGCTAAAGGTCCTGTGCAATTTATATCTAGAGTTAGCTCTGCATCAGAAAGTAGAACAAGGAGGGACCAATGGATTAGACAGTAGGATTAAAACTTTGAATTAGAGACAACGACTCCAAATCGAATTCTAGGTTCTGGTGCAATAAACCTTATCACGTTTCACAGAAAGCATTCCTTCTTTGGAAGGCCATAGTTTTCATCAACCTTTCAGTAAGACTGGACTAAAGCTGAGGAAGAGATAAAGCGGTACGAGATCTCGAGTACTACTCGAGTGACACGATGAAACTTGTAAACAGCTCGAGGAGGTTCAATCTTTGACTCAGATTTTCACTCGGAAATGTGTCATACATATTTTGCATTTTGATTAATTCATCTTCAAATACAAATGTGGAACAATTTAATTCACATATTATTGGAAATGTATTATTCTCTTCTTGCATTTTAATTCGTATTTATCTTGAAAGAAAAACTCTGGAAAAGTTTAATTAAATTGAAAAATTTATTGTATCGAAAATGTGTCATTCAATTTTTGACAATTTGATTATTAAATCTTCTAATTTAATTTCGAGAACAATAATATTGAAAAGTGTGAGAAATTGCAAAAGAGAAGAAACATTGTTAAAGTTTAGTGGACATAATTTCTTAATCTCCCCCCCCCCTTCCCGTAATTCTAAGGTTGGTCTACCTCCCTCTCTTTTTAAAGCTGATATTGATGTAAACCTCTGAAGATTATTTTCTATAAATTACGCGAGGTTAATCGACGTCTAACTTTCTGAAAGAGCCATAAGTTCCAAAAAGGTCATCCGGGTTGATTGTTGGTCCAGGACGAAGTGCTTCATTCGTCATGACACTTTCCTCTTTGATAAACCAATCTCTCCAATCCACCAACTTGTCCGCCCACTTATCTGAAAAGAAGATGAAAGTAAACGAATTAGGCGAATTTTCATGGATAGAGAGAGTAATTTCTCCTATTATTTATTCTTTAAACTCACTTGTTAGTTCTTCCATTGATAATTCGTTGCCACCATAATCCACAGGTAATATGGATTTAGGTACGAAATTGTAAAGTGACTCGAGTGATGTATGAGTATGAATCTGCAAAGTTAGGAAAGTATTGCTTAGTTTTCTACTTGTCTTTTTCTCTTTTCTACTTGATAGTAAAATTTAGAATTGTAGTTAGAATTATGATTAAAACAAGCGGAATTTTAAAGAGGGACTCTTTTAAATACAATTTTTCTATTATTATTAACAATATTATTCTCTAAAATGTTGATGATGTATTGAGAGCTCTCTCTCCCTTGTTAAAATTCTGAAAATGTAATTTTCAACTAGGCCATTAAGCCTATCGATACGCCGAGCTATTAAATTTAACCAGGCGAACCATGAGCGGTTCAAGCCATCAGATGGGGTCACCCTAATGTATACATATACAATAAATGAAGCGCGTAATCGGGATTTTCTGGCACGATAACTGTACATTTAACTAGAGAAGGTATAAATTAATGACGTAAAAAATTTTAGTCTCAGTCGGATTTTATATCAGAGTTTCGAATTTTATAAAACAACCCGTGTAGAAATCCCGATTACGCGCTTCATTTATTGTATAT
>CAJFCP010000076.1:2286808-2305085 GCA_904066005.1 Synergus itoensis | reverse complement strand
TCTACACGGGAAGTTTAGAAAATCTAATCTAAAAAGTATTTACTTTTCTGTACTTATTCCGCACTTATTCTAATAATTCCAGACTGTATTCCTCATTTAATAAGCCAGAATTCGTAAAAATTGATAACAAAAATAAGTTTTTTACCCTTTGGACAAGTTTCTTTTTTACTGCAGACTTCACCAAATTTAGTACAACGTCCATAAAACTCGGGCAATTGATGAAATGAATTCCTACTATTTTCACACCGTAAGCTTTCTGAAAATAAAAAAATAATTAAGCGATACATCGTGAGAAATATTTAAGAATTTAAAATATGACAGGAATATTTACAGGATGACTGTAAATATTACAACAATACTTACATAATGACTGTAATTATTACAATATTACTTATACAATCACTGTTAATATTACAGCAATACTTATATATTCACTGTAAATTTTACAGAAATACTTACATATTCACTGTAAATTTTACAGAAATACTTATATAATGACTTTAAATATTATAGGAATACTTATAGAATGACTGTAAATTTTATGACTGGTATCTAACCGTGGCAAGAATTTCAAGTTTCTTCAACATAATTGGTGTATATTTGGCCAAATGGCTCATTCGCAGCCCTTGTAAGTCGTAAATATAAATATCCCCCATGCTGACACATTGTGCAACGCGTATATCGGCAATCATACCAATGTATCTAAAACATAGGAAGATCTGTCTTTAACAAATCGGCTCAATTTCTCTGTATGATTTGCATTTTTTAACTTACTTAAAATAATTCCAAGGATTGAAAGAGCTCGCGTCATCTCCTAATCGATTTTGCATAATGGAAATTCTATATTTCTCTGGTGTTAATTTCGGCATTGGATTCCACAATCTGTGAATAATGATATATATAATGATATCATTTTGTGCTTGCATTAGTTTGCTTAGTTTCGCGTTTATCAAAATCAGATAATTTTTGCTGAATTCTAGATGAATTTTTCTGAGTTTAAATTTGCAATTTGAAATTCACAAATGCAAATAAACCGTCTGGTGTGTTCAATGCAAAAAGAATACTGACCAAAGTATGAACTCTTGGTGAAATAATAAGTTTATGTAAAAAAAAGTTTTATAATTCATACGAGATCATAATTATTCCGCATTTATAATAAGCTGTCACATTCTTTCACAAAAACTTCTTCTTTGCTAATTTATGTAAGATTACTCGAATATAAAATATTTCTAGATGGATTTGGCGTTTGCACAATCAGTAAATTTTTAGTAAGTTCATATTGCAAATACTTACAAATGCTTGCGAAGTTCAGTTATATTCGGTTGAAGAGGGTCTCTATTGGCCAAAATTTCAGGAATAAGGCCCCTTAAAGTATAGAACATATCTACTTTTTGTTTTGCTCGTTCTAGACTTAGTTTTGAATTCAGGATAAAAAAATCCAAATTAGCGTCAGGTATCTCTGTAGAATAGACATAATTTATATTTACATGAGAGCCTTAGAAACAATAAATTATTATTGTGTAGAATAGTTTAATTAAAAATGTAAAAATCCAACCTTGAGGAAGATATGGACTTGCTCTCAGCCACTCGCGAAGTTTTTCACGAAGTTCGACCAAATCTTCATATTTCTTGTTCAAGGCAAGGCATTTTTCCTCTTTTGGGATTGATTCCAAAAGCTCAACCATCTTTCTATATTATACAGCGTTTAAATCTTATTTCAAAGCATGCAATTTCATTCAAATGATTTTGAGCTTATGTGGCACCTTCCCACTTAATTTGAATCTAGGAAATTATAAAATTATAAATATGTACTTCTACAGTCACAGGACGTGAAAGTAATTTTTTTCAGTTTCAAAACACACATCAATTTGAAAAACTGTGCAAATAAAAGGATAACTTTATCCACAAATTTTCTCTGGTGAACCACCGAAGGTCAATTTTTCACTCGAGTAGTCACTGAAAACTGTAAGATCACTTACATACTTTTTTGTTTTGAAACACGGTGCCCAGTTGAGTATCAAAGTTCTGATTCAAGTATCATCGAGGTAGTTTCTTCACCAAGTTTCCAACAAGACTGACCGTTCTATACTCAAGTTTCTTCTTCTTGTATTAAGCGAAAGGATTGCATCACACGCGCAGGTTTCAAGCTGGATGAGTGCGAATTCAATTCACTCTGAAAATGCTCTTGTGCGTGATCGCGATTTTAATTATACTTTAATTTTATTTTCTCAATATGAAATCAGTTGTTTATAAATTTCTCTATAGGCATAGTCTTTGAACTTGTCAGTTTCAAACATTTTTTTTATTGAAGAAGAAGAAACTGAAAATAATATTCAAATCTCTTGAGGTTAATATATTACATTAAGATTCAAGGCAAATCAAATGAAAAATTTGCAGAACAAAAACTTATATCAGCTTACATGCAGATTTATTTTTATAATGTAGTATATTTTCTTTCTTGAAAAATATATTTTCTTCATATCTTACATTTTTAAGTACACCCAGAAAAAAAGTTTGTTTGAATCAAATAAACGTATCTTTAATATAGGACGAAAGAAAAAATATCTTTGAACTAAATAAAATTTATTTGATTCAAAGAAATTTTTTTTGTTTGAATTATAAAAAGAAAATTTCTTTGAATCAAATAAATTTTATTTAATTCAAAGATATTTTTTCTTTGGCCCTATATCAAAGATACGTTTGTTTGATTCAAATAAACTTTTTTCTGGGTGTATTTAAAAGAAAAAAGAGTCTGATAAAATGTATTTTACCAGTGTATTATAATTTTGTATTATCCAATGCACTTTTGTCTTTCGCCAAGGTTATTAGAATTTATTCTCTTTGAAAATACTTAGTCTAGGCTTCAACGTAATTATGTAAAAAATATGCTAATAGAAATTGCATAGAAAAATCCATTTATAGGCTGGGAAGGTGGCAGGGGAAACGCTGGGCGAGATTCAGGTGTAATGAAAAAAGTGCGGAAATTATGCTAATGCAATAATGCATGCAAAACGAGTCGAGAGCACCGTTTAACTTTCTGAAATCGATATGCCCCTCTCGCGCAGCTTTTGTTTCAGTTACGGCCGACCACTTGTCTTCGGTCTCAAGATTTTAATCAGGCATTGTTTTCTCCTATTTAGTGTTTCATCCTCTCTATTTTTTAACAAACTGCTCAACACTCAATATATCGATAAAGAATAGTTGAAAAATATTTTTTCATTTAAAAAATTCTCGAATTATGAAGCGAAAGTAATTTTCAATTTCGAAGTACAGATCCTTAAAATTTGTTGAAATTTTTTTAAACACACTTGATCAATTTTAAATGATGCATGAAACAAACAAATTGATATCTTTTCGTTCTGATTTTTTCTGGCGTCTATAGAATCATGAAATGTTTTTAATACATATGTGTAATCCATCTGATATACATATAAAGTTCCTATTGACAAAGCTTTCGAAGTGGCTCTCATATAGACTGTATTTTATGGATTATTTAGTTTAGATTTAAATTAAATTGCATTAAATTATTTGATTAGGGAGAGAGATGAATATGTCAATAATCATTTCACAAGTTTTCAATTAAACTAAAGAAATTATTGTTAAATTTCAATTCACGGTGGAATTAACAATTATGTATGGCACTTGTAGTTATTAGCTTTTTGGAGTACACTTGGCCTACTTTGAAAGGAACAATTTCACTGTATTCATTGTTCTGCTGTGCAGTCATTGATCGTAAAAAGATTTTGTAGCTCGAGTTGAGTGTGAAAGCGTATCGAGATGGAATGTGCAGTCTGCGAATAAGAATCGTAGAGAGCAATTAAGAGAGTGTTAACTATATCTCATGTCCATCACATTATTAATTTAAAAAGTACAATTATCATCATAATCTTATAAGTAATGAAAAACTTTCACTAAACGTGTCTCATCACTCTAAATTCATTTTGATTCTAGCAATAGAAATTTTAAATATACTTTTAAAAATCGCATTGATAATAGTGATTCGCAGACTGATACATTTTTAAAAAATGAAATGCGATACGGTAGTTTAATAGCTCTTTAGGAAAAAGCCGTTTCAGAGGTTTTCCCGCGAAAAATCTGTCTCCCAAACCACGACTTCATATTCGCGAAAAGTGATCCTAATTGGCATAATTAAGTTCCACGTCGTTGACTACACAGCTCGTAGTAATTAACGATCCTTTTAATTTTTTGAGGAGCTCGATGGTAATAATGACTCTCCGGTTCTCTGACTTTTATTTATACAGAAACCTAATAGCAAGTTTGCTTATTCTTTTCCATGTCTTATCATGTACGAATTTAATTAGAGAATGAAATAATGAATTGCATTAAGAAAGGTACAATGAACAGTTGCAAACAGAGCGATAAAAATCTGGAGACAATAAACGTTATCATAAATTATGAAATATTAAAGATCTTTTGACTTATTAATAGTGATAGAATTCAATTAACTTAATATAATTGATAGCAACATTTTATTTGATCCTAGAGGAATATTCTATTAGAAATTTTTTGCAACTATTCATTTCTGCCGATGGATTCTGTGGTTTCAATTTCTTAGGCGTTTGTTAGCGAGGTTTTTACGGAAGAATAAAGAAAGAAATTGTGATGATAGAACTTTTAGCCAGACGATTTTTGCTCGATTTTCCTGCGACTCAAGTCAACGAAGCGATTGTCTGTAATCTTCCTTGAATAAAAAAGTAACGAGGGTGACATTTGTCCAACGAGGTGGGAAGGTCACACTTTGTTTCGATTACTAGAAGCACAATGCTATCTTTTCGGCTTCTCAAACTTCATGAAATGAAACGTCAGGCGTTTCTCTTTCTTTTCAAAATAACCATTAGTCTATATATCGATTAAAATCTAAAATATTATTCTTCGAATTTTCTTTGAGGTAAAATTGGACTGGAAAAATGGGTTAAAAAAGGAGGGGGGTGGAATATTGAATAATGTAATAATGAAAAAATATTTAGTGGAAAATCACAAAATTTTAAGATTCTCATATGGAAACCAAAAGAGGAGTAGATTGGAGAATTGAAGGAAGATAGGATTAGGGTTTAGGGGTTGAATTAGGGGTGTTTGGTTTCAAGGGTTTATAGATGAGCGATGTCCCCTTGCATAAGGTCAGTCACTGCATCACCTCCCATGTGCGCTGTTAGGAATGCAGATTAGAACCATCTCTCCCATTACCTACTATCTAATCACCCTTCATCGAACCGTAAGATCTCGCTTGGAAATTCATACGGAAATTCACACCAACATTTTTTTATCTCAGTAAGCTCTTCTTTAATTGTTAATTATGAAACCTTACAAATGATTTATGAGACACGTTTGAAAGTAAGAAATAGAACCAAGTTTTTCGAGACATTTTTTGGTAGGTTGGAATTGTAAAGAAACTGTACATATACAGGGTGTCTAGTGATCAGGGAATTGGAAATTCCCGGGTTTTTCCCGGTTTTTTCGCGGTTTTTTCCAATTTTTTTCCTCCTCCAACCTATTTACCTCCAAACCTCCGTGATTTTTGAAAAAAATAATGAATTAGAAATAGAATAAATAGAAGATAAAGTAGAAAAAGGTCGATTTTTCAATGAATTAATTACAAAAAATTCCCGGGTTTTTCCCGGTTTTCTCGCGGTTTTTTCAATCTTTTCCAGGTCAAATTTGTTTTCCTCCTCCAACCTATTTACCTCCAAACCTCCGTGATTTAAAAAAAAAATTGATATGTAAATTAGAAATAGAATAAGAAGAAAACAGTAGAAAAAAGTCGATCTTTCAATAAAATACAAAAAATTCCCGGTCCTAAATGAAATTCCCGGGTTTTTTCCGGTTTTCTCGCGGTTTTTTCCAATCTTTTTCCGATCAAATTTTTTTTCCTCCAACCCATTTACCTCCAAACCTCCATGATTTTTGAAAAAAAAAAATGATAAATTAGAAATAGAATAAAAAGAAGATAAAGTAAAAAAAAGTTGATTTTTCTATAAAATACAAAAAATACAAAATAAAATACAAAAGAATACAAAAAATTTCAGGTCCGAAATGAAATTTCCAGGTTTTTCCCGATTTTCTCTCAGTCTTTTCAAATCTTTTCCCGATCAAATTTTTTTTCCTCCAACCCATTTACCCCCAACACTGTTAAAAAAAACTGATCAAAATTTAATATACTGTGAGTAAAGTCATTTGCATATACCGTAAATTAAATTTAATATACCATTATGTTTTAGAATTAATATAGAACCATATTAAAATTAATATACTTTATATTAATATTAATATATCTTATATTAATATTAATATACCCTATATTAATTTTCATATGGTTTTATATTAGTTCTAAAACATATGGTAATATATTAAATTTAATTTACGGTATATGCAAATGACTTTACAAAATGTATATTAAAAATATATTAATTTTGCAAACATTTTTAACAGTGAAACCTCCGTGATTTTTGAAAAAAAAAAAAAAAAATTGGTAAATGAGAAATAGAATAAAAAGAAGATAAAGTAGAAAAAAGTCGATTTTTCAATAACATACAAAAAAATTCCCGGTCCTAAATGAAATTCCCGGTTTTTTCTCGATTAAATAACATTCCCGGGTTTTTCCCGGTTTCCCGGTCCGCTAGACACCCTGATATTTATTATACACTTATATCTCAGTGGGCTCTTTCTACTTTTGAAAATGTGGAACAAAAATCTCCAACTAGAATTTCGATGGTATCAGACTATTCCTCGGGGATTCCCACCGGAAAGGATTCTCGATTTGATGGGAGCGGTTGCTGAGAAGTAACCGCTACTAGCTTCAAAGGTAATCTACCGGAAAGCTACTTGTGAATATGGCGTTCTTTAGTTTCGAATGAATAAGGCTTTTAAGGGCGTAATTATATATATCCTCTATAAATACGCGAAAAAAATACTAACAGTGCAAAAAAATTCTAAGCGTTTTACAATTTTTTAATTTTGTTCTCTTGTTATAGATGTATTAATTAAGTAAAAAGCTTCTGCTAAACTTTCATAAAATAGTTTACAAATATTTTGCGTGGAAAGTTAGGAAAGTTCCTAGATATATAAAATCTAAAATGTAGACTTTTCTGCAAAAGTAAGGGCTATAAAATTACATACACATCAAAGTTAACTCTGAAGGGAAGTGAGGGTCGTTCCTTTTTTTAAATTTTCATCATCTCGGTCACATAAAAGTAATTAAGGTTGTACTCGTTGAGCTAGAAACCGCGCATACCATCGTAAGCTCTCTTGACTTTGATGTCGTAGAGTAATCTACGACAGTGGCTCTTTAATGTAACATATCTATATAACGTTGACGGTGAGTGAAACTACCATTACCTATAATTGAAACTTGCCAGGTCATAATTTAATGGAAATCAGAGAGTTTAGTTTAACATCCTAGCAGGCTCCCGATAGACTTACCTATAATTATTCTAATCAGTATTGGCATTTATTCAAAAGAAGCAGGACCGGCGGAACCTGTGTGGAGTGAAGGAGTACTCCACACCTGGGAAAATCCCAGGTGTGGAATTCCACATCTGGGAATTTAGAAGATATTTCTATATTATCGTACTATGACCAAAATTTTTTCTATCCCCCCCCCCCCCTCTTCTGCTTCCGTAACTCCACATCTGGGAAAAATTTGTTCCGTCGGCCCTGAAAAGAAGGATTTAATTATAGTTGCATTTTATGTCCTAAGTAACTTTAATAATTTTTGTGTAAACTTTTTAATTAATTTTTTTTAACTTTCATTTATAACACATTTATTTATATCGGATATATCACAAAAATCCTCTGAATTGGGATAGATACGCTAAAGAGATTGTTAAAATATTTTGAAAGCTGTGTAAACAATTTCTAAACCTCTACTTGCTAATTGAAACCAAAACACCGTTCTATTTACCAGTACACATGCAAAAGTACGCATAAACAAAGGAAATTTATATTTAGCTGAAAAACTGTTTTCTGGTAGCATGCACAGACAGTGGGTGTGTGTTTAATGAAAATCGTGGTCATATAAAGCGCGCATTTGCGGAATGGCGGTAATTTGAATGTGTTAATGAGTTAGCTGGAAAAAGAACGAAATACAGGTTTCGTTTTGGGTAAACGATTTCAATGCCGCAGTATACGGACCAACAGTGATACGAATAAACGATGGAAAAGTCAACGGGGTACCACGGCGAGGTCGGGTAATGATAGTCGTGAAATTTCATAGCTAATAGACTGGAATTAGTTACGTTTCCAACCGAGGCTTACCATAATCCCATCTACCTCGTTATGTTTAATTTCCTAAACGGGGTTCATCGGGATCGAGTATTTCGCTCTTCCTCTCTAAACAGAGTAGATTCAATTAATTATCAGTCTCTGAATTTGTTGCACGGAAAACGATTCTGTTCTCTCGATTCGAGTTTCATGCTTGTTTTTGTTGTTTGCATTAGAAATTCAGGACACGAGTCATTCGCCTCGTAAAGAGCTATTTTATTTGCTGCGAAATGTGAGCTTTTACACCCCAGATAAAACTTTTTTTTTAGATTTATATCGCGTAGATTTTAATGCCATTCAATTGTTTTATGTAGAGAGTTTATTTAAATTTTGATCTTCCTTTGGAAATTGTTTCTGCAGATAAGAAACTATAAAGTGCATGGATCCTTAAGTTTCCTGTCGTTTTTCGGATAAGACTTGCAGTTTTATTTCTGTTTTTATTAATTCTACAGTAGTAGAGGTCGATTTAGGGTCAGACAGTGGGCGCAGTAGTCAAATTCCGCGTTTAGTCAGCCAAATTCATTAATTTCGCATTCTGACACGGGTACTGAAAAAATAGAATTTTATTTTCGTGATATTTCAATATTCAATTTCCCTGAAAGCTTTTGCGAATAATTAATCGATGAGATGATAATAAATATCTTAAATAATGGAAACTATAATTTATATACGTGGAATATATATTTTGGGGTGATTGAACGAAAGCCAGGGGATGATGGGGAGTGGCGGACGGCAGTGATCAGTGTGGGGCCGTTTGGCTTGAATCCATGTCTCAGTTGCCTTAACTTACATTAATATTTGCCACGTGGACATTAGAAAGTATAATGCTTATGTTTTATAGATATATCTAACGGGGATCGGTTGGTAAACATGGTTGGGGACTTTTGGTTTAGCATACTTACCCGTATGTACCATGTCGACAAGTTTGTTCAACTTTTTTCCTTTTTCTTTTAAAATGTAAAAATGTAGAACTGACTAAATCGTAAGTGTCACGTATTCCTAAATAAATCGCAATACATACTTTAAAGTGATCTAGCAAACCGATTGTACCTTGCATTTGATGACTTTGCGCCAGACTCTATTTCCGGAAGAACTTTATGAAGCTGGAATTTGAATATTGTCTGTAAATGTTCACACATGGGAGTATATATTTTGAGTGCATTCTCACGTGCAGTTTCATCAGAGGCAATATTGCCACGACACCAGAAGCTACTCGTCAAATATTTACGACCCAGGTCACAGAAACCGGGTAAAGGATATAAAGGTGTTCTATGTGCATACATATGCATTTCATACACAAACCAACATCCTAGTAGGAGTTCGTAATGTGAAAAATATTTAGGTGTCCCGTGGCGTCGCGTCGGTTTAATTGTTTGTCGATATTCAGGCGACGAGAATGTTGGTTGAGCATTATCGGCTATAAGCTCACGACAGGGTGTGATTAATGTCAAAACATGAGTTCATTATTCAATCTTTACCTTTAGATTTTATTGATACAAAAGGGGCCGACCTTTCTTCATGTTTATGAATTTTAAAACCAAATTCTATTTGTACCACAATATTCGTCATTTAGTTTAAAAGTCAAACTTTATTCCAAAAATACGAGATTTAAAGTTTGCAATAAACTAAATCTACAATTTTCCATTTTATTTTTGTTCAGAAATATTTTAAGAGTCTTATTTTAAAACTATTCCAATTGGAAACGGTTAATTTAGACTGAAAGCGGATAAATAATTAATTGAAACTCGCCTGACTGCATCTTGTAGTAGATGTGGTTCGTATATTGGGAAGTCTATTGGTTCAAAAGGTGTCATTCATGTATCAAGCCGAAATGATCAAAGCTGATATGCCGATTGAGTGACACTAGATTCTCTCCATTTGGTTATATTGAATACCAACTTAGGAAACCAGTAGTCTCTCTTGTTAGTTCGAATATTGCTCATTTCGTTCGAATATTGCTCTTCAGCAAAACATTAATATATCCACTGAAGTTTTGTACATGTAAAAAAAAAGTTAAACTTAGTGTAATTGAAACTATGGATTTTCATAATATAAATTAGGGGGAGATAGTGATGTCAGTAGTACAAGTCAATGTATGGTCGGTCAGCTCTAGTAGTTATGGTCTATCTCTCGTCAGCCAAACATAGAAAATTTATTCTGTCTACATTGAAGTTTTCAGATTCCAGGTTTAACTTGTGTTTTTTGTTCCGTGATTTTTTTTTGCCAATCCAGGTATTTTTTGAAAACTGATAAAATTTTTTACATTTCTTAAAATCCTGGGAAATTTATTCAAACTTTTTGAAATCCCAAATTGAAATATTTAAATTAGTTTTATAAAAAAAGTACAAAGCAAGTAAAAAGAAAAGAATCGCACGTGTATTTTGCAAGGCCCAGAGATATAAAAAGAGAAAAAGTGGTAGTAGATTTTTACAATCGTTCTTCTGATATTTTAATAGAATTGCCAATCTCAGACGAGTTTCCTTGTGGTAAGATAATTAAATACCTAGCCCTTTACCCATACTCTACAGAAAAGTATGAGGGTCAATACATGGAGAACACAAAGAGTACAACTCGTTTGAGCTTTGATCTCTCCAATCAACGATTCTGCAACCTTTGTGTGCTTCAAAGTCCACTCTTTACCTTGCGGAGCACACTGGACCACAGAAAACCCTTTTTGAAACTGCTTCTGAATGCTTAATGCTGCAGACACTTCTACTTTTTGCTCCAACTTTGAGCCATTTGCAATAGAACTTTTTCGTTTATCTCAAACGCTACTTTTACGCAAACTTTGCGAAATGCTGTTCTGTATATATGTACATTAGGGTGTGTCAAAAATTATAAAATATTAAACAACCAATTGCATCTTGGACATTTTTGTTCTTAACAAACAGTAAGTTCCTAAAAAAAATTTAATCTAATCTGATGATGCCTTTTTCCCCCTTGCATTGCACTTAAAGCTTTATCACTAAATATTTAAGTTATTGTTTGATTTAGAAAAATTTGAATTCAATAATATTAATTGGTTTTTTTTAAAGGAAGAAGAATTTCTAAGATGCAATTGGCTTTTAATACTTAGCTATTTTTTTATTTGCCTATTTATTAATACTTCGAAATCAAATTCCAATATTAATATTTTAATATAAATATTAGCTTTTCAATGCTAATTGGTTATGTCAGATCCATTAAATTTCCTTTTAATTTAACTAGCCTCTTTCCAACGTATGGATTTGCAATGGGTTTTGAGTAGATTCATTAAAAGAAATTCATTGATGTAATGAAGGGTTGCAGGTATCTATCCTTCCTATTTCTCCCCGACTAGCTCTGTCTCACTTTTTCCTCTCTCGTTCTCGCTCTCTCTTTCGGGGGGTTTCGTTCGATTCCGGATAACCTCGCAAGTACCAGGGGGTGGAGATTCAGAGCTTTGGACCGAGCTTTCGCTATTCGACGAAGGGCGCTTGCCGAAAGCGTATAACGCGCGTGTCTTTCCAGAAGTGTTGTCTTACCCTGATATTTCGCCGGTGCATTTGTCGCGGTCAAAGACATAATCAAAAAAATGTAATCGGCTTTAATTATAAAAATAAATTAATTTTCTCTCTAAAATAAAAGTTTACCTGAAGGAAACATTACCTAAAGTAAAAATAACCTGAATTAAAAATAACTTAAAGTAGAAAAGTGTTGTAAAGTAAAAGACGTGAAAATTTAATCCACAGCGATTTTACATTTTTATTAAAGTCACTTAGTTCCATCTTCAGTGACTTTAGTGTTTTTTCATTTGCCATTTTTACTCTCGGTTGATAAAAATGTTTAAAGTCGTCAAAAAAAAAACAAAGTTAAATAAAAATTTGCAAAGTGTTTGTGTTTAAATTTTGATTTGTGGTTTCTGGAATTTTTGGAATTTTATCGTCAAGTCTTTCGAGTTTGTGTCACTTTCTTTATCGGAAATAGTTTTGGGTCAGATTCATCCGAGTTTGCGAAGCTGGAGTAAACAAGGATATCCTGTTTGTATCGAATTTTCAGTGCACCTTGGTTATTGCTCCAGGCGATCGATCGTCCTTGCTGCCGATATAGAATTTCGAAAGCGTAATTAAACTCGTCCGACGTTGTCACCAATGTGTAGAGGGTGTTGATCGCGTTTCAGTGTATACCATATAAATCGTCATTGGACACTTCCCTAAGCTGGGAAATGATAAGTATCAACTGATATGTAATTAAATTGTGCGTCGTGAATTATGTTTTGGAGGCTGGATTTAAAATAAAAACAGTGATAATAAAAAGAAAATATACAACTGCGAGTTGTAAACTTTGGTCTTTCGCGAATCCTCCGATTAGTGATCCAGTGTATTAAATAGTGAATAGTGAAACTGTGCAGGTGAAATATGTGAACTTGGACCTATCGAAGTTTAAAGGAAAAAGATTTAAAGCTGACTTTTGTGGAGCACTGTTTGAAGTTCGAAAATAAAGGGAGGAAAGCTTCGATTTGGTGGTGGATTTCGTGGTTTGAGGCAAGTCAACTGCACTTTTTTTTCGCGTCAATTTCGGGTGCTTAGTTGCATGCTTATTGGGATGGTTTTAAAATCCCGGAGGCAAAATAATGTGGCAGAAGCGAAACACCTAGTTGGGTGGGATATATTCACGCTCGATTCCACTTTGATTGATATGTGGCTGCAGGCAAATTGAATGCATATCCGAAAGAAAATGTTATCATCGAATACCGTTGACATATAGAGGATCATTTAAAAAAACGAGGATGCGAGGCTAGTAAATTCCAGTGTGTTTCGGATAAAATGGTATTTGAAATTCATGTTGTTTCGAGATTAGGAGGCTTTGACCAGTCGAGTGAAGATGACTGTTAGTCTGTTCATTTAAAACAGAATAGATTTCAGTGAATTGAATCTCGTTCAGTCAGTTTGCCTAAATTAACTTTGTTGCATTAGCTTGGAATCGATGACTGCAAAGTTTCAGGAACGAGTAGTTTTTTTTTTTGTGAAATTATTCGTTTTGCTTTAATTAAGAATCAGTATAAATTTTTATTAACTGTGAAAAGAAGAGGAAACTTTTCGGATGAAATAATTTGAGGTAAAAATGCAGCAGATTTGTAAAAAGTACTTAGAATTTGAGAGAAAAATATTTTCATCCTTTTGGAACTGCTTTTTCACATGCAAATTGTATTTGAATATTTTCAAGCAAAAGCAAACTTTTTGAATTTATACGATTTCGCAAACATGTTATTCAGCGAGTTTTTAAAGTTTGGAAAAAACTATCGTTAGATAAGAGATGCAAATTGTAGGTCGTCTCTTTGAACAACAAGAATAAAAACTTGATTCATATGTTATACACATTTAATATATCTTCATATTGAATATTCAATCTGTAGAGTTCTTTTGATGTTGTTTCATAATTAAACAAGTAATTTATACTTTAAGGTGCTGAAAAATACTATCTGCTTTCACTTAGGTAAAGTGAGTTATGTTGTCAGACAGCATTACTTTATTCTACGTGAAATAACTTTAAACATTCAGGAAGAGTAAATTATTGCCCTCCTTTCAATAGGCTGCGTTTTATGAACAATGACTTTTTAATGCTTTCCGGCGCTTTCAGTTCTCTCAGTAGTAGTGCACAACAGTAAGTCGTAATACCTGACTAAAGTCTTGAGAGCTCGAAAGAATCCAAACATAAAATAGGTATTCGAAAACGTGAGCTCGAGCTTTTCCAAGACGGCTTTTGTATTCTTGATGTACTTTGTAAGTATGTGACTTCTGGAATCAAAAGAAATTGAAGATTTCAAGTATTTACTTTTCTATATAAAAATCTCCTTTTCAATTGAATCTTGAAAGATTCGCTGTCAAAAACACTAACAAAATATAAAGTTAGTTTTCCTTTATTGAAAACTTTTATGCGTCCAACAGTTTATTAAGCAATCATTCAAATACAGAAGGCGATTATGTTACCTGTATCTGTTTTCTGCTTTGCAATTAAATTATTTATTTATGATAAATTCTTGAAGAGATAGTAAAGTAACTGAGAGATGAAGCTCAGCTAAATCTTTTAGAAATCCTCTTTTAGACTCTCAAACTCAAAACTCTGAAATTCTCATGAAACTTTAAGCAAATCCTCTCAAGGTTCAATCATCCGATATCATGAAATCTTCACACATTTCTTCTGAGGAAGAATTTTTCGTACTGTCGAGTACTTTTGTAGGAACAGATTTATGAAAAATATATTTAGAGCTAAAAATATGAATAAAATTTCTCTTTCGAAATGAGATTTGATTTCTTGAGTAAAAGTCATTATATGAAAGCTTGCGTTGAAAAGGTGACGGTATCAAAAATTAAAAAAAAAAGTGATCGAACTCTTGAAAAAATAACTTGCCACGAAAACTATAGCTCTCTTGAGACCATTTCTTCTTGGTCGCGAGAACTGATATGCCATTAAAAAGTGCACAGATCTTTTTCCCAGGGGGCGATCATTTCTTCGATATCTGGCGGAATTCAGTGAATAAAACTCTACTTTATGGCTGCTCGTCGACTCAGAAATGCACTCAGTTGTATAAAAATACTTCAAGAGAAACGAGTTAGATAAACATTAATATCTCCCATGAATTACCAATCTTCCAATTCATAATATTTTAATGACAATTCTATAAAAATGATAATATAATTTAAAGTACCTACTAAAGAATGAGGAGAGATGTTAAAGTAAAATTTTAAATGACTCTTTTTAATATTGCCATAAAAACTATTAATATCGGTAAATATAAAAAAATACTGTTAAAATAAAAAGAAATGATCTAAAACCTGTTTTATTAGAATCTAATCAAACAAAGGGTAATAAAGGAGCATTAAATATTAATTTTATTCATTTAAAATTGTTAATTTAATAACCAATATAATCACTGTAAATCGAAATTCAAAATAGTAAACGCTCCACTCATATATTTTTGAGATAAAAAGCTTTTAATTATGATCAATATACATTTCGTTCACTCAATTTATACTTAATTGTATCTAAATTAGCCAAACTTTCGTAATTTATGTTTTGCAATTATAAACCCGCGAGGAAAGCTAATTAATTGTACGTAATTGGAAACTTAATATAAATGAAAACTAAATTGTTGAATCATTCATAGCAATTTAATTGTCCCTAATTAGAATTGTCATTTTCTCTCTGACTAATTATAAATTTCAATGAATTTAGTAATCTTTCTAGTCCCGGAAATGTGCATTTATTGTAAAAAAACTACTCAGCATGGAAAAAGCTCAAGACAGTCAGGTATGTCGATGAAGTTGAGATTTCTATAGGAAATGAATTCGGGAAGAAAGAGCTTTGACCTCATTCAAGGATGAAAATAGGGAGAGGGGTTTGAAATTCTTTGTTTGGGATCAGTGTCTTGTCAAAAAAAATGTCAGGTATATAAACCGAGGATCTGAAGCGTGATTCAGGGAGGCTGAAAGTACCCAGGCGTGCCAAGCCCATTTCGAAAGAGTTACTGACGACGCTAATATCAGTAATACCAACCCCACAACCGTTCCGAGCAGGCTTGCCATTTTAACCCCCGCTAGCCAGCTCCTGCACTGGAACCTGTCCAACAGATATACCTTATTCACTATCTCTGTGCAATGTTAAAGAGGCCTAGATCTGCTAGATTTACTGGCAACTGTAAACTTTCTAAGCTTGTCGAAAAAGAGAGAAGATCCAGATAGAGAGAAAGAGGTGAATAGAGATTTACTGGTGCATACAATCGCCTGAATACAACGACTCTGTAAATTCGACAATGCTGCTAACAATCAATCTGATTTTTCTCTACTTCTTTCCTTGCCAAAAATTCACAGCTTGTTTCGCTCAACATCCCACGACAAATGCAGAATTTCCATTCCTCTGTAAAAATAGTCGCACTTCACTACCTAGATTTCTCTAGGGAATATTTTATCGCACAAAAGTATTTTCCAGTTTTTAATTACATCATTCAGTTTTCATAATTAAAATGTTACAACTTTAAATTAGAATTCTTTTAGATTTTTTTGACTTCTTCTGATATCTTGTAAATTCTTTTGAATTCCTTATAATTTCTCCTGAATTCTTAATTTACATTTTATTGACTTGGATTGGAAGTCAAGTTGTTTCTTTTTTCTTCTCTCGCTTTCAGCCAAATTTTTTGGTATCTCTATTCTGTTAGTTTAAGTGTGTTTCATTTTTTTTGTCACCTATTTCATACATTTGTCCTTAATGTTAGAATGAAACAATTAAAACCATGAACAAAATATTAATTAAAGTTTTCACATCCCATAAGCCTGGAATGTTGTTGAAAGTTTTGTAACTATTTGTACTTAGTTTTGCAAACACGTGTATGCGATTATACTTTGACGTTGAGTTCTGGGTGTGGATTATTGTGGATGAATTCGCAAGTGTGGCGTAGAAATTATGTCCGCGTCACTTACGCACAAGCAATACAAGAGAGACAAGGGGTGGATGAAAGAGAATGTCTAGCTAGTGGTAGACATTCTCTTGTGTGGGATATTCGTATGTGGAACGACGGAAGTTCCGCATGCGTCCAACCGTTTCCTCCTGTCAGGTCTCGGGTTGCTCTGAAAACCGAGAACTTGGAATGCTTGGAATTTTATATTAAAATCCTTTCACCATTCCCAACTTCAACGCTAACGGCCGCCACGTTTCATTTCGCGTTATGCTGTGCGTTGTTCTACATTTGCGATGGAGATCCGCCGCAACCCTCTGATGCTACACGCAAAAGCTTTTGCAAAACTTGAACGCATTCAATTTCCACTTTAAATCCCCTTAATTCAAATACAGAAAGAGTTCACGAATTTTTTTCCAGAGAAGAAACGTAATAAATGTTTCCTTCAACTTTTTTTTGTTGTATGTATTTTTCACATCAAATTTTTTTTAAATTATCGTTCAGAAATTCATAAACTTGTGATCCGATACTTTCAAGTCCCTTTGTTAAATATCCTGGTTGCTACTCAATCAAACTACATTGGAAACGCCGCAATTTCAATCTGAATGGACTGATAGAATACATAAACTCCAGTTTTATAATTTGTTGATTTAAAATATGCTAGAACGAATCCCCTACAATTGAAGCGACACTATTTCACGCATGGGAAATACTCAGAAAACTTATTTGCTTTTAATGATGTAAATCGTTTTGTACGGAATACATATTATTGTGAATGTTCTGTGCATAACGAAGGGAGTTTTGATCGTTCTTTGTGTTCTTTTACGTTGTAAAAATAGAGTTGAGTATATAAAACGTACAAGTTGAAAAGAACTTTTTTAATAATACCCTCTGAGGATTTGCCTCGGCTGAGAATGTTATAGCATTTTTATGCGAAGGAAGAAAGTTTATTTCTAATAATGTAAATTCGATTAATGTTATATTTTGACGAAAAGAGAAAGTTTTCTTTGTTTACTTTTCACTCTGCTAGAGTTAAATACATTTTTCTAATTTGTGAGTGCGATAATCAGGCTTTAAAGGGATGTAGTTGCAAAATAGTGGCTTAAGAGGAGATAAAAGATCGCTCTTATCTCGCAAGTGAATTCAAAGTCGGATTGAAATTGTTGAGGAAGCGGAAGCTTTGCCCTCAGTGCCACGGGATGAAAGTCAAAAGGCTAAGCGCCTTATGGCATTCTATCTAAGGATTCTCTTTTTCTCTCTCTCACTCTCTCTTGTTCTCTCTTTCTCTTAGTGTCTTTTACCGACGTGCCTCGCGTGCTAGGGGGAGTAAAAGATGCCATTGATTTTTATTGCTCAAAAATAGGCTGCCGCCTTTGCGTGCTTCCAGCGAGAATACTGTGATGGGTGAAAAGGTGCATCTTCGTAAACGGAAGAGAAAGAGGGAGAAAAGCAAAAAAGAACAGAAAAACTCGTTATGCTTTCGCTTCTTCCGTCGGTGCTCAAGAAAAGTACTACGGATTTCTCACAAAGTAGCCACTTATTTTACACTCAGAAATTTTTCATCACCTCTAGTAGATAATTAGACTTCAG
>CAJFCP010000076.1:2252921-2276808 GCA_904066005.1 Synergus itoensis | reverse complement strand
CTCTTTCAAGATTTACTCTAGTTAAGCCCTCGGTGTAAACAGGCTCACTGTCACGCGGTATAAATGACACACACCACAAATGACAGATGGCGAGTGAGAAAATGAGAATCGATGGCATGCCGAATCGGAAAAAAAAGTCTCGACTCTGCAAAGAGAAATTTCACGAACAGTGTGGACTTTGAACGCTTTGCCCTATTATATAACTATATAGAGTTGCAGACTTCGGTTTTCATGATTGTCTGTGGACAATTGTCTGTACGTAGACGTTATGGTTGCTGTATTCGAAAACTCTCAGTAGACAAAGGGGTTTCGATCGAGAGAGTCGCTCGTGCAAGTCCCTTTTATTTCTGATGTGAAATACACGAATCGCCTTTATAGGAATTCTGCCATAAAATGTTATTATCCTCGATGAACAAGAGTGCAGCTTAAGTCCTTCTAGAGTAGTAACTTTGAATGTTGCAATAAGAAACAGATTTTAGATATTGAATTTTATTAGATTGCCATCGATAAAAGGGTATTTATGATCATTTTTAATTACATAGAGTTGTCTGTTCAAGTCCTGAAAATCATTTCCCTGATAATTTCAGGACTTTTTCAGGTACTTTATGATCTAGATGATTTAATTCCTAATCTCTTAAAACTACTGAAAGATTCGGAAATCGCATAAAACTTAATAAAACCCTCAAAATTTCTTGAAATATTTTGAGTTCTATAAATTTCCATGAAATTGCATATTTCCATTATATTTAATGTGATGGATCCGTAAAGTATATTGTAAAATTGAATTTTGAGAGTTGAATTGTTTTATAGGGATATATTGTAGAATATATTTGGAAGATATAAGCACGAGTGAACAAATACAATGCGACAAACTTTTCAGTGTATCTAACCCAGTTGTCAATCTATGATTTGTTCTGCGCTCATTGGACGGCGCATCGTGTTCACAAAATTCACATCTGGCATACAAATAAACTCCTCGAAGTCAAATATGAAGCATCCATTTATGTCACGCGACCTTTACGTGACTTTGATGCAAGAAGTGAAGTTTAGGTAAGATCAGGCTAGGGAGAGTCAACTTCCCTCGCTTGAATCAAAAATATCTTCGCTACTCAAACTGGCTTAAGGGCATGTGATACTTTACCATAAAAGCAATTTAGTTTACCCAATTATAGATTCATAATAATAAATATTTTTAGCTAATAAGAGTCAATAAACCTTCATCTCATGTGGACGAAGGTTTATTGACTCTTATTAGCTAAAAATATTTATTATTATGAATCTATAATTGGGTAAATTAAATTGCTCTTATGGTAAAGTATCACATGCCCTTAAATGAAAATTCTTTCATTATTTGGCTTCGAGAATCCTGCTCTGTTTATTTTCAAAACAAACACTTTAAATGAAGAAAGTTCTCGAGTTGTTTAGGATGGCACTTAACCTGAGACGCTTGACACCATAGAAACAATACTAAGACCCATGTTCAGTGAAATTTTGCGAGTATAAACACCTCGTAAGTCGCTATTTAGTCGAGTTACGATATATAGAACAGGATATCCGAGTGGCTACATCGCATACAGCCTCGACAATCCTTTACAGCGAAATGTACACGTCTCAGCAAATTCCAGATTACTGCACGCCTCGGATCACATTTGCATACGGCATACATTTGCCAGCATTCCGATGGTACCAGATCTGCCGGATCTGCAGCAGACCCCGGGCGATATCCGCTTTTCCCCTTTCCGTGCGTTTTGCTCATCCACTATCCGCACCGTCGTGCCACCACCGACACCGCCACTACCTCAAGTGCATTTCGACGCGAACGTGCCGCGTACTATTAAAACGGAAAAATTGTTATTACCCCGATAAATTACTTGCCCACGAGAGAACAAGGTTGTAGGGGCTGCACTCTTGAGTTTCAACTCACCCAGCTTTTTATCCACCTTCTCATGGTAATGATGATATGGTAGGTCAGTAGGGGTGAAAATTTTATGGATGGAAAAATTGTGCGATTTCTTGTATTTAATTATTCTCTTTATCTACGATATTTGTTGATCTGAAACGAAATATTTGTTTTTATAGCAAAATTTGGATAGTGCGCCAAAAACAGTGGTATAAATGTGGCAGTTGGATAAATGAAAATTACGACATATGGAATTTCGGATAGTAATTCGATTGAATAAAAACTAGGCGAAATTATAATTTGGTAAAATAAAAATTGTGGCAAATGATAACTCGGAAAAATATAAAACACAACAAAAAGTCACGATTTTCGGTAAAATAAATATAAGGGAAAATAAAACTGTGGAAATATTGATGCGCTTCAGATTCAGAGTTTGACTTCGTTGACATACATCTAGACCTTGGTTCAATGACTTATTTTTCTTTGCCCCATTGAAACGAAGCGTACACAGTCCCTCTGCAATGACTATTCAGTGAGGCAACTAGCTGCCGCAAATGGGGTGCGAAAATCGTTGGGGCGAGCCTCTCTTCAATTCGTATTTGCATTTGAAATTGGGATGAACCCTCAGGATAAAAGACGAACTCGTCGTTCCTTCGGTCTCTGGAAAACGCGTTTTCTCCTTCTGTGTGCACACCCTTTTCAGCTACTCGTTGTGTCGTCTTTCCCAAATTGACGGAAGTCGATACGAAACGATGACAAGAGAAAACATTTAGTTTATTCGATTAAATTTACTTTCTTGACAAACTCAATTTTCTTAAAAGTTGTAGTATTATAATTAAAATTTTTTGTATTAAAAAACTTAAAATTAAGAGACTTAGAAGAATTTTATGGTACTACAAAAAAGATAAATTGATTTTATGAAATTTCAGAGTTTTAAAAAGATTTTCAATAGTTTTGGGGCTTGTCGATGGATCCTAAGAACCTAAGGACTAAATGGTTTTTAAATAGACAAAAATATCTGAAAGGGGAAACTGCAACGAGAGAATCGATATCCATAATGAAAGAAGAGTGACTTTGCTTTGAATTTAGAAACCGGGAATATAATGGCCGATATAATTGAGGTGTTCTTGGTCCGCCAAGTTTTATCGTTAGAAAACTTTTAGCTGCAATTTTTGAGCACACGTTTGTCCGATGAAATTCTTTTGCTTCTTTTCTTCTAATTTCTTTCAAATTACGATGCCTTGAGAAGCTCCATTTCCTTTCCATTTTCCTGACTCTCTAGTTTAGCTATCAAAATAAAATTTTAAGAAACGTGTGGCCAAGAATTATTTTCTGAATCTACCGCTTCATCCCTGTTTGTAGTAGTAGTAGTAGTAGCGAGGAAATTGGTAAGCATTTTAGGGAAGTTATGAGTTGTTTCTATCTATAGTGATGCCAGAAGTCCAATATTCGATATTGCCGACCGCGTTTGCCGAAAACGCGTAATTTATTTGTGGCAGCGAAACAAAAGAGCGAACGAGCTTATTTTTATCATATGATATTTCATTCGACAGATGGTGATATTTTGGTCCAGTTCTTAGTCGGATTTGTGGTCTAGTTTATCATATTCTATGCCCTTTATTAGCAAGAATATACAGCTTCATATTTTCTAAAATCGATTCGATCGTTTTAAGAACAGTCATAAACTGATTGCTACTGAAAAGTTTATTGAGATTCGCAGATAAAACGCCGAAGCTTATATCCAAGTAATGAATGTTTTTATTGAACTCTTTCGATTGAAATTTTTGTATTTCCTGGAGTTCTTAAAATCGATTTAATTTAAAACATGTTTTAGATGGTTTCAGACGCCCTCTTTATAAAAATAGCCCTTCTAATGGAGAGTCGAATAAGTCCTTTTTTCTGATAACTTTTTCTTAAAGCTTTGGGTTAGGGTCTAAAAGAAAAACTCGAAAGGTTCACGATTAGTAGGAAGAATCGGTTCTTTTGACGAGGGTTCTTATTCCGCCCTTTGGAAGTATGTGGTCCGTAAAAAAACTGTCTGTTGGATGTCACAAAACACCATTATTTACTCTCCTGACATAGCAAAGCTTTCGGCTCTGTTTCTACACGGATTTACTTTTCAAACAGCGGACTTTTTCAAGTATCACTTCATTCTCAACTCAAAAATATTTAGGAGAGTCATTTAATATTTTTTAGTATAGCTCACAAACAATTTTTCATTTTTTTTTTTTTTATAAAGCAGAGATTTTTAAAAAGATCCCCATGAAACATGAATAAAAACATGAAATAGGTTCATGTTTGTAATATTTTTCACTAGTAATATTATACATATATGTATTTGACTCTTTCACAATATTTTATGGTGTATTGCAATTTAATATGTGGTGAATCTTTTTTTTTTTGACTAGATTTTTTGATCAATTTTATTTGAAAGAGTCTATAATATCGAGAGGAAAATTCCTCGCAAATTACGTCTTAATGTGCTTCTTGTCTCACGGTGGAGTAAAGTTTTTTAATTAAATCCGAGCTTCCGATTTCAATTTATCTTTGCGCCACTCGTGGTGAATCCACCTCTTCTTCATCCCTCTCCACCAATTGCCCCTACCCCTTATTTTCGCGGCCCATGGCTAGGAAAGCCGATTCATTATCATCTCGCTTCTTCTTCCGTGAGAGCTCACTGGATGCAATCTCTCTGTATTTGGTTATTCCGTAATAGGAACGATAATTAATATCTCGAAGAAAACTCAGCCAGCCAGTCTGGGACTTCCTGACTTTATCCAACTAATCCCAGTTTTTTACTCCCATTCTCTCTCAATCCGGAAAAGGAATAAACGTTGCAGCTAATGACTTTCTGAAAATTAAATCACGAAAACGTTTCGCTCCAACATTTTTTTCCATTTAGGGATTGCATTTTAATTCATTATAGAAATATTTTCGTTATGCAATTTCAAGGTGGCCACTCAAACTTTAAAAAAAATTCCCAGCTATTTCCGGATTTCCCGATGAAAGATATTTTTTTCGATTGCTTTTTGAAAGTTTACAATATGATTTATTTAATACTGATCACTTTACTACTTAAATGTTGAATAGAATTTAACATTTTAGAACTCAAGGGAAAATATATAACTTCAATAATGATAAAAGTGATAAAAAAATTATTAATTTATTGAAAAAAGTCATAATGAAAGATTCTGCAATACATAGATTTTTTTTTTCAAATTGTTATGAAAATATGAATTTTTGTGTGCAAATTCACTATTGCGTTAGAACTGGCACAAAAATTTGTGTAATATATTTTATTGGCGCAAAATGATATACAATGTGGAGGTAATATAAAAATTTCAGGATTTACAATATTTGATATTCATCAAAAAATGTGACCTAACATCCAAGTGAAATTTTCCGCTTATAAAGATAAGCTTCCCAAATAAAGATGTGTTATGATAGATAGACGCAAAAAGTGTTCATAATAGTGTCTTATCTTCAGTGGAAGTAAGTTAAAAACTAGAATTTTTTCGTCTTCACTGTAAAATGTCAGAAAAAATATATTTTTTTCTCTTAATTCTTTGTGGAATTTGGTCGCAAGGAATCATTGAAGCTTTTGCCGATGAAGAAATTAGTAAGTAAAATGATATCTCATGTAAATTTATCTGGAATAAAATATGATACTGAGAGATTAATTTATGAAATTCTTGCAGAGGAATCATCAGATTTTCTAGTTCGTGAAAAACGAGTAGTTAGTCACGTGCCGGGTGAAGACCATCCAGTCCCGATTCAAAATGCTCCCTACGTTGTAGTTATTAAACATCTAATGCGTTTAAGATGCGTAGGTAATATTCTTTCGAAATACGCTGTTATCACTGCTGCTACATGTGTTCCGGAGAGTCCAAGTGAATACCAAATTACCTATGGTGAAAGTAATTCACATCGCAGTACCAATAATAATGTAACAGATATAAGAAAACACTTTCATATTGCCTTGGTCGTTGTTGCTCTTCCTTTCGTATATAGTGAGAGGACTTACTTTATAAAGCTGCATCAAGAACCTCTATTGCCAGGCGTAGTTGCTACAGTTAGTGGTTGGGGATTCAACTTTAGATGCACTGAGTAAGTCATAAATAATATATTAATAATTAAATACATAAAACATACTGTACGTGGCATGTATCACTGGAACTAAAAATTTGTCTTCTTTCCAATTTCAGACGTGGAACGAGTTATCCTTTAAAATTACGATCAATCAAAGTACCGATAATGTCCCATCAAGATTGTGCAAATAGGTACCTACCTCGTATTGTGATTTCAGATAAGGAAATTTGCACCTTTGATACGCAAAGACACTGTGGCCATAATGATTTTGGTGCTGGTTTAGTTATTGACGGTTTCTTGGCTGGAGTTCACATTTGGACTGGAATAGAAGAAGGTCGAATTAATCCTTTTTATCCTGATGTTTTTGCAGTTTTGCAAGATTTTGAATACAATCAATGGATCAGGTCAAATCTTCAAAACATTAATGAAGAGAACCAATACCGCAGACATCCATTGTTTCCACAGCACGCATAGTTTAAACTTCACACCTTTCGAGCCTCTAATATTGGAAGATTTCTCTATGGTGATAAATTTTCTATGACTTCTAGATAATATAAAGACTCCCGAGTCCTCATTATTGCATATGCATCTAAAACTGTGTCGTTTTATTTAATTACGTTGTTTAAGACTTAATGTATGTGTAAATAAAGAAAACTTGTGGATTTGCTTAAACTATTTGTTTCAATGATTTGTTTGATTTAAAACAAAATTCTTTTGATTAAAAAAAGTTATTATTATAGTTTAAATGAAAGAAATAATTTCTTTGGAGTCACTGATGTGAAATAAAAAAATTATTTCTTTGAATCAAAGAAAGAAGTCTTCTCGTGTTGTCAAATAGATTAAATTTTATGACGAAATTATGTACAGAAGTAACAAAAATTTACATAAAAATTACGTTAAATCGTGCAGTATAAAGTTTATTCGAAGAAATATAAAGGCCAAATCAAAAATGATATTTCTTTAATTTAAAGAAATTTCCCTTTTAAATTAACGAAATATTTCTTTAAATCAAATAAAAAATTTTTTATTTGATTTTTTATTTCATTTAAAAAGAAACTATTTTCTGCATTTATCTTTTTCGTGGCTAGGAGAAGTAAAGATAAGTCTTTTAAATAAAAATGTGTTATTATAGATAGGCGCAAAAAATGTCCATGATAGTGTCTTGTCTTCAGTGGAAGTAAGTTAAAAACTAGAATTTTTTCGTCTTCATTGTAAAATGTCAGAAAAAATATATTTTTATCTTTTAATTCTTTGTGGAATTTGGTCTCAACGAATCATTGAGGCCTTTGCCGATGAAGAAATTAGTAATTAAAATGTTATCCCATTTAAATTTATTTAGAATAAAACTAATAAGCCTAACTGTTATAAAATACGATACTGAGCGATTAATTTATTAAATTCTTGCAGAGAGGAATCATCGGATTTTCTTATTCGTGGAAAACGAGTAGTTAGTCACGTGCCGGGTGAAGACAATCCAGTCCCGATTAAAGATGTTCCCTACATTGTAATTATTAAAGAAGATCGACGTATTAAGTGCGTTGGTAATATTCTTTCGAATCACGTTATTATCAGCGCTGCTTTTTGTGCTCAGGAGCGTCCAGAGAAATACCAAATTATCTCTGGTCAATCATTTTCATCTCGCGATGTCACTAACAATATAAGAGACATAAGAAGACATTCTCGTGTTGCCTTGCTTATTACTAGTCAACCTTTTGTGTATAATTTGAACACTCACTATATAAAGCTGCATGAAGGACTTCTATTACCAGGCGTAATTGGTACAGTTAGTGGTTGGGGATTCAAATTTAGATGCGAAGCGTAAGTTATCAATAACATATTAATAATTAAATACATAAAACATATTTTACGTAGCATGCATCACTGCAACTAAAAATTTTTCTTCTTTCCGATTTCAGGCGTGGAACGAATCATCCTTTAAAACTACGATCAATCGCAGTACCGATAATGCCTCATCGGGATTGTGTAAATAGGTATCGACCTTATCTTGAGATTTCAGATAAAGAGATTTGCACATTTGATACGCAAAGACACTGTGGCGATAATGATTTTGGTGCTGGTTTAGTTATTGACGGTTACTTGGTTGGGGTTCTTATTTGGAATGGACTATATGCAGGTCGAATTCAGCAGGAATATCCTGATGTTTTTGCACTCTTGCAACATTCTGATTACAATCAATGGATCAGGTCAAACCTTCAAAACATTGATGAACAGTTCCGAAACAGCCAACATCCATTACATCCTCAGCAGGCATAATTTAAATTTCACTTGTTTCGTGCCTCTAATATTGGAAGATATTCCTATGGCGCTAAATTTTTATATGATTTCGAGGTAGTATAACACCCTAGACCTCTTTATTTTATATGCATCTAAAGCCGTGTCGTTTTATTTAAAACGTTATGTAACTTGTAATCTTGTCATCTTTATGTAATCTTTTGTAATCGTTATGTAATATTTAAACTTGTGATCTTTATGTGCATGTTTTTCGCTTTTTTTTACGAAACCATTTATTTGTATTAAGACTTAAAAGTCTTTATTTCTCCTCGCTACTTTAGAGAAATAAAGATAAGCCTTGCAAATAACGATATTTTATAACAGATAGACGCAAAAAATTTCCATAATAATGTCTTGTCTTCAGTGGAAGTAAGTTAAAAACTAGAATTTTTTCGTCTTCACTGTAAAATGTCAGAAAAAATATACTTTTTTCTTTTAATTCTTTGTGGAATTTGGTCTCAAGGAATCATTGAAGTCTTTGCCGATGAAGAAATTAGTAAGTAAAATGATATCCCATTTAAATTTATCTATAATAAAATTAATAAGCCTAACTGTTAAAAAATACGATACTGAGAGATTAATTTATTAAATTCTTGCAGAGAAATCATCAAATTTTCTAGTTCGTGAGAAACGAGTAATTAGTCACGTGGCTGGTGAAGATAAACCAATCCCGATTCAAGATGCTCCCCACGTTGTAGTTATTAAACATTTAATGCGTATAACGTGTGTAGGTAATATTCTTTCGAAATACGCTATTATCACTGCTTCTACATGTGTTTCGGATAATCCAGCAGAATTCAAAATTATCTATGGTGAAAATTTATCAAATCGCTCTGTCAATAATGATATAATAGGCATAAGAGCACACCATCATATTGCCTTGATGATTGTTTCTGATCCTTTCATATTTAATGAGAGGAGTCACCCTATAATGCTGCATGAAGGACTTATACTACCAGGCACAATTGCTACAGTTAGTGGTTGGGGATTCAGCTTTAGATGCGACGAGTAAGTTAATAATATATTAATAATTAAATACATAAAACATATTGTACGTGGCATGCACCACTGGAACTAAAAATTTGTCTTCTTTCCGATTTCAGTCGTGGAACGGATCATCCTAGAAAACTACGATCAATCAAAGTACCGATAATGGCCCATCGGGATTGTGTAAATAGATACCTACCTAGTATTGTGATTTCAGATAAGGAAATTTGCACCTTTGATACACAAAGACACTGTGGCCATAATGATTTTGGTGCTGGTTTAGTCGTTGACGGATACTTGGCTGGAGTTCACATTTGGACTGGAGTAGAAGAAGGTCGAATTAATCCTCATTATCCTGATGTTTTTGCACTCTTGCAAGATTCTGATTACAATCAATGGATCAGGTTAAACCTTCAACACATTAGTGCACATTTCGAAAATCGCCAACATCCATTATTTCCACATCGCGCATAGTTTAAACTTCATCATTAGTGCCGCTAATATTGAAAGATTTCTCTATGGCGTTACATTTTTGTATGATTTCGAGGTAGTATATAACACCCCGGATATCTTTATTTCATATGCATCTAAAGCCGTGTCGTTTTATTAAAAACGTTGTGTACGACTTAATGTATATCTAAATAAAGAAAACTTGTAATCTTTATGGACATGTTTTGCGCTTTTTTTTACGAAACCATTTATTTGTATTAAGACTCAAACGTAGCGACGAGAAATAAAGATAAGCCTTGCAAATAACATTATTTTATAACAGATTGACGCAAAAAATGTCCTTCATAGTGTCTTTTCTTCAGTGAAAGTAAGTTAAAAACTAGAATTTTTTCGTCTTGACTGTAAAATGTCAGAAAATATATACTTTTTTCTTTTAATTCTTTGTGGAATTTGGTCTCACGGAATCATTGAGGCCTTTGCTGATGAAGAAATTAGTAAGTAAAATGATATCCCATTAAATTTATCTAAAATAAAACTAATAAGCCTAACTGTTAGAAAATACGATACTGAGAGATTAATTTATTAAATTCTTGTAGAGAAATCATCAGATTTTCTAGTTCGTGAAAAACGAGTAGTTAGTTACGTGGAGGGTGAAGACAATCCAATCCCGATTCAAGATGCTCCCTACGTTGTAATTATTAAACATTTAACGCGTATAAGATGCGTTGGTAATATTCTTTCCAAATACGCTGTTATCACTGATACTACATGTGTTCCGGAGAATCCAGGTGAATTTCAAATTAGCTGTGGTGAAAATTTTTCAAATTACGGTGCCAATTATAATGTAACAGGGATAAGAAGATACTATCATATTGCCTTGGTCGTTGTTACTAATCCTTTCATATATAGTGAGAAGACTTACTTTATAAAGCTGCATGAAGAACCTCTATTTCCAGGCATAGTTGCTACAGTTAGTGGTTGGGGATTCAACTTTAGATGCAATGAGTAAGTTATCAATAATATATTAATAATTAAATACATAAAACATATTTTACGTAGCATGTATCACTGGAACTAAAAATTTGTCTTCTTTCCAATTTCAGTCGTGGAACGGATCATCCTAGAAGACTACGATCAATCAAAGTACCGATAATGGCCCATCGGGATTGTGCAGATAGGTACCTACCTCATATTGTGATTTCAGAAAAGGAAATTTGCACCTTTGATGCGCAAAGACACTGTGGTCATAATGATTTTGGTGCTGGTTTAGTTGTTGACGGATACTTGGCTGGAGTTCACATTTTTACTGGGTTAGTCGAAGGTCGAATTAATGCTCGTTATCCTGATGTTTTTGCACTCTTGCAACATTCTGATTACAATGGATGGATCAGGTCAAACCTTCTAAGCATTAATGCACATTTCCAAAACCGCCAACATCCATTATTTCCAAACCGCGCATAGTTTAAACTTCATCATTAGTGCCGCTTATATTGAAAGATTTCTCCATCACACCAAAATTCATAATTTTAAAACAACTTGAGATAAAATATGTATTGCAGAATTTCTTCACTCTGATTTATTATTATGGCTTTCTTGATAGGGCCCTAATTTAACCACTAATAAGGGCCTAGTCAAATTCTAACTAGGCTCATTTTTTTTTTAAATTTATTTACTGAATTGTGCAAAAACCTTGTCAATCTGTTGTAATAATTATCTTCTTTCCTTTCAATTAACGAAAAGGACTTTATAATTGCAACGGCTGATATATGTTTAAGGGTTTTAATGCAGCGTTACTTAGAATAGGAAATGTAATTATGCATCTAGTGAAACTACTAACCTTTTAAACGTAGTCGGGGATGTTTCGAGGACTAGGGGTCCTTCCAATCCCGTTTTCGTATGTATTCACAAACACGAAAACGCAAATATACACAATTCTATCTAACAAATTATCGTTGTTTCATTATTTCTTTTTTTTATGACAGTCTCATTTATTTGAGAAATCAGGAGGGAGTTCATTTTTTAATGTAGTGTTTCGTTTCACAAGTAGAAGCAATTTCGCTGATTCATTAAATAAAGATACATTCAAATAAAAGGAAAATGAATTTTCAAAGAAATAGAAGTTATTTTGTATATAATTCTCAGGGACTTTTAATTATAAAGTTTGTTGGGAATAGTTTGAATAGCTTATTTTCAATTCCAATGCTAATTTGTGAAGGCTTGAAATAATTGAAAACGTATACTTAAATTCAAAGCAGATTTAGAATCAAAGTTATGAAAAGAGTCAAAAGATATAAGAGGTTTTGCTTGTTTCAGTAATAATTAACTGAAAGGTGCTTGAGCAGCTCTTGAGTTCTTTAAGTATTTGACGACTAATTTTTCTCTCTGAGTAAAAGAAACTCGATTTTTTCGAGAGCGTATATTTCATACGAATTTCTCGTTGCCGAAACATGTCTTTTACATATAGCTTTGCTTTTACCAAATTTGATACTGGTTAAAAGAAGAAAACATCCGGAAAAATTTGATAAACATATTTTTAACGCGAACGTGATTTTTATAATGATACCAGCTGCAATATCAAGTTTATTAAATTTATTAGTTCACTGCTGACTGAGAGGAATAAATTATTCAACTCGTTTGTATCTCGAACTCTCACTGTCATTAATTTTCTTTGTATCTACATCGGTCTGCCAGTCAGTTTGAACTCATAAATTTTTTAAATAACGCCCGATATAATGTTACGTTTTAATATATTAAACATACTTCATAATCAATGTGTAGAGTACATATATTGAAACAATAATTACTGGTAAATTTATATTCTTAAAGCTATCTTTTTTCTTGGATTAATAACTTTGCTTTTAAAAATTCTGATATTTTCACATAAAGAGGTAATTTTTTACTCTCTGTGAGGAAAACTTTGAAGTCTTTTATCAATTTTTATTAAAAATAATGGTGCTATCGAAAGTTGGTTCAAATTTAGGATTAGGGAATACTTGAAGAGGCTAGTGCAATAAATCACGAAAATTTATTATGCATAAAGTATAAACTACGAAAGTTAGAGTTCAAGTACATAAATATAGGTAATACTCCAGAGACTGGGCAGTTTCCCCCAGACTAGACCATCTAGATTTCAATCCTGGGGCTAATCTAGTGGCCTAGGCTAGGGCTCGGCTGGCCAGAAATGTAACGTTTTATGTAAAGTCTAAGTGTAGGCAACTACCAAGTACCTGATCAGCCCCTAATTAGCGGCTCTTCAGCTATTAATTTTCTAAAAAAAACTACAATAAATTGTAGCTTAATTTGATTGAAAACTTGTTCTTTTGATAACTGGAAGATTGCTGTTTTTTTTATCTATTTTTATATTTTGTTAATTATTTAAATATGTAGTACCATAAAATTTGGTCACAATTTAATTCGGATTTAAAGGGCAGTCTGAATTTCCGTATGAGTATTTTTCGATTAATTATGAGTGTGTCATTTATTAAAGACACCTTTCGTCTATGAAGCAAATCTCTTGACTTTCCGGCACGTTTGGTCAGTTCGGATAACGTGTGGATCCATACAAAAGGAAATCCGTGCGGTTCGAGTGTAAATGCTCTCGAGTTCAGTTCGTCGAGAAACTCAAGATAGTGAAAGGTGAAGTTAAAACGCGGAAGGAAAAATGGTCAGGAATTTAGTGGAGAAAGAGGGAGCGAATCGGGGTGATAAGGTGGCTTCTCGGTATGTTTTTAGACGGTACCTTGGCCGGGACAGGTTCTGCGTGCGACGGAAAAGCTCCGGTAACAGATGCGAGACATTTAACAGCGGCTCTGGTGGCACAGACCACTGTGTCTGCAGCTTAATCAACCTTAGGTGCTGGAACGTAGCTATATATACAGTACATGTATATTTATACGAGTACATATATATTAGACTGATCCGAAAAATAAAAACTTAAAAAAGTGAAGGTCCTCTCGAAAATATTTGTTCATTTTGAAGGAAAGAATGATGTCGAGATTTAGTATAAATTTGAGCTAAACCAAATAATACCTGATTTTTGACTTTACAAAAAAAATATCAGAATATTTTTTTGAATTTTTACCGCGAATTCAACGTTAAAATTGAATGTTTAGAAAACTCAATGAATTTGTCTTGAAATTCTTCATCCAAAGAGCGATACAATTGCATAAAACAATTTTTCTAAAAATTAAAATTCATCGTTAAATCTGTGATAAAAATACAAAACAATGATCCCTCTAACATTTTTTTGTAAAGTCGAAAATAAGGAAGATAAACTTTTTGGCATGATTGTATGAATTTTCATTTGCGCCTGCGTATGTCCTGCGAGCACAATCTGCAAGGAAGTTGTCCAGAATGTCCAGCGACCGTGTACATGAGTTCACCGCAGGGAATTGACGTGAATTTTCACTGTTGCCGAGAGGAAAAGCCTCTTCCCATTACACATCCGGTTAAGCAGAATCAGAGAAGCTCTCCTATTCAGGTTCTTGCTCCTTTTCTGTTTATTTAAAACATGGGGCGGCGTTACACGTGGATAGTTTTTTAGCTTGTTTTTAAAACTTCAGAATAGATTAAGATGGAAGTATTTGAAGTATTTTATCTGGTAGTTGAAAATTTTCGTGTTAATTGGGGTTGAATGCAGGAGAAGAGCTTAGTAATCGAGACCGTGAAACTGAGTTGAAACTCTGAGCCTGTTCGTTGTTAAACTCTGTGGAGACTGTAGAGTGATGAAAGTAGATGCCTTAGAAGTCGACGCCTCTTTCAACCATCCCCAGCATCTCCTAGCCACCACCCTTAATTTTTCCCCAAACTAACTTTCCATCCAGTTCCATGCGGGCGTACCCAGGAATTACGTGCCAGGAGCCTCGTTTTCCTCATTGTCTCCTCGGCGCGACGAAATGTCGTCTATTATGTACCTTAGAGACACGAAAGAAGCATTGAAATATTTTATTTTCACTGGTGACCTTTTTCAGATAGTTAAATTCTTCACATGATTGTTATTAAAGATATATGAGCTCGTACCTAATCAACTCTCTCATGTCTCTATAAAAGTAGGGTTTATAAATATTTTAGTAAGAATTTCAATTTATAGTGAAATTGTTTTTTTATCGGAGATTATTATAGAAAATTAAATTCCATTATATTACAGATAGTATTCAAAGATTCCAAGATACTTTAAAAATTTCAAGAGATTTCGAGGTCAAATTTATATTTAATTAACAGAAATTTATCCGGCGTTGCTAGAATTTCAGTAGATTTAAAGTGACTATAATTAGATTAAATTATACAAACATTTCAAATTAAAAAAAAAATTAAAGCTGTTTGCAAGCAGTTTCAAATTATCTTAAGAAATTAACAGGACAAATTTATGACGCCCTGTTAAATTTGTTTTTGACTTTATATAACATTCGAATCAGAAAACTGAAAATTGCATCACATTTTTACAACCTGCTTTAAAATTTTTATCGTGGAAAATTTTATGTCTATAGAGTTTACATTCTTATTAAAATTATTGATCTAAAAGACATAATTTCTGAAGTTCATGATAGTAAAAATTCTGTCTGCATTTTCAAAAAAAAAAAAATCTACCCGCTTCGCGGGCACATTCTCATCGCGCGCTTCGCTCGCAAAAATGAGCGCGCATAAGGCGCGCGGGGAATCGAATATGGTTTAATCGTCGCGCTCCGAAATATTTACACATTGCGGTCCGTGTTGCGCGCTTCGCGCGCTTGTGCCCTGCGAGAACCTTGCGCCTTACAGGACGCTTGTACCGATATGTTTTTTTTTTAAATTACTTTAAATTTAAATTTAATTAAATTAAATTTAAATTAAATTAAATTACAGTTTTGAATGCAAAAGAAAACTGATTTACTTAAGGTTCTATCGACCTTAACGAGCACATTCTCATCAGAGCACTCGCGCTTCGCGCTCGATGTTTAATTTAAACCTCGCACTTCGCGCTCGGCTCTATTTAACAATATTTTCCATGATTAAAACGAAAACTACTCAACCTATTGAAAAATGACCAAAGGAGAACTTGTAGATCTTTCTAAGATCAATAATTATATTTCTTATCATTTTCTCTGCATCTCGCGTTATTTGGCTCAAAATTTGAATTTTCGATTTTTTAAGGAAATTCAAAAAGTTGTTATGACTATCCTATAGGGAATTCAAAAAGAAAATTTTTCATCTTTAGATTTTTTTTCATATCGTGCGTTGTTTGGCTTCTAACTTAAGTTTTCTTTCGCATTAGGAAAAATTGTTCGACTTTTTGAGTACTACGAACGTCCGTACATAGAATTTTTAAATTAAAAAAAAGTGGTTTCAAAAATTTTCAAAATGCTCCAACTTTTTGAATTTTTTTCCAAAATGGTTAGCCAACGAACTTGACCTTCATTTTAGGACACTAAAAGAGTATACCATAGGCCAATCCTATCGGTCAATTCTTTCGAAAGTTATCGTGCTCACAAACTAAAAATCTACAAACGAACACACAGACAGACACATTCTTAAAAACATGTTTTTCGGATTCAGGGGGTCCCAAAACGTGGACATTTGACAAAAACGGGGGGTGGGGTCAAAGTTTACACAAATCTAATACCTTCTCTGATGAGAATGCAAAAAAAATCATACGACAATGACGTAATCTCGTTCGACATTTCGAAATTCTTGTCATAACTGTCTTTGTTAAGATAATATCAATATTTATTTTTCTTTAAAGTCAAGAAACAATGTCGCTTTTTTTTTCTTTTCTTGTCAAATCTCGCTCAAATAATAAAATCATTTGGAAATATTTGATATTCACCTAAAACTACAAAGTTTTATTTAAAAACGTGTAAGATTATGAATATTAAGAATATGACTTCGTCTTTTTTATGAAACTGGAAAATAAGGATAAGCCCTGCAAATAAAGATATGCTATAAAAGGTAGACGTAAAAAATGTCCTTAATATAGTGTCTTGTCTTCAGTGGAAGTAAGTTAAAAACTAGAATTTTTTCGTCTTCACTGTAAAATGTCAGGAAAAATATATTTTTTTCTTTTAATTCTTTGTGGAATTTGGTCTCAAGGAATCATTGAAGTCTTTGCCGATGAAGAAATTCGTAAGTGAAATGATATCCCATTTAAATTTATCTAGAATAAAACTAATAAGCCTAACTGTTATAAAATACTGTTAGAAAAATAGAAAATAGAGATTAATTTATTAAATTCTTTTAGGGGAATCATCGGATTTTCTCGTTCGTGAAAAACGAGTAGTTAGTTACGTGGAGGGTGAAGACAATCCAATCTCGATTAAAGATGCTCCCTACGTTGTATCTGTTAAGCATTTTATGCGGAAATTATGCGCTGGTAATATTCTTTCGAATCACGTTGTTATCACCGCTGCTTCATGCGTTCCGAGCCACCCGGCTCAATACCAAGTTTGCTTTAGTAGAACAGTTTCTGATTCCGGTTCCATTAAAGATGTAGAAGACATAAGAAGACACCTTTATGTTGCCTTGCTCGTTGTTGCTAACCCCTTCGTTTTTAATGAGTTCTGTCACTTTATAGAGCTGCATGTAGCACCTCTACTACCGGGTATGGTTGGTACAGTTCGTGGTTGGGGATTCAACTGGAGAGGCGATGTGTCAGTTATCAATAATATATTAAATATATAAAACAATATTTCATGTGGCATGCATCACTGCAATTAAATATTTGTCTTCGTTTCGATTTCAGGCGTGGGACGAATCATCCTACAAAACTGCGATCAATCGAAGTACCGATAATGGCCCATCAGGATTGTGTAAATAGGTATCGACCTCGTATTGTGATTTCAGATAGGGAAATTTGTATCCATGATGCGCAAAGACACTGTGGCCATAATGATTTTGGTGCTGGTTTAGTTGTTGACGGATACTTGGCTGGAATTCACATTTTTACTGGGATGGATACACATAGAATTAATAATTTTTATCCTGATGTTTTTGCAGTCTTACAACATTCTGATTACAATCAATGGATCAGGTTAAACCTTCAAATGATTAGTGCACAATTCGAGCACCACTAACATCCATGATTTGCACAAAAAGTTTTTGCACAATTCAATAAATTAACTCGGAAAAATTAGATGCCTAGTTAGGATCTAATTAGTGCTTAAATTTGGGTGCTGTCTAGCAAGCCATAATTGTCAATTGACGCAATTTATACCCGAAAATGGAATGTAATATGTATCAAATAATAAAGGTATATATTTTCAAGAATCTACAATTTTTTGAATAGATACAAGGATTAGGTATACGAATTTGGTGGAATTCACTTTTGGTAAACTAATCCTAAATATTTAAAAATTAAACTATTATTAGAATACTTTGTCTTACTGAAAACTACCTTTTCTACTTTCCCAGTTTACCTGAACTTCTTCCTGCAACGACTTATCATTTATACTAGTCCTTTTGTTCTATGATATGAAATGTTTTCAATTTGTTAGTTGAACAGAGCTAAATTTACATTGAGGGAGATAAAAATCTAAAATTACAATAGAGGTTTATTGTTTTTGAACTTTCGTTTTAGGACAATGGTGGAAAAACAACAAAACAAAAAGAAGATAAAACTGAACAAGGCCTGTTTATTGATTTCGAGCTTATGGATAAAACAGCTCGCAAAACTGTAGGTCACGAGGTAACCGGAAAGAGAATTGTTGGGAGTGCCCGACGACAGAATCCAATCGTTTTTCTGTGGAGCATAAATGAGTATTTTTCACGAGCAACGTTGAACGCTCGCACGATTTAGTGTTGGTGCAAAACCGCTTTACGATATTTATAGTGAACCTTTTTACCTTCAAATTTATGAATCGACGGTTCGCATCGAATTTTAAATATTGATATTGCGGTACACAGAGTGAAAATTAAAATATCTGAACGTGAAAATGTTGCGTGGGTAATTTATGAATTAATTCTTGTGCAAACAGTTTTCACTTGAAGCAAAATTGCCTTTAAAAGTAAACTAACTTGAAATAACTTTGAATAGAACATCATTTAGAAGTCAAATTCCGTTTTGTATTTCGTGAACACTGACGAGGAAGTTTTAGACGAATCTTAATTCCTTTCACGATGCTCTAGAATTTTCTCCTTCAATCGAAATGAAGTTTCGACAAAGAGTGGCAGAATCCAATCAATTCCGAGCTAAACACGAGATTTCTCTCCCCTTTATCCAAACTTTGTTGCTAACTTGGAACCAAAAGCTAGGATTCGTCAGAAACTTGCAAAGTTTAAATGTCAGAGTCATTATAAGACACGCTTTTTTAGTGAAAAAGAAAAATATATTAGATTCTCTCTCCCCTAAAAAGAGAATATGCCGAAGTTAGGATGTACTCAGGGTGCTTTATCTTCTCAAGTTACACCTAAAGTCCAACTTCTGCATTGGTTAACTTTAAGATACATTTCAGAACCGATAAACTCCAGCTGCTGAGCTTTTAGTTTTGAGGCAAGTTTATGCATTTAACCCTAATCGACCTCTAAACATCAGGTGCTGACTGGAAACAAGACAAGAAGCTTTCAAGCTGTCGTTTAGTTGCTGCGTAAATATTTACGACGGTAATTTTATGCCTCATTTTTCTCATGGTTGAATGAGTGAAATTATCTTTTTATTTTTCTTGGAAATCTCTCTCGAGAGGGATGAAATTACCTTCACTTTTTAGATTGCTGACTTTGTAATTTTACAATGATGTACATCATCCATTAATGTCAAAGGTTATTTTAGGTTTTCTTTGTGTTAAAGGTTTTACCTTTAAATTTTTTAGCATTTTTATTGATTTTAGAATTTTCTATTAAAAATTTTAATTAATTCTCACTTTGGACGTATTATGGAATTCCATTTTGACCTTAGGGGGGCTCCACGTCACGAATAGAACGTGCCTCACCGCTGCTGGCTGATACGGAGAATTTACCGCCGGAATCACGGGGCTTGTTATCCGTTGCCGGAGACAGGATGAGGTTGAGGGTTAAGACTAGAGGCATAGTTCACGGGGGATGACCAACTCGATGGGACGGACGTGGATCGTCCTTCTGTTGTAGTGCCACTTGCAAGGGCGTCGTCACACCCCATAAACGTCAGAGCCACGCGTTGCTAGTGTACTAATTTCGAAACCCGCGTATATGTAAACACCTTGCATGCTTAGGCATTACTTACTGCATAAAATTAACCTTGCATCCTACAACTCCTCTACGTCCTGACCCTGAGTACGGATCAGAGCTAGAATTGCTTCCAATTACAACCCTCCACTAACTCCTCTTGCATCGTTATGTCAGATATAGTGGTAGACATTGATCCCGGGATCAAGGAGGGCCAGATTATAGTCAATAAATTGTAATGCGTAACCGTTAACGAATTAATTACTGCTATGATGTGTAAATAGTAAATTCCAAGTTACAAATGATTTTCAATTATTATATTTTATATATATATATATATATATATATATATATTTGGGAGAGTTGAATTTCAGAAATTCGCGAGGGAAAGTGGACGATCTGAATTATAATTAGAGGATTGAGTTAGTCGCATTGTAAAAGAGAAAGACCTTAGTTAGAATGACGGGGCGAATTTAATTAAGGCATAACAAGTTTCGCTAGAATTACATAGTCTGAGAACTGTCGCCTCGCAATTAGACTGAGAAGGAAAAGAAACTGTTGAGTGTGACAACTTTGAATGTAAACGCTACTATTGTTACGTGCAAAGCCATCTCGATTACCACTGAGTAAAAACCTCTTGCATGCGTCTTCATTTTCCCCTTTTTCCGCCAACGCAGACAGCTTCAATATCGCTGACTTCCTCTCATGAGCTTAAGTGAGGCGAATAAAAAAATGTCACGTTTCGCGTGTAGAAGGGTTGGAGACAATATGAATATCTTCACGAGCGTTGTGCAGGCAGTGGCGTAAGAAACACGTCGCGTATCGAAGAACTTTTACTTATATGTTCCGAAAGTGACTCTTTTCGTCCTTTTCTTCTATTTTTTTCTTTTCAGTGGGTTGAGTATTCATAATTAAAACTTTTTCCGTATATAATTCACTATTTCGATTAGTTACATGAAGGTTGAATCACAGATGTATTTGTTAATTTTCATCCTAACTAAATCCTAACTAAAAGGATATAAAATGTTAGAGCTTGAAGCTTTGAGAATTTAAAACGTACATTCTATGTGTAACAGGTCATTAAAAATCCTGGTAATGAATGAGAGGCGGTGGAAAGTAGGTTATAATTTGTGTTGTGAGATATGCAGTATATTTTTTATTTAAAAATGCAATTTTTAGTGGATCTAGGATAAAGTGGAGCAGATTCTTTCGTTTAATGTTAATCGTAAGAGTTGAAAATAAACTATCCATTTGCAGCAGTTAGTTGAAGAGCAGAATAGTGTTGCTTGTTAATATTTATTAGTGAGCGATCTCAGCTATTCTCATATAACAGATTCACGTTATCCTTGGAGAGTTAGTGAATTCAGATTTTTGATTTATGAATAATTCAGATGAGCAGGTCCTGAATGAAATATTCAGTAACGGACCCGTTCAAATGGAGAGAAGAGGGTCGTATGGTAAACATCTTGCTTGCGGACCTCCTACACATTCGTTACGCTACTGAGCTTAGAAGTGCAAGTTGTGCATATGCGCCGGGCGGAATTGCAGTGCTCTACATCCCTCTGAACAACCTCTCTACTCGATGTCACTGGAGGGTCGTACCTCGTCTTGACTGCCATCGTCGACGTGGAGACCCAAGCTGCCTTGCAACGTTTGTTTAATTAATACAACCAGCCACCTCTGCTCCCGGAACGAAATTAAACCGGGATTAAAATTGTCCTAGTCGTCCCGACCATGGCAGCACTAACTCGCTGCCATTATTAAAGGCAATTCACGTACGTTCGCGTTAGCCAACGACCAACGTCGACAACGAAAACTCAGGACAATGAAGCCTTCCTAAGGAAGTGGTTGGTTCTCCCTCTCTCTCTCTCTTTTTCTCTCTCTCCCTCCAGAGTTTGTCCGTTGCACAAAGGTTCGAGTGACTGCGAATTCTCGGATCAAAAGAACCACATTCGGGCAAATTCCCTTTTTTTCCCTCATTTTTACGCTTTACTCGGTCTTATTTCTTCAGTCAGGGTTATCACTGTGATAAAGTACTGGCTCAAAGAAATCTTTTCCCTTCATTTCTCGACGAAATAATAAAGAAACCAGATTTACGCAAAAGATATTTCATTCTTGGTGTAACAACTTTAGTTTAAGCAAAGAAACTCTATAATTTAATTATAACACGAGTCATTACAAAAAAGTCATTAAAATAAGTCATTAAAAAAATTTGGCTAAAAACAAAAAAGAAAAAAGGTGAATAAGTAATGAACTTTGATGATTAATACATACAAAGTACCTCATACGTAGTACATACATAGTACCTCTTATGATAGTTTAATATTAAAGAACTGGAATGGATTAAATTCTTCTCATGATTTTATTCCAATAAACACTAAAACTGACTAGCGTATAGAATTCCAAGTATTCCTTAATTGTGTGCTATCGGAGATTCAATATCATCACACAGAGAGTAAAACGTATTGGATTAACTCGAGATGCAAGAAGTATTAGATTGAGAGATGAGAGTGGATTTAAAGATCATTAATAAGAGCGAATACAGCACGTAGGTCGATGAGCATGCTGATTAGATTTATCGGATCAGTAGATTGCCACCGGGACCCCTGAGGCACAGGTTCATTTCCCATTGCTTCCTTTTCTTCGATTTTTCCTCCGCCGCCCTTTCCCACCGATAAAAGTTCAATAATCCTAGAAAGTTAGAGTAATCCCGCCTTGGCCGTAATTCTGGACCTTCCTTAATTTGTAATTCACAGAAACTTTAACCTCATTCACGATTTCGCACCATATTGGATTGTGTTTTAGATCTCGATTCTGATTTAACTATTATACCATTTTTATCTAGTAATAACTTCGAATACTTCTAAAATCTATTAATTTGTTTCTAATATCTAAATTATATTATGATGTATTACCAAATGAACATAGCTGTAATTTTTTTTTTACCTAAAATGCATTTTTTCAATGCGATTCATAAATTCATGTCCATGTTTTAAAACTGTAAACAAAACTCTCTGCAAACGTTAAAATTGATTTGCCAAAATTGAAACGTGATATCCATAAAATTCTCTATAAAAAAATAATTCCATTGCAGATTGCTCGTACTTCTACTATAGAAGAAACAATAAACAGAGATAAAACCCTTTTTACAAAGAGTTAACAGTGACATATAATAACGATTTCAAAACAGGTTTTATACAGAACGCGTAAAACGAGTCTGCGAGTTATGAATTCGACAACTTTCGATGTCAACTGTGAATGATTGAACCATCAATTAATTGTTCTTATTGTCTTTTTCTCTTATACCAGTTCTCGCTTTGTTGTCTTTCAAGTAGGTAAACGATAAAGCGGGGTTAAAAGTTTTGTGACAAATCCAGAGGATATTCAAGAGCGTGGTCAAGTAAAGCCCAGCAAAGCTCGAACAATTCGCGATACTCGACGGTACTTAGGCGTAGAAACAGTTGGATTTTCTACTGGCATTTACTAAATACCTTAAGACTCTAATCCATGCATAAAAAGTTGATACTCTTAATTTTTTCGACTAAGAGGTTCTTCTCTTGGAAAGAAAATAAAACTTTAATGTTTATATTAATAATATGAAGTTATCACGTTCTCAGTATACTTTTGACTACACTGAGAAACATGGATTGTACCATTTATGATCTTGGGCTGTTCAAGTATTACGTAAGCACCTTGGGGGGGAGGTGGGGGTCTAGGAAATTTCTTATTGTTTCTTACATGGAGTAGGGGGGAGGGTCAATTGAAATCTTACGTAAGATTTCTCTTCCCCCAAAAAAAAAGTTTAAATTTTGCCGCTTACTGCAAATCTGACTGCTTTAAAAAATAATTTTTATTTGGCGCCATACAGTAACGTTTCGGGTACAAAAATAGGTAGAGAAATCTTCTAAAATAGCGTGACGTGACATGTCATATTTTATATTAATAGAGTGATTATTATATATATAAAAGAATAAATAATATAAATAAAATTATTATTTTAGAAAGAATATATCCATTTTCATTCAACTAAATTAATAGTTTTCTTTTCGTGATTAAAAAAAA
>CAJFCP010000076.1:2229705-2252821 GCA_904066005.1 Synergus itoensis | reverse complement strand
GTACAATCTATTTTTCTCAGTGTATGAATTCTGTAATATCTCACCAAAATATATGTATGTTTTTGCTACGTTGCTGATTTTGTTGCCGAGATTGTTTGGAATAGAGCAATTGTTACCAGTCGAAGCAATCTCTCGTTTGAGGGCACGCTGAAAACTGTAATTGGTCGTCCAGTATGGTGCGCGACCGTAAAAGTCGCTGGCACGATCGAAAATTCGCGTGCAAGCACGCCATAAGTCGTCGGTTCTACGATGCCAGAAAAATAAAGGATCGTCTCGAATAACGAAACTTTCGAGAAAATGTTCTCATATACCACCGACCAAATAATCCTTCAAGAAAACCAGGCTACAAAGAGTTAACGCAATTCTTTACTCTGAGGTCATAAACGCCTTTTCTCCAATTTTATATCGGTGCATTATTTTCAAATTTATTCCTTAGCGAATGAATTTTTTTTTAAATTTAGTTATCTCCATTTTTATCGACAAAACAGTGTGTAGAGGGATTTGTATGCAGCAGAAAGCAACCCCTTTTTGCCTAAGCTATTCAACACCCCTTAATTCTAATCCCTTGAAGGATCCTCTTCTCGTCAAGGCTATTATATACTATAAACTCAGCTTTAGAATATACTATGGTGAAAAGTTAATACATCACTCACAAAATAACTTGACTACATTATGCGAGTCATAAAGCCTCTATTTCGGCTTTTAGATTTGACGAGAGCGTAATTCATAAACAGAAATCTTAATTAATGTTTTTGTTTATATTAGTTAGGGTGCATGCATTTAAGTAAGGCAGTAGACAAGATTGGCAAGTGACTAAGTCGCATTACAAACAACTTATTCGAGTAGCAGCAGAGAAAGATTAAAGCGAGAATTAAGGTGCTCGCAATTAAAAACTTTTTATGTCTCTCCCTCCGTCTGAAGCTTATTAAAAGTAAAGAGTCGTGAATCGTAGTTGTACACGAACTTTTAAGTACGAAAGATGCATCAGTTTTCTGTTAACAATATAACTTTATTTACTTTAAATTATAACATCTCAGGAATGGATGGTCGAAACAAAGTCGTTCACATTTCTTGAAATATTGTTTGATAAGCAAAAAGAAATAAGTATTTTACTTGTTGCGTATATAAAATATTTAAATGTCTTTTTTTTTTGTTTCAGGTAAGGAGTTCCATGATTCGTATTTGGTAAAATATTATTCCCGGGACCTTTCGGTGAGTAAGACAAATTTAAAGCTCAAGTATCTTCGCTTAGTTATGCGATTACTCCCTCCTAAGTTTCTCTCAGCAAACGAGTCCCCAGCTTTAATTTGAACCCGGTAACTAGGAGGCTTTAATGCAGGAATATGTTCCATGGGTGGGTCGATTTTGTCTCTTGAGCACTTTTTTTTTCTTTTTTTTTTCATTTTGTGGAGCAGTGACTCCCGACCCAGGACATTATGACCGGCAGTTAAATACCTCTCAGGAGACACTGTTAAATTTGTGAGCTAGAAGACTTAAAGATTCTGTTTTTTTTTTTGGACATTCTCGTAGGAAAACGTGCTCCTCTATTGAAGACTAAGGGCCGAGCTAAAAGCGAGTAGTAAAATTCGCCAGTTATCTCTTGCTCGTGTCTGAGGGTGATATCTAAAGGTTCTACATTCTCCACAGTGTACATGTGGTACGGCACTTCTGTGGTGTCTCACTCCGATGAAGAGGTTGGGTAAAAAAAAGTTAGGAGGGTGGATGGGGATTTGAAACGAGTCCCTCAGGATTTGGTGAGTGGCTTTCGTAAATCGACAATATTTTTCTTCCTGACAGAAGAAAAACTTGGCAGTTGCTTGCTTTATGTAGAACAACGATAGTTAAGATAATATAAATGTGCAGCTTACATTCTACAATATATACAATTCTCAAGAAAAAATCTTAAAATCAACTCGGAATGTTTCTTTCACATATTTTTTATAGATTTTATCTCAAAAAAACTCTGATTTTATAAGAATCCTGTTGCTGACATTTAGACATTGGATAAATGTTCTTTTTGAATTGTTATTTTAAAATCTTTTAAAATCTCTTAAAATTCCTTATGAAATCTTTGGAAATATAGGCGAATACAACTCCAGCCAATAGATAAATCGAGAATCTAACTACATCTCTCTCTCCTGTGGGACTCACTTTGAGACATTTTTAGTTTACTGAAGCAGTTTTGATATACAAGCGCAATTTCTTTTTTGTGGTAGGACTGTTTTATCAATATTAAATATAATTTTGCAAATGAAGTGAAGAAACTATTATGTCTTGAGTAAATCATCTCAAATTTATCGCGGAAATTTTTTTTAGAATCGAAGGAAATGAAATCTTCAATTTTGATTGGCTGATTAAGTTTACCTAGCCGGTGGAGAAGGATTCTAGATATCGCGTAGTCAGTCTCGTTTCCCATCTGCAAATAAAGGCTTCGTTGGTCCTCAAGGTCTCGCTGATCAGTTCTAGCTTCCCTCGCTTCATTTTATTCTCTTCTCTTTACCCAGAAGCCATTGATTTCGAGGATGTTCGACATTCCTCTCCGGACTGGCAGTCCGCAAATAAAGCTAATTGGACTCGTTTTACGAGCACTGTGGAAAACATCCCTGTCTCGTTCGTAAAAGAAATTTCCACCTTAAATTGACCTTAGGTCGTGTTCAAGGCTTACCAAACTTTTTTTTTCTACTTTTCTTTTGCACTTTGGTTTTATTACACCTACTGAACAAGGTGGTTCATGGTTTTGACTTATCCAGCTGCTTACTCCCTTTTTTTTAGATCTTGTAAGCTTGCTAGGACGACAAGCATCGATTTTCTGAGTCTCCAACATGCACTTACTGTCCATCCGCAAATAAACCTAATCGTGTGTGCAACACGACAGTTCAAGTTTGTTTACCCACTTGTATAAGAGCTCTAGACTGTCGGAAATTGGTAGGTTTACTGCTATTATTTTGAGAGGTTATCGGATTTTTAGTGCTGATAGTAAAAGAGAAGGGACGTTTTCAGATAAAACTTAATACTTTTTAGTATTGACTTTTGGGTTCACAAAAAAGGTGAAGGTAGAAACTAATTTTAATCACTAGAAATTCCTGAATTCACTTGATATTTGGAGTGCAATCACACGGAATTCTCTTTGGGTTATTTTGAGATTACAGATTTAATTTGTAATCACTGTAATCACTTGGAATTTTTCATTTAATCACTTTGAGTCGCTTAAATCAGCTGAAATCACTTGAAAATCCCATGAAATTAATCAGAAATCATTACTTAAAAGTTACATGAAATCTTTATACAGATGAAGTAGAAGAGCAAAAACTTTGTTTTTTTCTCGACGAAATATTTTACTCTTTGGTTCCGTAATGAGGATAGACTTGTAAGGGAAAAGAGGATTTAATTTTCTCAGTTTGGTCTCCCGTTTTCTTCTAATCAGTCCCAGTTTTCTTTACTACTTCGGTTCCCATGAACAAATCTGGCGCCTGTGAGTCGCACGGTACTTAAAGCAGCGAATGCTTTTCCGCCACGTCAGGCACTAATAAATTGGAAAAGGGTCCAATAGTTTTCACATCTAAGGCATTTCGTTCTTTACACTTTTATAGCTTTAAAGCTCGTCCTTAGTAATCCTTTACGTTCAGTTCTATTCCGTTCTCGATTCTTTTTTTCTGTGACCAAGTTCGATTTTATTTCTCTCTATACTATAAAAAAAGAATATCACTTTTAAAATGTAGTTATTGGGGGATTAGGGAAACTAAAAGTTTTGAAATTCAAAAGTTTGAAACTTAATAAAGAAAAGTAAAAAGAATTATTTGTGAGAAATTCTCAGTGCGATTCTTTAAGGTTTACGAACTGCCGTATTTTAGAGTGGTGTGGGAACCACGAAGTTTTTCCTCGAATTTCTTTTATTATTGAGACCATTCAAGTTCGTGAGGTTTTGGTGGTTAGGAAAGGTCGAGTTTTGAGGGAAGGAAAGTGTTTCTGGTTTCCGGTTCGTGGCACCCGACACTGCAAGACGGTAAAGTCTAGTAATTTTTTTTTTTTATTATTTATTGTATTACTAAACTTGAGAGCTTACGAGGTATTGTTCGCAAAAATGCTTTTTGAGGATTTTATCCTATCATGGTTCTCTTATTCGTGGGTCCAGCAAATGAGGAAACTTTTACAGTAGTTGCGGTTATCCCTTTTCTCTGTCTTTTGGCAGCTGCTGGAACTCAAGCTTCTAAATTTCTCCAAAGAGAAAAATAAGTTCCTGCAAAAAAAAGTTAGATGAAGGTGATTTTTTATCTGTAATAATATCTGGAGTAATTTCATTACAATTTGATTTCATTTTGTAACGTAAAATTAATATTTAATTTTTTGTTATCATCATACAATTGTAATACAGAAAATTGGTAATTGGAATTACCGTGGAACGAATTTCACAAGTAGCTTATTTTATCAGACACTAGACTAATAGTAGAATCCAGTGGTTGAGCAATTGAATCCGGGATTGCATATTTCACACAAAGGGCCTTTCCTTTGTGCGATATTCCGTTTCCACAGGAGAGGACACTTGTTTTGAATAGAATTTGAATGCTCCAATTACTTGAAACATGGATTAAAACTAATTCGCATTTTACGCTCTGGTTCAGGCTACAATTTCTGCAATTGGTGCTTATTGTGTCATTATTTTCAGGGAAAAATTTATTATTTGTGAATTCATAAAAGTTTGAGATACTTTTTATTGTCAGGCTAAATATCAATGGATATTTGAGGATAGATTTTTAAGGAATTACAATAATAGGAGTTAATAATAGTAGTATATCAGTTCAGGATACACATACACATCATACACATTATTACCCCCTCCACTTACATTCACACAGACACACACTCACACCAAAGCAAGCTCACACGGACGTGCACTCACACGAGTCTATCCAAAACCGGCACTGCTATACTACTAATAATAATAAGAATAATAAGGAGTTTGATCAGTTTTAAAATTACACAGTATGAAATTTCCGACAATTGAGGGGATGAAGAAGGGGACTTGTAATAAAGTTTTGTGAATGCCTTAATTTTGTCAAAAGTACCTACTGTATCCGTGTTCACCTTTCTGCCTAACTAACATAGCGTGTAGGAACATGCAGCGAGCCGCGATATGCAATGAGGAAGTTTAGCGAGGCGAGACTTGATTGTTTGCCTACGAATTGTTGTTAGTTAAAGTGGAAAGTTGCAGATAACTCGAGTTCGCAACCGAGTGGATGAATTAAGTGCAGGGTTCTCGTTGAGAATCCAGTAGGAAGAAGGAGCATGGGATTATGATCATGTTGGATCAGCACCAAACTCGAGTTTTCGAGATAAACAAGGACAGAGAAACGCCCAGGATGAGAGATCGAGCTTGCCCAAGTTTGAATCCATTCCTATAGGTTTTTGTACGCATGGATTGTCGCTTTCTAGTTTCTCATTACACGCGCTTGTTCCCAAGTGCTAAAACCTACAAATCTGAACTTGAAACTCCCAGACTAAAACAACTCTAACAAGTTAAACAATAAAGGAACTGAACACACCCGGAAAATGAAGACGTAAATTATTTCTAAACGAATTTTAGATAAACCTAATATAAGCTTACTTTGCTGAAGACAGAGATAAGGTACGCGGTAATTGAATATCCTTGGGATTTCCTTTCTTATCGAGAAGAGATAGGATAACAAAGTAAGGTAAAGAGCGTTGGGAATGTAGAAGGTGGAAAAGTTGTAAGGATGGCTAAAGAAAACTTAAGGAAAGCTAAGCAGGGTGGCTGCTTGTCAAGGAAAACCTGGAAATCAGGGCAAAGTCGGGGGGTTTTGAAAAAGTAAATTTTCTTCAAGACGAACTTTACATAGTTAGTACAAGTAATAGATAGAACAAGAATTTGTAATGATAAAAATGTTAAAGTTGTGTAATCTCTTGAAATTCTTTAAAATCGTTTGAAGTACGTGTAAATTTCTTGAAATCTTATATAAAAACTGGATGAAAATCGTGGTCAGTCTCTTTAGAAGCGAGAAAACTATTTTCTTTGGCAGTTCTTGAGGAAGGGATTCTGTTACGAAATGGGGTCCTTTGTCTCCGGACTTGGATCGAGAGTGGGCTCGTTGCCAGGATGAGGGCGCGAAAACCTCTTTCCATTGAAATGCAATGCTAGCCACCCCTTCCGTAGATGTTTCGAGGTCCTCAACCCATGCGTTTGTGACCCCTTAACCCTCAAGAGTCCATTCTGCTTGAACGTATGCCAAAATAACAGGAGAGAGACTGTTAGTCGACTCCATTCTCTATTGTAGCTCTTACCTGTATCCATGATATGCAGACTAGATGATCTCTTTGGGTTTTGGCTTATATTATCCGATGCTTCAATGCTTGAGCGCCTCAGTTTCGCGACATAGGTGGAATATAAACACAAACGGTAACTAGTCACCTTCTGGAATGTTACATCGTCAGTCGTGCTATTTGGCTAGTTTCTCTGACGCCTCGCAGACATCCATACCCATTAATGCATATGTCCTGACCTATAGGATACCGAATACATTTGCAAGTGTAAGCTGGGCTAAGCGACAGCCTGACTAAACACTATGGCCAGTCATCTGTTTCTCACACTAGACGGCTGGTAAGTGGAAAGCCAAACTCGAGACAACAATTCGAAGCTAAACTTTATGGTAAACCAATTCGAGAAAGGACAACTAAAAGCACTTTCTCATATTTTTCGTTTAATGCTGGATTCTGAATCATTTTATGATTTTAAAAATTGTTTACATTTGAGTTTCTGGTTGATTTAAACTGACAAGAGTTTCTTTTATCGCTAAAATTTATTGCATGCGTCAGTCGCGTTGTTTTACAGCAACTACGTGATGTAAAATAAAAAGAACTAAGGCTCAAAATTGCGCTCGTTTATCATTTTTATTTCATTTTCGCCCTTTTTGACAGGGGGTTTAGCTTGCCGGGTTCAACTATCAGACTTGGCTATTTTTTTCTAGATATTTTCACTCTCCACCTCTAAAACGCTTCACTTTTATGTGGAACTTGTGTCTTTAAACACTAGTATTTGAAAATGTGGTATTTTCAAAAAATTTCAATTAGCATTTTCTTAATATCAACAATGTACTCTGTAATTTTGACTGAAAATCTCCATCGGTGTTTGTTTTTATCCATTTTTTAAAATACTACCTTCAGATTGTAGATTAGCTGAATGGTTATGCATACACATAACTCCATTCGTTTTGACAGTTATGGTCCATTTTTCTTGATAAAATGTCTCTAAAAGTACAATACGCATCAATATTGAAATTTTCCGTTAAATCTTGGAAAATTATAGTCAGTTAAATCTAAAACATTCATGAAATTTTAAACAAATGGCTGCACACAAAGGATTCACAATATTATATATAATTTGTTATTATTTAATTAATTCATAATTAACTTAACGGGACATGATGTGACCTACCCCATATTTTGAGCATGTAAACTCCCATGTTCAAAACTTGAATGGATGTCACGTATTATGACCGTAATAAATTACATCAGCTAGTTTGCCATCGACGTTTCAGCGCTGCTATAATGAGATAGCAATGCAAATCACGTGGAACACTTTCTTGATTTTTTTTCTCGCACTCTCTAGTAGATGCAGGTTAACGACGCTGATCGCAGTAAATAGATGCCCAGTGGGAGGCTCTGGCTTATCTGCATCTGGAATTGATAACGTAGAATCGATCCTGTGACGTATGGGTTTCAGACTCAGAGGGTTTTGGCTGTTGGCGACGTTGCGAAGGCTAAAGCCACGTTCACACGGCTCGATCGATCTCACACTAAATTCCTCCGACGCCAGCTTATCATTAGGGCCGATCGAGGACTTGGATCATCCCACTTGAAAGATTAATAGGAATTAAACTTTGATTGAAAGCTACAACTTTGAGCAGTAATTTTCCTTCAGGTTTAAAATTCTGAGCTAAATTCATTCAAGCCAAATAACTTAGTCAAATCCGGCTCAAAGAATTATAAATATGTTACGATCGTGAAAGATAAAAATGTATTAAAACATACTTTTGTAAAAAAAATTTTCTGTAGTCTAGGTCAATGTAGGGTCAGACAGTGGGGAGGCAGTAGTAAAAGTCTATGTTAAGTCGGACAAAAAGTAGTAGAGTTTAAGTAGTAGGGGACAGCATATGGTAAGCCAGTTGAGCTGCAGTAGTAGAAGTCCATATATAGTTAGTCAAAAATTTTTAATGACTGCAGCGATATCTTTTAATCTTAGTGATATAGGTCAATTAGTGTAATAGGTCCTAGTGGTATACAGTTAGTCAGTTGAGAGAAAGTAGTAAAAGTCTACGTTTCGCCAGTAAAATTCTAAAAGGGCAACGGAATTATGGAATTGGACAGGTTTTCATGAATTTCAGTAGTATAGGTCAGTGTGTAGTAAAACGGGAGAAGGAAAAGGGCAGATATAAAAGTTGAAATTGGTAGTCGAAGAAAATGGAGACGATTGAAGATATGCACAGGGCAGTAAATAAGGTAGGTCAATTTATGGTTAGGCAGTGGGGTGATAGTAGTAAAATTCCATCTTTATTCAGTAAAAATCTTAAAACAGAAACTCTGGGCGACGATATCTTTTAATAATTTAGAGAAGTGTAATTAGTATAAGTACTGTATATTCAACCAGTGAGGTGATAGTAGTAAAGGTGTTTAATTAGCTAAAAATCATAAAACAGCGATGGAATTTTGGAATTCCAAGGATTTTAATGAATTCCAGTAGTAGAGGTCAAGATATTGTAAGCCAGAAGAAGGGTATGGATAGAGGGTAAAATGGAAGATGGGGTGAGATTAAATGAGGCCAGGGGACAGATATACGTGGCGATAAGTAGTATAGGTCAATTTATGGTCGTCCAGTGGAGAGGCAGTAGTAAAGGTCCATGTTTAGCGAGTCAGAATATAGAGGGACAATTTATTAATGATTGTCTACAGACTCTACAGCTTGAATAGTTTTTTTTCTCGATTATAATAGTAGTGATTTAAGGGTTGTTTGACCTGGTTTATGTTAAGTTGCAACGAAAGCAGAAAGAATAGTTTTTCTGTCGCACTCTGGGTGTAAAAAGTGCGGTCCCGCCTTTACTATAAATCTGCACACAGGGACGATTTATACGGTAGGCAGTGGCTTGTCGACGTAAATAATGCAAGGGGCACATAACGGAGACGTATGAGACGTATGAGTATTGTTGCATAGGCGCCGTCGCTTTGGGGTCAATGGGATTTGAATGCGGTGGTATACGGCCCTGAATGCGAACGGAACGGAAACTGCGCAATCCGTCGATGATGCATTGGAATGCTGGTAATTCGTGCGATGCACTTCAACTATTCCACTCCACATACTGACCAAAACGTTCGACCTCGAAGATCAGAATTTTCGTTCGGACCCGAAGACTTCACCGTACTTTGCACATATCTAATATTGGCAAAGCACTCGAGCGCTCTTCACCACCCTCTTAACTGCTTTTGCTCAATAGTGAAAATGTGCAAGGAATATGTGTTTGTATAGTTAGATAGTTAATTCCAAAAACGAGACAAGAGGAATTTAAAAACCAAGGATTTGAACGAAATAGGGGAAGATCTTTAATTGGCAGAAGTGACACCTCTCACTCGAGGATTGAGTAGGTTTGAGAGCTTAAAGTTCTTTTCATCGAAAAAAGAACGATGTTGTCTCTTTCAGTAGAGAGAGAGGAGAAAATTGTGGGATGCAATTTAATCCGGAGGTAATTGGAAGATTTCCTGGGTATTTTTGCGAGTCCGGGAGTACTCAAGGTTGTCCTCAAGCTAGATGAAATCAAGGAAGTGCTCGATTGTTGGGTTGCACGATACACAGTAAAGATTCGAGACTCGTTCGCCCGTGACTTCTGGATTCATTTGTCGAATCGCATCCTCTAGTTGAGGGATTATTCGACTTTATCTGCTCTAATGATTTACATTAGCTGTTTTAAAATTGGTGAATATAATTATTTTTTGCATTTTTGAACACATTTCACAGAAAACTAATTACTGCTCTCTCCTTTCATTAATGAAAACAAACAGCCCTGGATTTATGAAAGGTAATGGATGCTGTTCATCGATTACTCAAAATTAAACGTTATATTTGCTCGCATCTCTAATTAATTAAATAATTAAAGTCGGACAACATTTACTCGTCATCCAACGGTTTTCATTAGTTTATTCGATATTTTTGTCTCTCTCTCGTGGATGAATGCATATAATTTTAAATATAACTGACATATGTGTCGCGGATATAAAATCGTGAAAATTCATGCAAACATCATGTTGGCATGCCGACTTTTGCGAGAATACAATTAGCACAACATGGTAAATTTACACCGGTTGTTGCGTTACTTCGTTATATGGCCACTCAGGATATTAAACGATAAAGTACCGACGTAGTGCCAGGTCAGTGGCTATGACTATGGCTATGCCGTTGCCCGATTTGCGTGCTTCTCGAGTAAGAGAGAAGGAGATGGCGAACAAGCAGGGAAGACCAGAGTCGCTAATAAATTTCTATGCAAAACGCCGTAAGTAATTCGCAGTCGCGCTTTTCGCACTTAAAGTAGACGCTGGGATAATAATTCTGGCGTTTATAGCCAGGCAAAAACAACACCTCTGTGTCCGCAATGCACCTTGTAATTTATATAGGTTTATTTTAAAACGCCACGTTTTTTATCTATTTTTTTCTAGACACATAACACATCGTTGTCGAGTTCTCTGTTGCGTGTAAAAATGGGGATTAAATTTCACTAAATAATTTGAATTTAGAGACTACAGAATAAATCCAGAATCTTAAATGAGTAAAATCAAGTTCCTTATTTTTTTTATGGAATCAATTGAGAATGATTGAGAAAATAACTAGCTGAAAAAGAAGTATCGTTATCGTCAATTATGGACGAAACAGAAGTCTCTTTCTCAAGAGGAAGTGCTTTGCGACCCCTTATCCGAATTCTACAGTTTCCTGTTCGACTGTTTCCTCCACTTTTTCCACTTTTCCCATTTGTCTCGAAAGTTCCGAGGACAAACGGCCGCTATTGTGAGGACAGACAACGAGAGAAAATAATGCCTTTCGAGAAGAATAGAAAAAAATCAACTCGATCGCATCCAATCTTTAACATCAAAGAGCTTTCATTCTAACGAAATATAGGAATATCAATTTCTGATGCAGCAGCTCCTTATATCTCCTTTGTTCATCGTGAAATGAGATGCCTTACAATTTAGCCAATTTATTGCTATATAAGTTGAAACATTTGCGAATACTTTTATTAAACATTATTATGAAAGAAAGGAAGAATTTCGAAATTAAAATATCAACTTTATGCAATATGAAAGCTCTTGAAGTTTGAATAATTCGAAATAAAAACAAAGCGATTAAATTTTCGTATATCATTCCAATTTGGAAATTTTCAAAGTGAGACGTTGAAAACTGGAGGTAACGGGAAAGGATTAAAGATGATAGCAATTTTAGCCAATTATTTTCGTGAAGTAACAAACTCAAGAGTGGAAAAATGACTAGCTCGTTACAGAAAATCTTTTTCTTAGAAAATTGTAGCATGCGTGCCAACTTGGTGCCATTTGTTATATTCCTTGCTAATTTTTCAGCGATATCTTTCACAAAAACGATACTCGTTTGCGTGTAACTACTGATATGCCTTTTGATTTGCGTGCAACGAGCTTGCAAGCTTTCAGTGATAAGCAGAAAAAACTCAATCAGCCTAATGTCCTCACTTTTCAATTTAAAATGCATTTGGTGAAAAACTAGTAATTAGTAGATTTTTTTAACCTCTTTCTAACCCAATCGTAATTTCTTCTAAAAAATTTACGAGTTCTTTTACCAAGAATATAAACAAAAAATCGTGTTTACGAGATTTTTAATTTAAATTTAATGACTTAGGAGAGAGAGGTGAAGTTGGGTCTAAGTTAAGGAAAGAAACAATAGAAATGAGAACCAGAAAATCACGTAAAATTTTGACAGAAGGTCGCACAATTTTTTCGTGAACATTGTGCGACATTAGTTTGTAAAAAATCACCAGTGATTATCGGGGTTTCCTTCGCCTACGAACTATCCTAGTTTCATTTTTATTGACGACCAAAGAACCGAGAAAATGGCGAAGAAAGTGAACAAAAAGAAAACTCGTGATCCCAAGCCCATCAAAATTGCTGCTCTCATCGTCTCGGCTATCCAAGATCTCAAAGAGACCAAGGGTTCTACACCCAAGAAAATTGCGGGATATATTACTTACGGATCCCAGCTTCCACCTACAAAAATTAAACGACAAGTAAATTAATCTTCATTTCCTTCGATAATTTTCTACATTTTATTAACTTTAAATTTCTGCTTTAAAATTATTTAAAAGAATACCAAAAAGGTTTGGTTGGAAAAATAATTAGGAAACATGCGTGAAAGAACAAGAAATGTTTTTTGACTAAAAATAAATTTAAAAACAGGTTAACGCAGCTTTGAAGCGAGGAGTGCAATACGGAATTTTGCGAAGATATCGAGGTCACTATTTTCTACCGTCGGGAGACGAACTCGAGCGAGCAAATAAAATCGCTGATAGATTTGCGAGGCTACCAAGTCCGGACCCAAATGAGCAATTTCCCAATATTCCAAATCTCCCCCTTCCAAAAGAATTATCGTCAAAAGTGAAAACGAGAAAATTGAAACGAAGAATGCGAACGAAGAGAAATCGAAAATCTATGCGGGGGAGAATCTACAAGAAGAGACCAAAGAAAGCTTACTCACTTCCGGTGTCCGCTAGTCCTAGTTTAAACGACAAACTAAAGTCCACTGACGATGAACTTTCTATAGAGAGCGATAATAATTGAGATAGAATTTTATCTCATCTCCAGTTCTCGGTGACTTTTGGTCGAGTCTTTTTTACAATTTATCTTTTGTCAGAATTTTGTAAATTCTTTGTGTTCCGTTAACGTGAAAGTAAAGTTTATTTAATAAGCAGTAATGTTTTCTTCATTAAAAAAGTCGTTAAAATTAATTTTATCGAATTAAATTTCTTGTAGTTCTAATAAGAGTTTGAATTAAAATTTAAATTGAGAATTATACCTGACAAGATTAAATAAGATCCTGTAACTAAAATTTAAAATATTTAAACCTCCAGAATTGAGGAAGAACCGTCTCGAGAGATTTGAGGGCAAATTAAAAGCCCAGAGTCGCATTAAAAATTGAAATGTGAGGATTTGACGGAGAGGTCTGATCGTTTTCAATTACGCAAAAGTACAGAGCGAATCAGGAAGTTGATCGAGTCACTTTATTCTCTTTTCATATTCCTGATCTCTCTGGTCTTACCCACGTGGCAGAGAATCGAGTGAAATGAGAAATGAGCTTTTTTTGTAAATTGCGCCACCGAGAAGGCCTGCAGCTAGCGAGAATGGGTGGAACGCCATTTATAAAAGTTAGGAGCTTCTTACCATGGCCGATAAAGTTAATAGCCTCCGAAATTTACTGGTTAGGTCGAAGATGAATTTCGGTCGATGGTCTGCAGCTCCAACGACGATTGACGATCTCTTCTCTCTGTACTTCTGAAACTGAATTTGTTAACGGATTACGCTGAAAAACTGTTATTGACTTTATTTCTCACATGCTGGAAAAAGCACGACCTGCCCGTTAACATTTACAAAATACACTTTCATCCATGCATGCTGCCTGTCATGATAACAAAAAAAAAACGAAAAAACTATACAGGTGTTAACTATACAGTTAATTATACAGGTTGTAATTATACTTGAAATTGAATTTTTAAATAGAATTACAAAAGAATTTCTCAGAGTAGACTCTTAATAAAGGAAATAAATGCGCTACTGAGATTCTTTTAATTACGCCTTTGTTAAGAGATTTTATCCTTCATTTTATAAATTTCATACTATAATATTTTAGAAAGTAAATGAGAGACTCAGTCTGAAATAAAATTCCTTGAAATGTAGCAAAGCAATAAAAAAAAATCGCAACGCTTGCGAAAGGTAAACGAAATTGTGATGCACGAATTCGAATGCTCTTTGGCTTCTTAAAGTTTCTACAGTCGCGAGGTTCCTGCAAAGGAGAGGAATACCTAATTACTAAATGAGTCCGCGAGTTTCGCCTTTTAATGTTAATGAAGTTTCTAAAATGCATGGCAATTCCACCGAGCTCGTTTACGAACCTCGGCACTATTTGAGAAAATTCCTTTTGCAGTGTGCAAACAGTATATTTGGCCGATCTGGAGAAATTAATGATAATACTCGTTTTGCGAGAATGCGAAAGAGTTTTTGCTACTGTCGAAATAAACTCAAGTTATTAGGGAGTAAATATTTACTTTCGAGGTTCATGCACGTATTTAGTTTACATTCTACAGTTACTTTCGAAAATATAACGATACAATAATCTCCAGCGAAAAAAGCTGGTACAATTTCAAGTTATGCTTTTTCCTTGTCTGTAGTGCTTGGCTACACTTACTTTTTTCTTTGACTGTACTATACTCGGCCACGTCTTTTCCCGATGGTTGTAATTTAGGCCACGCCCCTGTTTATTGTTGATTACAAGAATTGGAAGAGCTCAATTTTGTTGATTTTACTTTTGGGTTATTCCACGATATATAGATATGTGTTTTGTGAAATTCAATTTTATTTCCATTTTTAGATTAAAATTGGAAAGGAATAAAATGACAAAAAAAAAAGAAATAATAATCTGGATGAGGAAGAAGTGTAACTTGAAAATTGTAAATGCAATTAGAAATTTATGTACTTTGTTGGACTTGTAGACAAGTTTTTTAGTATATCCTTTGGAATCTAAACGAGAAAAGAAATTTATGTACAGGTGGTGTACTTTGGTGAAAATTGGAATGTGAACTCACTAAAATACCAGGCAGAACGGTATTTCGCACTACGAGCCACTTGCACAACATTTTGGCTCTGCAGAACGAACTTATACATATAAACCTCTCAAACACACTTCCTATGAACAACGCGTACGAACGATTTAGATCCGATTAAATGGCAATCCGAAAAGTTACTGGTACTAGGAATATAAAATTTTATGTCGAGAGAATTATTCGTGAAATTTATAGAATTATTTAAAATGAACTATTGACAAGAGCTGTTAAGTCTTTGGTAGTTATTTGTTATTTATAGTTGTAATATTCAGTTATGAGATTGTTATTGTTTACTGAAATTGGTTATTGTTTCACTTTGATTTCCATTTAATGGAGAAAGTATCATTTGATTATTAAGTTTAGAACTTTTGAATAACTTTTGAAATTGAATTGATCTTTGTTAATGTAAAGTGAAGGAAATAGGTTGGACCTACATTTTGCAATAAATCAGATGATGAGAACTTGAAATTACTATGTGAATCAAATTTCCTAGAATGCAAATATCGTCAAACTCGTCACACTATCGCGAAATCAAATTTCTAGAGCAGACCTACAACAAATAGGATTGACTTGCGAGATCCGATTTTGCAACACACAGTAAAATGTAGTAAAAGTTAAAATTAGTTTAATTTTAACCATAGTTACCGTTTTCTACTCGAGTCTAACCTTTTAAATCGTAAGATCGTTCGATAACATTCCTTTCACCCTTTTTCTACATTTAGTTTTTACCACACACCATCTGTACGATGCATAAAATTCTATGCCCCTTTCATAATAAAGAAACATTTATTTTTACTGATATCTGAAAATTTTAGCTCTTGACATAAACTTTGCTAGAAAATGTTATGCAGAATAAATTTGCATGCCAAAAATTGTCGCTGCTTTGGCGCGTGAAAATATTTAATTGAATCAAATAAACATTTATTTGGGCATAAATACGCTCTGGTGAAGATAAAATTTATATTCGACGTAAATCCAAAGTTAGCAACGAGAAGCGTAAAATTATTCTGAAGATAAATCGTTCGTCAGGCTTTTCCGCTTTGATTTGTGACACATCATTTTGAAATGAAGCTAGCTGTAAAACGAGGTTAGTTTATATGATTACAAATAAAATTATGTGCGCGCTACAGCACACGGGAAATATTGCAATGACTATCAATAATATTTAAATGAAAAATAAAAAAAAGATAAATCAGATGATTCAAATTTATAATAAATTTATATATTTATTAGGTGCATCAATTTAAAATTATTATTAAATTATCAATAGGTGCTACAAAATTATTATTGGTAATGTAAACACTCCCACGTTTTCAATAATCAATTAATAATACTTTTTTAATTTGTTCATTAATTATGAATGCAAAAAAGTTAGCATTTATACAAGAAATTTGAGGAAGATTAAATCGTTAAGGTAAATTGATTTGGAAGCGGAAGCGGAAGGGTTCAGAGGTTTGACGACACCGATAATGCTCCTCGAGCTGTGAAGAAGCCCGTTTATGGAAATTCACACTCTCGAGGCGATTAGGTCGATTAATAATCCATTCTATCGTAAAATGAATATAGGGAACTGATCGTAGTTGGGAGATAAGATTGAACATTGGAGAGTAACGAACGCAAATGAGCTTTGGCGTAATAGCTCATTGTTTAGAAGATAATCGCTTCGATTATAAAGGTTGATATCCCCATTTCTATGACTTGAATTCAAATAAAATTCTGAGTAGCTCAAATTGGTTAATCTTAATATAATAAATGATTATATTAAAAAATTACAAGTTTATTTAATGGTTTTTAGTGCTTGGTGACGTGGAATAAGAATGAATTTCTTTCAGTCTTCAGAAAGATATTTCTTTAAACTCTTGGCCACTCTTAAATCTCAGTAATTTCATTCCCTCAGATTTATAGTCGCATCTTTGCTTTGAAAATATAAAATTATGGTAGCTCGAAGGTGGATGGTTGCAGCCATGAAGAAAAGAGAGAAACTGGGCAAAGGAAAACCACCACCGGATTGAAGAATTTCTACGACTGAAAAATGAGATCCGTCGCGACGAGCGACGTGCTGATTCTCTCAGAAAGTTATATTACCATCAGGATCAGCTCACTGAAGAAAAACCCATTCCCGGAAGGTGCATTAACTCCCGTCTATGTCTCACAATTTTAACGATCCTTGCTCTTTATTGTTGTTGGCAATGCCACTAAGTTTCAGCTTCCAAATGCCTTTCTCCAACCCTTTTCCAACTTTTTTCATCCTCTTTTCGCATTATATACACCAGGGTATCTAATAACCGGGAAATCCTGGAAGTCCTGGAAAATCGAGAAACAGGGAAATAACCCAGAATTTAAATAAATCCGGGTTGGAAAGTCGAACCAGGAATCGTATTTAAAGTTAAAAAAAGTGTTATTGACCTTCGAAGTTTGTAGCTAATAGTAAAATTTGGACCCTTTATGTATTTCACTTTCAAACGAATTTTCTAAGAAAACTTTTTCTGAATTCGGAACAAAGACTCACTTTTCCCAGTGATGAATCGAACCGTGACCGGTCATAGAAAATCTTCTATTGACACAAAGAACCGCTTGTTGGTCGAACAATCGCCGAACAACTTTGGAGTTTAGGTACCTTCGAGCGATATTGGAACAGTGCTATAGCCAAAACGTAAGAGGCAAGGAGAGAAGTTTATAGTGGACACAACGGAAACTCGGAAAACTAAAAGGAGGTGGTTAGATGGAGGAGATGAGGTGATGAAGACGGTAGGTAAATGGCATTAGTTTGAGGTTACCAAAGATTCAAGCTGCGAGACCCACTGTTGCTGACTACAAGCGAACCATTTGTTCTATATAACATTCTGGGACATTGTTTCCGTATCGAAGCTTGCCTTGCTCACGAAATCGAATCAGTCAAATTTAACGTGTTGATTTAATATGATTAGAATTAGCCCTTTCTCGAAAGTTTCCAGACTCCAAGAATCGGAAAACATCTTTAATCGATAAAGCATATAGACCCCTACGTTCCTATGTGACTTCAGTTTCCTCTACAAAGGCAACTCAGAGCTTTTGAAAGCCGGGTTTTATGGAAACCCAAATTCACAGAGAAACCTTGCCCGTATGTAACCATAGTTTCCTCAAACAATAAGGAAGTTTCTCTCATTAGAGTAATTCAATTAAACATTCAGTGCGGGATGGTGATTACTGTATTTGCATTGTATTCAAAGCTCTAAATTATTGCTTCTACCACTTCTACTTTTATTGAAAATCCTCTTGATCAAGCCCACTTTATTTTACTTTAAGAAAATTCAAAATATTTCAAGATATTTAATACGGGATTTAAATTTTAAAGAGTTTCGCATAGTTATTTATAATTTGGATTTGAATGTCTTCACATGTAAATGCTACACCTTTGAAAATCGATCGATTTTTACCTGTTGAATTGTGGAGTATCATTAACCATCTAAAGAAATGAAGGACTTCAGTAATTTTCATGAAGTTGGAGATTCCATACGGTTCAACGAGAAGCGTAAAAAGGAGAAAAATGCGATTGGAGTTAGGAGGTGAGAAATTGGCTTGAAAATAGTTGGGTTATTAAAAGTGAGGGGAGTGAGTTCGGTGTTCTTTGGGGTCCTGGGAATTTTTGAAATTCCTCTCGTCCTTTTGAAGAGCCAACCCGATTTGTTATTCTTAGCATGGCGCATTCTCGTAAAAATACGAGAGACGCACGTAGCTAACCTATATCCACTTTATATGAACGAAGAAAGAATGGTGAAAACTTAGGGGCGGAGAGAAGATTGGTCTCGCGAATTCCGAAATGTCAGCCATGGACAGGACGAATTCCTTTGGGAGTCCTCTTTGCCTCTCATCCAGAAATATTTTCGATAAAATATTCTCAAGCGTGCCATCCCGTTGGCTGATGCATGTTTGCCGAGTCACGACGCAAGACGTCGCGACGACTCAGACGATTTTCCCATTGCGTTCACCAAAGGCTCTTTTCAGCTTATCGATTTCTACCCCCGTAGTTTTAAGTTAAAAATTGCCAATGAACGATTTTACAATTTGAGAAATACAGTTAATTAATTATTTATGAAATTTGATCTTAGCCTAATAGAGTGTTTTGTTTTATGTTTCAGGTGAGTTTCCTTTATATCCAGAGGTTCTTGTCTAAACTTTCTGTGAGTATTAAATAAGTTTTTAAACAAATATTATATCTACTAGAAATATTATACGCGGGCTGCAGCGCGCGAGAAATACTTCATTACTTGATTCAATCATTAATGAATTACTAATATTCATATAGAAAAAACAAACAAAATTACATAATTCCAATTTGCAATTGAACAATTTTAGGCCCTTCAAGTAAACATTTTTCATTTTCACGACAAGTACATTGATTTTCTTAAAATTTTGAAAAATTGTTAATATGATGATTAAATATTAATGCACAGGAAAAAAGGTATGGTTGGACCAAGCATATATATTGATAAATATGGCACATCCATATTATATGGTTGGCCCAACCATACCTTTTTTTCCGTGTGTTTGTGAAAATGAAGAATGATACCCGTAAAGACTTTTTTCCACTCAAGTTGCAGAAGCCATCGTCTTTATGTTTTTCCTCTTTTTTCATGATGAGATGGAATGAGGGTGCTTCAAATAAAGTGCCCTAGAGTGACCTGCTTGGATATAAATATTTTAGAATCTTGAATGAACTTTCCCTTCAACCTCTAAAAAAAACTCAAGCTTATCTGATAACGAAAAAACTTTTTCTCGCCTACTCCTATTAAATATTTAAGAAAACATTGGTATTTCTTTTGTATCTAATTTTCTACTTTGAATTATTTTCACCTACTTCAGTAGAATTTTGATAGATGATAATGACTATAGATAACAAATTAAGATAGATTTTACTGCATTCCACTTTAATTTCGAACATCGAAAATGATCACAAATGTAGAATGTTGCCAAATGACAAGCTTCCTCTTCTTTTTGCCTAACTTGACTCACGTAGTTTGTGAAGGAATGATTTAGAAAGTTTTCCAGTGTTCTCTCGAATCACGAATGTCTCGGATGGTAGGTTTAAGGTCACGCGTGGGCTATCAGTTGGTGCATCATCCACCCTTCGACCCCCCCCCTACTCCATTTCACTCCAAGTCAAATGGTCCCCACTTATTACCCTCTCTTGCAAAATCGCCGAGTTTCATCCTAGGATTTTGCGCATGCCCGTTAAAGTCACACGAGAGCTAGATGCCCCGGGAAACTTTAGGAGAACGTCCCGAAAATCTCGTTGCATTAAATTTTGCCGCTACGGCGAAATTCAAATTGGAAGCGATCGCATTACGCTCCGAGATACGTACACCTGCACGTTGCATCGCGTCGGGGACGAGGTAACTTGCTTTGCGAAAAGTACACTTTCGAGTTATTAAATTACCACCCCCTGAGATCATTTATCCCGAAATCTGTAAGCCAAGCACTTTTCTCGTTGGCTGAATTCCTCGTAAAACAAGACTGGCTCTTTTATACTCTTCCGGAAACTGCGTATTTTGATTTTTAGTGGGCAGTCGTAAATTTTCAAGTGGCTAGGAAATTCACGATTCGCTGAAGTTTGCAACGTTTATGATAAATGAAAGTAAAACAATCAAAAACTACGGTCTGTTTTTCACAGTTCGTCGAAATGCTTTTTTTAATGCAGCATCTTCTAATTAAAATATCTGGTTTGATGGAAAAATAGGGCGAATAGGAACATGTTTTAATTTATTTCTATGTATTTTGCTGGCATTGCGATACAATTTGTACCATTTATAATTTATTGTATCTGATGTATTATATGCGAAATTCTGCCAAGGGAAATGTAATTTATCTGCGTACTCTTTGAATTTAGTTAGGTATAATTACAAATCTGATATAAATTTCCCCTTTTTCTCACTTTTTTACTTTCATCTTTCATATTTCATCTTAGCTTTTCACTGCACTTGAAACTTGAGGGAATATGATCAATCTGTCAAATTTAAGTGTATAATCGTGTTTTCCCCCTTGAAGGCAAATGGAATTTTTCCGATGAGTGAATGGAAATCCTTGAACGCGATTTCTTTTAAAACAAGAGTCATATTTCAGCCTCGAGGCTTTGTTCTTGGACCATTCGTTGTCTTCGTGTAAAAATGCATCATAGATTGTGTTGCTTTCCCTTTCAACCCCCAAGGCTTCCACGTTTGCAAAAATTTTCCCGAGTAAAATGCCAGAATACTCTTGTCGGAGAACGAAGGGGCAAAATCGAGAACAGCCGAAGACACTAGGAAACCGCAAAACCATTTCGTAAAAATGTAGTGCCGTCGCTACTACAAAATACGTTAACGCTGCATTTTATTTAGCACACGTATTTCTGGCAAATTCGGAAGAAAAGAACGAAAATTCCATTGAAAGGAATAAAGAAAAGCCACCTTTTCTTCTACTAATTTTCTTCTCCATATTCAAGAGTTGCATAGAAACAGTTGCTTACTTCACCTTAATATTCTGAATTTTTAGGAAATTGCGAACTTCGTTTCCTGTCCTAGGAAGTTTTCCAAATTAAGTTAATCAGGAACATTAATTCATTTCTTTATTTTCATTTTGTGTTTTACTTAAAGATATTCTATATTTAGTAGTCCTGGACGTAATTTAATCAAAACTGAACAGTTTTTGACTCTTAATATCGGTTTTCAGTAGTAATGGCGGCGATTGAGTCAGACATACAGAAATAATGAGATATTTGTCAAAATTTTTAAGAAAACTATATTCTTTCGGTTGGTTTACATGACGTTATTTTGAAGTGGTATATTTGTCGTAGGATCTCAATAGGGACATTTTTATGTTTAGGAATAAGAGCGCCAGTTACGAATGCATTTGTCCTTAATTTCGTTTAGAATCCTCGGAGTTTTATAGACATGGGATGTTTCCGACTTGAGTTTACAACCTTTCAACTCGCCTTAATAGGTGAAAGCTTTACGCCGTGGAACTTAGAGGGAGAAAGAATAAGGCAGATAACGAGTTGCTGCGCAAAATGACACTGTAAAGCGAATAGCCTGAGGTGTACTGAGACTTGACCCTCGTGTTATTTTCCCGGAAAGGCTAGCTTCCGTAAACTCTCGAAAACATGCCTCGGAAATGCAGTGATCGGTGTCTCGTGTAAGCCGCCGGCAAAATTATAAAGTGAAGAATGAGTGGTGAAGAACGCGGGTTTAAATGCAAACATTTGCAGTGCAGGTTTTTTCATTAAGTAATGAACGCCACTTTTCGAAATTTCAGAATATTTCTGAATATTTTTAACAGAGTTTACTGGAGATGAATATGGAAATTTCAGCTTTTTTCAATTGGGAGGTCGAGGATTAGCGATCGATGTATAAAATATTGCTTATAAGTAAATTCACAACGCAAACAATCAATTATAAGCACCAATCAGTGCATGATTATCTGACCCGCAGACGTGAATTCGTTCCCATATAAATCACACGACAGCTTCAGCCCTCGATGGTGAAAGGCAGGGTTGGTAGCGCCTTGTACACGGAGAAAACTGGATATTAAACCGTAATATCTAGCTATTTAACTATGGGACGACTATCTAGATATTTAGATATAATATCTTGATATTAAAACTTAATATTCAGATATTAAAATATTGGATGTTAGAATATTTGGATTATATACTTTAATATCTGGATATTAAGTTTTAATATCAAGATAATATATCTAAATATCTAGATAGTTGTCCCATAGTTAAATAGCTAGATATTACGGTTTAATATCCAGTTTTCTGGATATTTCCAAGCTAGCTTGTTTCCGCTTCCCCCCTCGCCTTTATGCCCGTTCTGCCATTCGTTTCGCTCTCCTCTTGATCTAACATTCTCTCTCGCTCTCTCTTAACTTACCTCTTTACCTCCTCTCTCTCTTCTCATACTTTGATGGTATGTCAACTCCAGATGCGACCCGTGGAACAGTTCTCACCCTAATTTGAAGCAGCTGGTCGGAAAAGGCTAATGTTCCGTATTATTACTGTTATTATTCGCAAAATGGTACCTTCGTTGGCCTTTCCTGAGATTAAGGGATCATATATTAGACAGAATGGTAAATAAACTCGAATTTGTGCGATCTTTCTGGGCAAGGTTGGGGTTCTTTTGGTGGCTAGAAGATTGCTTGAATCAGCCTTGAGTAGTAATGGAGGTTTGGATGAATAGAAGTATCATACTAAATCTAAATCATCGATCCCTGCG
>CAJFCP010000076.1:2211648-2224705 GCA_904066005.1 Synergus itoensis | reverse complement strand
CACAAAGGAAATACCTGACTTTCATGAAGGGATATTAACGTCAAAGTGTTTCGGTTGCTAAGCCACTGAAATGGTTCTGGAGACAAAAATTTCGATTAACGTAAATTTGATGTTTTAAATTAATTCATAATTGAACTGAAAGTTTGCTCGAGCTATTGAATTTTTGTCTCTGACTTATGGATAAAAAAATATTCGTCCTCTTTCTATAAAACACCTTTTTATCTTGGAAAAAATTGAGTAGTTTTAGACTTATGATAATCAGAAAAGTTGAAAAATATGAAATTATTAGTTCAATGTTCAGTACTTTTCATTGCATATGATTGAATATGCGATGAAGTATAACAGACGTGATATTCTTGAAACACAGAGCGGGTCCCAGAGATTGAATAAATTTTGATATCCGCCTAAATATCGTGTAAACGTGCTACGAAATAGAATGGGGAAATCGATTTTCCTCAAATGAAAACTTTCAGTCTTTAAATAGGCTCATTATTTTCCTGCCACGTGAACGACTGAGCCGTCTGGTAGTGAGCTTAAGGGTGTGAGGCGAGAGGCGGCCGAGATTGATAAATTATCGAGTTGAAAAATGTAAAACCGATGCGCTTGTGCTTTCTCTCCTCACTCCTAACCCTTCCCCTTCCCCTAAATCCGAGCCATTTTCGATGAATTTGGCTAGATGCATGTTCCCCACATAAATTTCAACCTGAAACAGCTACGGCTGTCATTCCCTTCTGCTCATTTATTATTATTATTATTTTCTTTTACGAGATACATTCTAGATATTTTTATCAGAGAAACAGGAGAAATGGGATGTAATCCTTTGTTTCTCACTGTCCTCGGAGTAATAATAAACTTGATGAAGATTTTGAAATTTTTGCAATGTTTTCAGACATATTTTAAAATATTATTACAATATATTATTATAATATTATAATTCAGAGCATATCTTAGTAAAATATTAGTAGTGCATGTCAATGTAAGCCCAGGCAGTGTAGATTCAATAGTGAAGATCTGCACTATCCTTTCTTAAAAAAAACATGAACTGTCGAGTGTCCGCATTTTATTCGTGATCTGATTGGTTGAGAGATGGTCACGTGGGATCGTCACAAGTGCGTTGATTGAAGTCATTATATAGGCGCGCGAAGTGCGCTGTGATGTTCTAGTAGTAAATATACGTATTTCGTCAGCCAGTGTATGTTCAGTAGTATAGGTCAATAAATTTGGGCTCAGTAGTAAAAGTAATTGTTTAGCAGTACATAATAGATTCAGTTGTTAAGGTTTTGCTGTTTAGTCAGCTATAAATCCTTAAATTTTGTCTAATATCTAGAATCTTCTATGATATTTTTCTAATTTTAAGAATATACGTAAATTACGTAAATTCTGGAATCTTTTGGACGTTGTTATTCTGATGTGGTTTAAAATGTTCTTGAATTTCTAATTAGGCTTCTTGAATTAAAAAAATGAGATGTGTAAAATAACAGGAACTTCAATTACGTTTTTGCTAGTCACAGAGGTGTTTTTCGTGTGAAAAAATACTGAATAGTTTAGGAGGAAAGGGAATTAAAATGCGTTTCACTTTTCACACTTTGTCACAGTTTTTAATCCGATACGAGGCGGGTAAATTAAACAAGCTTTTTAGAGTTATTATGGAGAGTAAAAAATTGAATGGTATATCCGGATTGGACGTTAATAAAACAGAAATATATAAATGCAATATTAAAATAGCTGACTGGGTAGAATAAGATTTACACCTGAAAATACACAATATTACTTTCATATATATATAAAAACTCAATTTTTATATAAAACATATTTTTTCTTGCGTAGAATATATGTTTCGCATTCCACTTCTACTGTATCTGCAATGCGTATTCCATATTAAACCAACTTGAAATGGAGTTCAATAAAACTTTTATAGCCTCGAGGGTCGCGATACGTGCCAAACAGTAAATGCCGACCGCTGATTTGTTATTTAAAATCTGCCTAGAGACGGAATAATAAATATAAAAGCTGATGTCATCACATAATTTTTTCCTGTCGTGATTTTAACTTATTTCGTTTAATCTGGAAGTGTTGGTTGAATAAACATAATCTTTTTAAAAGGAATAGATGGTTTAACATAAAAATAACTCAAATTTCTTCCGTAATCGACTTCTCGACACAGACTTGCGAGCAAAAAGAAATGAAAAATTGCATTTAGAGGGAATTTTCAGATTTCCATACTTAAAGAACGCTTCTTTCTGAAGATTAATACGAAAACTCAGCGAAGCGATTAATAGCTGTTCGTGCGTTGAACCAGGTTTACTAATAAATATTACCGGGCCGTTCGAAATCCGGGCCAAAATCGATTTTCGCATGTCGAGTTTTGGCCGGCGCCAGTGTGATCACTAGGCTGTAATCGTATACAGTTGGCAGCCGTGTATTTAGCACGGTAAGCTAATTGACGGATTCGTAATTGCACGTACTCGCCAATAAACACAGCATTTAATCACTCCACACTTGTATATAAAATATCATCTTTTTCAAGCCAGTTACAAATTGCTTTGTCTATTAATCGTTGAGACTATAATTACGAAATCGCGTCATCAATATTAACGTCATTTTAGTGCCAATTAGATTTCAAGGACTGATATAATACGCTAATTACATTTTCTGTGTATTATTGTTATCTTGTTCATTATCATCATCAAAATACTGTATGTTATTAGAAGTTTCTAATTTTCCAATTAATTAATTAATTAATTTTTTTAAGGGAACATTTTTTTGTGTGTATTTAGCGGGTTGACTTCAAATTAATGTATATCAAATCCGAGAAATTGAGAAATACTTGCAACATATAGGACAATATGTTATCGAGATCTTCGGATTAGAAGTAGAAGTGGTCATGATAAGGTATATTATAGATATTAGCGACCGATATACCGTGCAGATGTAGTTATGCTAAAGTTCCGGGGGCGATAGGAGGTCCAAACTCGGAGACGGAAGATATACAATGGTGTCGGGTGCCTTGGAGCTCCCCTAGACAGAGCCTAATAGAGCTTAACTATTTTAATGAGATGCCTTGCCAGGGATAGTTTCGCGGACAGGGCCGTCCAAATTTCATTGACCTCAAGGTATACTTCTCCCAAGAGAGGGTTATCCAATGCTTCTCAACTGCAAATGCTCTCCAAGATAATTAGAAATTATAATAGACTTATTATAATGTCTTGTGGCAGTCGCCTAGTAGTGGGACCAATTTTATTCCCAGGAGAGTCTATTATCCACTCTTAGTAGAATAAAATACGGTGGCTTAATAATTTTTAAAAATTTCGAAGGATTATGAAGAATTTTCATGTTTTAGGGGATTTTGAAAGTTGTGGAATTTTACGGATAAGATTATTTCTCACTTTTCACATGTATTATTGTAATGATGCAATTAAAATAATTACATAATAATAATTTCATTTAGTCAGACACAATTGATTCAGTAGTAAAAGTCAATGGACGGCCATCCAGTGTATCTGCAGTAGTAAAGATACATATCGAGTCAGCCAGTTTGTATTCAGTAGTAAAGGTAGTCAGGCATAATTTATTCAGTAGTAAAGATCACTGTCTTGTCGGACATAATGATGTCAGTAGAATAGACTCATGTTTAGTCAGTCAATTTGGATTCAGTATGATAATTATGATTGTTTCACTAGCGTTACTTCACTGCGAAAATGCAATTCATTTATTGTAATTTTATATTACAGTTTTTATTGTAATTTGGTGTAAAATTACAACAAAATTCAACATTGTATATTTTCGAAGTAAGCGTATATTTTTATTTATTTATTTTTTTTTTTGGAAAGGAAGATGAAGAATGTGGAGGTCAGGTGTGTATAAGGTCAATTTCGCGATAGTGCTTGTGCTAACGTTATCAGGACACCATGTTTTTGCACAAGAGACTGAACAGTAGATAAGCTAAGTGAAACTTTGTATGCACGCCGCAGTCAACCGTTTCCTTATTCATCCTTGTACCTCAGAAAAGCCTGGTCAGCATAAATTCAAAATAACCAGCGGAAATGATTGACGTTGAATGCTTACGAGCGGATAAATAAACGAAAATTCTGAATAAGCCACTCCTTTTTCGCTTATTTAGGATAATTCATCATATAAAAGTGACTAAAAATACAATTTACGCGTTCTAATTAGGAAAAAGTCTACGTTGTAGCTTTTTTAAAGGAAATTTCAATCAGTTGATCAATATGCATCAGGGAAATTCTCTGTTTTCAACTTCACGACGAGTTATATTTAAATCACTCAACTGTGCGAGCTGTTATTTCAATCGTGTCTTAAGAAAACCGCGGTTGTTATTTCTCGAGAATAAGAATTCACTTTTACATGAGGAACTATCCTCGATTTTTACTGCTCAATTGAACTTTTTTTAAAGTCAAATCAACTTGTATTTTTGCAAAGATTCGATAAATTTTAATATTATCCGAAATCTGAACTATTTTTATATTAAGCCGGAATAAATTCTTGAATTTGAGCTCCGAAATAAACTAGAGTAAATTGATAATATTTTATACTAGTATTAAATACCGGCTTACAGACTTTATTAAATTCTTTTAATTGATTATTTAGTTTACGTTTAAACGCGTTTTTAAATATACAATTGAATACACGGAAATCGATACTAGAAGAATTATACAAACAATTTAAATTTTTAATCAAAATTTAACTATTGTAAAGAGTAGTTTTTAATTTAAAAATAATTCTCCATTTTTTTTCATATAAATTTAGTTGTAAAAATGTATTCTTCAATGATTTAAACATTTTATTTTACTTTTCACTATATATAGTACAATAACTCTCCTTCACAATTTAGCAAAGTTTCTATGCAATTACGACTTTTAAAGGCACTTTCCTTTTTTTATATTTTGTAGGAGAACAAGAAAGAAACATTAAGCCGGTATATTGCAGAAACGTGTTTTTGTTCTCTAATCGTATTTTTCAATTAAAGCGACTCTTTACTGAGTTACGCATGGCGAATCGCTTGAAATGACTTAATCTGCTTCGTTTATAAATTAAAGTACATATATATGTGACCGAGCAACGATTAATAATTCCAGTTTCGTATGTGTCCAAATGCAATTTCTCCCTGTAACATGGAATCCAATTATTTCTCTAATTTCCACTTTACTCTTATAAAACACACTCTGGTTTTCGAAATAAAACAATTAAATATTACTTTAAATGATTACTCAGTTAACATTCATTCAACAAATATTTGACACATTCCCCTGTTTTTTATCATAGAAAATTAATTTTTATTCAAGATGGGAATTCATTTATTACACGTACACTGCTAATTAATTTAACTATAATTGTGTCTAATGATAAAACAATTTTTGCTGTTTTAATTCATGGAATAAAAATTCCATACATAACTAATTGAACAATTTTTAATATTTCAGTACCAATGAACATATGTTTACATTGTTTTTAGATTGTAAATTAAAATATGCATTCTGAAAATGTCGTGTTCAGAGGTTCTGAAACGTTCTACTTGCCTCCAAGGACTTAATAAGAGAAACCTACCTGAATCATTTTTACGTTTATGTCGACACATAATGAAATTCCACAGACGAAGAGTGGATGGCAGTGCGCACTAATTTGCTCGTAGATTACCATGAATTAAGAGTACTTTACCTTAAAAGCGACGTGTCGCTACGTTAATTTATGCACTTGAATCTTCATCGTTAACCCTTTCCAAATATTCGAGAGCAGGATCTACTCTTTTTCCTTTAGGAAAGCAGTAAAAGACCAAAGTACCTTATTATATAGATTATAAATACAATGAATTTTTAATAATGTAAAATATGCATAAAGTCGGCATGTTGTACTCGTGTCTTCTAAACAAGTTAATTACTCAAAGTGTCGCAAACCCTAGATGAATAATCTCCACAATCTTCGCGACTTGTCTGCTAGCAATGGATTATGGTTGTCTCTACATCGTATGATATACGTCCAATTCGTCCAAATGTACTTTGCATTCCATTTACCGACTGCCAGTACGGTAATCCGAGCATGCCGCACACATCGTCGTATATTATACCTTATTTGCACGTGACGAATTTCACATCCGCCATCTCTCAAAGCTTAGCAAGCTTTCAACGCTTCAACCCTTCGCTGCAGCATCCCTTACCCCTTCTTTCTGTTTATTGCGCAAACTTGAGATTTACTTTTGCAAGTGCAACGGCTCGTGCTGAAAGAGGCCTCTGGCGGTCTTCTCTTCGACTTCCCTTTGCGAAAGAGCTACACTCAAAACTGATCTTGGGACTCAAAGGAAAAAGACCACTTACTTCTTAAGTGGCTCGAGATGAAAAATCGTCAAATCAAAGAAGAGTGGAAAAAAATAAGATGAAGGAGATAGAAATTATACTTGTGGAAGGAGATTATTAACGAAATTCGAATAATTAAGTTCTTGTAATTGGCAAGACACCTCAGATTCCAGGGTGGGAAACGACGACGGTCTTCAAAGTTTTTGAAACTTTATCCGCAAAACTTTAAATCAGTTCCTTCCAGCTCGACGCTTTATCTTGCTGGGGTTCAGATACATATCTCAAAATATTATCGTACTTGACGAAACATGATTCTGTTTATGGACGGACAAAAAGAGTCTTTAATAATACAATGAGTTTTATTTTTATACAAAGAGGTCTTATTTTAAGACAAAAAATAACTCCAAACTTTTTCTTTCTGAATGTGAGTTCCGGTGGTTATTTTGAAAAACGAAGTTACATATGCTGAAAATATCCCCGGGTTTGGAAATTATTTTAAACTCGCATCCGATTGAAAGTAATTCAATTTTAGAGGATGGCACAGCATTTAATTATTCGAATTTCTGTTCGTTCAACATCAAAGTGACAACACTTTCACGCTTTTAATTTAATATCATTAAAAATTTAAGATTTTAATTCGAAAGCTTTTAAAATGCGATAATTTTACGCAAACGAGGATATATTTTCACACATATTGATCAAATTTCATACAATATGAAACAATGAAATTATTCTGATGTAAATGAAGTATTTTTCAATTATATTTAGAAATAGAAAAGCAGTTCTAAAATTATTTACGTAATTCTGCAAGGAATTGTGTCACCAAAGTGCACTATACTTAATTTTTATTTTCCATTTTCGAGAGAAAAGGGAGAGAGAAATAGGCTAGGTGTTTTTTTTATTAACATAAAGAACGTCGAGTATATAGAGAAGAGAAGGCAAGGGAATGAAAAGACTTTCTCGACCTTAGAGAAGGGTACAGGCACTCTGGAAAAATCGCTAAATTATTTGTGGTGGTGAGAAACTAGTGCAGCCTCAGACTTGTGTAAGTAATTCTGGCCCCTAAAGTGAATTGTTAGGTGAAGATGCGACGAAATAAAACATGTGATGTAGGTTTCTTCTCTATACGCCAATTGCAGTTCTCAGAATACTTTATCAGAAAAGAATAAAGTGATGCGATCCTTAAAGTACTAATAACGTACTTGATGACAGATTTTCATTAACAAGCATTAATTATTTCACTAAAATCTGCAATAATCCCTTAATTTTTTTGTTAACTCTAAATGTTCATGCAAGAATATTCTCTCGTATTTCAAAAAACATCAACTTTTTAAATTGAAAGCCACACAAAATGATTTTTTCTTTTTCACTTCAGTATATGTTCTCTCTAATAAGGATAAAATGGCGGCATTTTTTATTACGAATTATGTAATTTTTCCACTTCCCTGAGCAAATTACAAGTACACACACGGTATAAAATATTGGCACAGATTTTTTCATCGTGAAAGGAGATTTTTTAATAGGCGGTCCAAAGCCAATGGGGATTTATGGATAATCCCCAATGGTTTTTAATGGAAATGTCCATATTGCTGCGACTTTGCGGCTTGAAATGGAATGAACGTATTTTTATTGTTTACTGACATACCTTCTACTGTAAAAGATAAGGCAAAGTAGAAGGGAAGCCTTAAAGTAGACAAAATCTTTCTTTGCAATCTCAAACATTTTTCTCTTTTGTGTAACAGGTGGTGACATGTTGAGGAGAAGCAGAGACTCTTCCTACGGATAAATGTTGGTAAGTGTTCCCACGGTTTCAATTTCACAAAGTAACGGCATTTTAATTCTCAGCGGAAGACTCGTGCTTTTTTTTTCTTCTCTCTTATTTTTTTTCTACTTTCTCACTCACTCTTGCAACGAAAGCTTTAACGAGAGTATTAAAGTGTTTCGACGTCACTGGCTTACGTGGATTACGAGCATTAGCGAGACTCGCTAGTACTGATAATAAGGAACTCGAGAACGGAACTAAAAGTTTGCTTCCTTCGCATCGATGGAAGATGCATTAAGCCATTAACTTTTTTGAGAGGTCTCGCGATCCCCAGTACCGAGTTTTCAACTTGTAAATGACATGTGATATGAGATTAGTAAATTATTTTATTGAATTTTTTTTAAATATCCTATTTTATTAATAGGAAATTTTTTTATCCTATTTTATTAATAATGACTTATTAAAATTAAAATAAGATAGATATTTTCCAATTTCTCATATCACTTTAAATCTCTTGAAATCCATTGTATGCCACAACAACCCTTAAACTTCCTCAAAGTCTGAAAGACAGAATTAATGCTTCATTATTAATTTCATATTTTTTTACCTTAAAATATAAAGCAATTTTCCGCCCCAATTTCAAAAGTGAAAAAGTGGAATGTTTTCGATACACTGGTTAATTAATTAATAATCCATGAAATGGTATCTAGTTACTGTATAATTTGATCAAAAGCTCTCTCGGTTTTCTCGCGTTGAATATTTTTTAGAAAAATGACATAAAAATGCTAATAAAGTTAGTACGCCAACTAAAATGTAGGGAATTCTCCAGTATGTGAGAAAAATTCAATGAACTCGTTCATAAAATTTCGAGTGAGAAGGTAGTTGCAAAAGCCGGTGAAAAAAAAAAATGAACTAGTGCGGTGCTTTACTTGGTTGCACATAGGCGTGGATGCAGTCAGATGAGAGGAGCTATTGTTGCAAAATCTGGGTCAACCGTACGGTTGTACAATGTATATATACATATACTTCCGGTGTCGATGCGCTAAAGCGTAGATGGGTGGGGCATCATGGCGCGAGCGACCTCACTAACATTGTGTCAACAACACTGTTTTCATATCGCCTTTAACTTATTCAATATTAAAACCTGTCACGCGGGATGCAGAGTGGAATAACCTACAGTATAACCTTATCCCTGTACAAGGCGGAAACATCATGTTCCCGATCGGTGTTACGTAACTCACGTCAGCATGCGAAATTGCACCTGAGACATAAAGTCTTGAGAGCCATTAGTAACTTATCACCCAAGGATGAGGAAGAATATCACGTATTAATATTTATTTTCAATTTTTACACATCATTTATGCTGACGTTGAAAAATTGATTATTTCTCAGGAGAATGAAAGGATGTATTATATTTTTCTTCCAATTCCGTTTTTCCACCAATTTTCCGAAGTCCTTTCCACAATCCATGTGGAAAAGAGATTTTGGAATATCCCCTTTCTCGAATCTTTTATTCAAACTCTATATTTTTAAAACCGTTGTTCCAATTCATTTTTTTTTTAAATCTCTTTCTATCCCCTTTTGCAACACGGATTTACGAGCCTTTTTTTCAAGCACATTATCTGATACACGTTTTTTGAGTTCCCTTTTCCAATTCCTTTTTCCACACCCTTTTTCTAAACCTTTTTTACAAACCCCTTTTTCCAAACCCTATTCACAAATCCCTTTTTCCTAAGACCTTGTTACAAACCCTTGCAATAAACCCATTTTCTCACTCTTTCAAGCACAATTTCTGAAACCATTTTTTCAAAAAATTTTTGGAACCATTTTATCACACGGAAAAAAGAAAAAGGCTGAATTTACCATTTAAAATAGTTTATATGCGCTCTGAACGCAGTTTTCCTGGAATTTAGTAACTTTTACTATTTCAAATTGTAACTTTTGCAATTAAAAAACAGGGTTTGCAATGTTCTTAGCAAAAATTACAATTTTAAATAGTAAAACTTACTGCATGCCTGGAAAAATGCATTCGGAGTGCATGTTGACTATTTTAAATGGTAAATTCAGCCATTTTCTTTTTTCCGTGCAATGTCACATAAAAAGGGTTTTGGAAAAGGGGAAAAATTTAGAAAAATTTAGAAAATGGATTTAGAATAATGGGAAAATGTGTTTGAAGAAAAAGTTCAGAAGAGTGGAAAAAGGAGTTTGCAAAGGTGGTTGGAAAATGTGGTTAAATAAAGGGTTTTATAAAAGTTAGTTAAATAATAAATTCGGAAAAAGAGTTTCCTCTTTTCTATTTAGGGATTTAGAAGAGTTGGAAAAGAGTTTTAAAATGTTGGGAAAATGGGAGTGGAAAGGGCTTTGAAAGGGCGGGAAAAAGTGTTGATAAAGTTGGTTGGAAAAGGAGCTTAGAAATCTGATGAAAAATCTGATATTATATATTTGCTATACGCATTTTAATCGTACAAGGAAAATCGTATGTGTCTTGTCCGATGACTAGAATGTCCAATTAAGTGAATCGTGGAGTATTTTCTCAGGGCGGAGAAAAACTCCTGTAATTCTAAGGCGTTTTCCGGGGATTAGAATCTGAAACTCGAGCTTTGAGTTAATTGCGAATTGCTGGCACAAAAATGTGGTTACACTAGCAGAACAACAACCAGCCAAATGCACTTGAATTCTTCGTGTACAGTGTCCAATCAGTAAAGTAAATGTACCAATAGTCAGCCCTGTCTCCAATTACTAAACCATGCAGTTTTTTATATAGCATGTTTTATTTGCAGACTCTGTTAGCAATTTATTGAAAATTTAATCATCTTGTCAGTTACAAGTAATGGACATTTCAATTTCGATCAGATGTTTGAATTTTTGGTCCCTTCTGTAATATTGGAAACCCAATCACCAGCTTCTAGAAAATTCAATCACTTTTCTTGGGAATTGGATCATTTTTCGTAATTTTGATTGAAAATTTAATGTTTGTATTAGTAATATTCTAGGTTATTGAAATTGGTCAATACAATAAGGCAAACTTTGCAACTCTATTCATGGTGAACATAAATGATAAGAATGCAATCAATATTTATGTACCAACATTATAACAATGATTTTATGTAAAGTTTATAGCAAACTAAACTGTAACAGCCAATGTAATAACCCACATTTATTAGTGGATTTCATGATGTTCTGTAAATAGTTGAGCAAGCTACAGGCATTCTGTAACACATGTGGCGTATATCATTTTGAACATAAAGTAATACTAACCACAGTTGTGGTCAGGCAAACACTCGTGTTTGACGTTCACAAATGGTACTTTTGTTGAAGATCCTACGAATTTCGTTGAATTACAAAGGACACAAAAACCATTTAATATTTGTGTTCCGAACTACATTGAAATAGAATTTCGCGTATGTTATTTACAAAGAATAATTACTAATTTTACTAAAACTTTACTAGAAGTGAAAAATTATCGGTCTTAGTTCTTTTTTAAAAAACTTATAATGGAACTGAAATTAAAATTAAAATTACTTTTATCGAATCATCGGGTATTGTATAGAAAGTTCTTCGAACTGATTTCGTTATCTTATAACCCTTGGCATTATATGGTCCTTCCTCTTGAACTTTTGTTCTTTAAAACTAACTTTAATATTTTCAAAAGAAAGTTTTTTAAATTTCAATTCAAGTGTAAAAGTATTTTTGTCAATTACTAATCAAAGATACAAAAACATGATTAATTCAGTTTGTTTTCCACTCGTTTGCAATTATTTTGTTTGCATAATTCTCAATTGCAAGCGTTTGGAATTGTATAATTTTAAAAACATTTATTATTGTATTTTTATGAATTTTTCACGCGCATGAAAACTTTTTAGTAATAAATAATAAGCAATAAGCATTGTTTAAATTAAAGTGGATGAATCATTTATTAAGTCAAACAGCAAATACTAAAGGGTCAATATTATCTCAATATCGTTAAAACTTTGATTTAAAAAATAAATAAATGTTATTAAAAATATGCTGAATTCGTCAGTGAATATTTTTCCAGTCTTTTTTTTTTAACGAAAGTCTGGTTAAAAAATGTACTCAAAAGCAATTAATAACGATTCATCACTCGGCCAGTGAAAAATAGCTGCATTCGAATTTCGTTATTACTCCAGTTCAATGGAAACGATCGAACAGTTTCCGATGGAAAAAACGCTCACACGTGACTTGAAGAGTAAAATACTAGAGAGTATTCCCTGTATTTTTCTGTCATCGATTTCAGACCCATTCTATTTGTTCGACATAAAAAAGTTATTTAAATTCGTGTTTTAAAAATGAACACAATATTTTCGTATAAAATAATTTTTAAAATCTTTTCACTCGAAAATAAAATAAAAACTCGGAAACACAAGAAAATTGGTTCGTTAAAATGAATACACAGTTCCATTCTTCCTTGCGAGCTCATTATCATATTTTTTTACAAAGTCCACTGCATAATGCGAAGCAAAATCAGGAAGATTAAATTTTATACTTTTATAATTTTACACACTAAGAGAGAATTCTCCTGTTACTATACTCAAACCGGATACGTTCATTTTACACTACTCTGCCCTTTTCCTGAACTTTCGCCTTTTTTCATTCGATCTCAGAACGGGGCTTTATTACATTTTAGTAGGGAAATGAAGACCGAATGAGGAAATAGAGAAGGAGGGGAGAAATTACAGAGACTTCGTGTTGAGAATCTAAACAGTTCTAAAAACCTGAATAGTTCGAGAACCCTAATTGTTTTGCGAGATTTTTGCATAGCCCTGCTATATGTATTAGAATTTACTTTATTTCCGGTGAAAATGATAGATTTTATTTTATTTTCTCGAATCTTCGGCTGGATTTTAATTTGATTAACGAGTGCTTTTAAGGATAAAGAATTTTTTCATACAAAGAGAATTTTTTCATGGTTGAACCTTTTATATATTATAACCAATATTTTAATTTAAAATTATTATTTTAATTATATGGT
>CAJFCP010000076.1:2190879-2206648 GCA_904066005.1 Synergus itoensis | reverse complement strand
GTGCAACTTCTAGAGTTAAATAACACAACTAAATGAATTTAAATCTATAGAAAGTTAAGTTTGTGACTTGCAAAATTTTGCAACGTCACAATATTGAGAAGTATAATCAATGGGATCTCGGAACAGTTTCTATTTACCACCGTAGAGGGCTTTTCTCTTTTCAATTCTACCTTCCCGTTTATAACGATAATTTCATTTTCGTGCACTCACACAGAGAAGCCTAGCCATCTACGTCACTCTTAATTGAAAATTACATTATTACATTACAACCTCGTTGAAAGCATTATGCAAAATGTAATAAAGGATGATCGATTCAGACGAGCCTTTTATCTAGAGCTAAATTTGATAAGGAGGTGATTTCTTGTTTCATAAAGATAAAAAGTCTCAAATGGCGCTGCTCTTTAAAAAGATTTTAATACTTTGCATACCTATTGAGTTTTTCAGTTATTTTAAATTGTAAGATTTTTCCTCTAGAGCCAATTTCTATTTTAAATCGATTTAAAGGATTTCTGCTATATCTTTGGGTGGAAAAGCTCATCGTCAATTTTTATAGAACGTCAAATATCCAACATCAAAGGTCCAATAAAATGTCGCTTACACATCAAGTGATCTCTCAATTTTGGCGAATTGAGCGAATTACAATTTCACGCTTTCCCAGGGGAATGGAACTGCTTCTTCTATTTTCGTAATTTTGAAAATAAATCATTTTTGCTACCTGCTATGAATTTAGTTTTGAAATTGCAAACATCTGCTGTAAATGACAAACTATATATTATTCAAATTTCGTTTTCTGCCGAAAAAATATTGAAATTTATGCGATGTCATGCTTTCTTTATAATAAATAGGCTCTTAGGAATTTAAGTATTTTAAAGCAAGAGAGAAAGATAGAATCGTAAAAACAAGAAGCGGAAGTCTCGAGAATTTTATCGAGTAACTTGTTCTCTCTCTTTTTTGTATCGTCATGATCAATCCACTCACAAAAGAATAAACTTAAACTCGCGTAATGGATTGTAATATTTTATGAAGTGGAATGACGTCCTTTTCTCAAATTTGTGCCAAATAAGCCGCATCCCAAGGCCTGGGGCATAAACCAAATCGTATATTCTCGAAAGTGAAAGATAAAAAATTTAATTTCACAAAGCGAAGATAATAAGAGAGTTTATAACCTTATTATTATTAACATCTCTTTCAAATCTATATTGCTGATTCACTAAAATTTTCATTTCGCGAAAGCACATAACATAAAGTTTAGTTTACTCTTCTTGCCAATTGATGTCTCTTAAATTTTTTAACGATTTGTGCCTCGAACTACAAATTCCTTCAGGAAGTCGGAAACTTAATCCATTTCAAGTAAGGTTTTTTTTTCTGTAAACCCTTTCGTGTTTGGAAAATACAGACATCGACAAAGTTGGAAGTAACTATTTAAATTAGGAAATACGCGAATTTAGCGCAAAAAGACTGGGAGTAGGAACTTTGCCATGTCTTTTTTACACGGAACTAGGAAAGTGAACGAGATTTTACAGCTACTTTAGCCGATAAATGGGATTTCAGGTCTCTTGCGACTTCCAGCACCTTCCGCGCTGCTGAAGCAAAGAAAACGTCTTAAAAGTTTCGACATCAGCAAGATTTATTAATTCATCGAGGAAAAAATTTCCGGGGAGAAGACCAAGCTTGCCCAAACTTATTTCCTCCTTAAATTTTAGATTCTTCAATCACTTTTGTTTTCAATTTTCCAAATAATAATAATAAAGTACGATAGATTCATTTATTCAGTGCTTTTGTACACATTGAAGTCCCCTGAAATAATTCTCGATCATTTTATGATCACTGAAATCCCATTAAATCCCTTGATATTTTTTTCTATTTCTTCAAATTCAAATTTTTTGAAATCTTGTTTGCTATTTGCAATTTCTCAAAATCGTTTCGAAATAAATTGAAAGTAATGTTATAAAAAAGTATAACATAATCAAGAAGAAACAAATGACGCGCTAGGCGATTTTTTAAATTAGTTCTTCAATAACTAATGACGTTCATTTTTATACTGTTTTTTTACAACTTTTCTGGAAAGCTACAATTAATTTGACTGCTGATTTATAATTTGACACCGGTATCTTGTTTGGACAGTTGACGAACAGATCCTGTTAAAGGGGAGCCATTGTCAAATGAACCGAAGTTTCCGGTGATTTTTCACTAAAGTGGCAAAGAAAATTTGAGAGCTGAGAATTCCTCCTTTCCATGGTGAAATATCGATTTGGTCGTCGAGTAATAGAATTCCGGTGTCAAATTTATGAGAGCTCGTATGAGCGTGCCACCAACTTTTTTTTAATTTTTTAGTTTAAAGGTCACACTACTTTTGGGCGTCTTTTCCTCAAGACAATTTTCTCTTTCAAAACATGTTATCCTCTATTTTTTTCATGGTTAATTAACTTTTACACTTTTTAATATAAACCTGTTATTCATTTTATTTTTTCTCGCAGTTTACATTCAAGAAGGCACTTTTCTTTTGATTTTGAGTTTTAGCAGAATCGTTGAATGAATCTTACGAGTTTATTACAGATGTGTATATAAAATGTTTAAAGTCTTTTGAAATCGGGTCTGATACACGTCTTTACTGAAATTTTAATATGTGCGTGTAACATTCTCTCGCCCATTTTATTTATCCCTTTCTATTCGGAAAATCGTGCACGTACAATTCATATAACGTTATTGAAGGCAACTATATGAATGTGAAATTCACTCGTGCATTTCATTTGACTTTCAACGATTTTTATAAATCGAGAAAATCAAAAAAGTTTTGAGTCTTTTTTAAAAATGGTATGAAATAGAAATGGTAGGAATTTTAAAATGAAAATAATTCGTAAATCCCCTAAAATCTTTTGAAATGGTTTAAAAGTCGTTAAAATCCCATGAAATCTCCTGAATTTTTTTGTAATTCCAAACAATACCGAAAATATATCGTTAAATATTTCTTAGAATCCGTTGACATATCACAAAATTATTCATAATATTACTCTGATGCCTCTCTAAAATTATCATTTTCTTTGATTCCAGCAGAATCTAGTAAATTCAACAAATCTATTTTAATTGTAATATTTTCTTCCTTATATCCTTATAATATTTATATTCTTGTAATATTTTATATCGAACCATCAATTTTTGTCCAATATTCTCTCCGTAAATTCTTCAAGTCGGTAAATATTGGGAACAATTCGATGATAAATGACTTTCAATTTGCCTTAATCGAAGCCCTAAACTGTCCCTGTTTTATAAATAGCTTCTGGAAAGAAAGCGATCTCGACATTGGTAACAGCCGCCCTCTTCCGGTTCGACAAAAGAGATCCTTTCAACGACTGCGATAACAGGAGACGTCTTACGTGAAGAGAGTGCATTGCCTTGAACAAATGGTTACCGAAATCCGAATGATGTAGCTAAAGCGTCTCCTTCGAAATAACTCGAACATTTATAAATCCACGTCTACTCTGTGTATATTATGCCACCTGTACTGCGCTCCTCTTTTATTTCCATACCCTGGCACTTCTTTTCTTTCTGTCAAGTGAGGTGCTCACCACTCTTGTCCCAACATTACACAGACTTAGATTCTACACACACACACATGCTCAATTCACATATACACAATTTCAAACTCATATCCACCCAAAACGACTATAGAACTTGGCTGGTTTACACACCCCTTGCTTTTCTCGCCTTAGCGCACGTAGGAACTGCTATTCTCCTTCCGGAGAAAGCTATTTCCGGCCCACGAACCGGAAGTGCATGCATTATTACAACGTTTACACCTCGAGAGTTGTTTATGACCGCTAAATTCCTACAGAAAACGAGCGGCCGCTTTCAGTCTTTCCTAACAATGAAATATATTAGGGAGAATAAATCTAGTATGATTTTTATGTTGGATATATGAAGTATCGTATTTTTCCTTAAAATTTTTTATTATTCTAGTGTTCTGCATTGGAAATTTTTATAGGGATAAGTTAAATTCACCAACAGAAATGCTGGTATATCAAAGGCATTTTCTATTCAATTGAAAACATATCCCTCTTCCTCGTAAAAATCATTTTCAGGAAAACATCCTTTTGAGCACAAAAGAATTGGAAGGAGTGGTGCTTACATCAATTTCTTAGACACCTTTGTTGATAACATACCTATAACCCCTTATGCAACCCCAATTTCCAGCACCCCTTCTCCAATTCCTTTTTTCCATCTCCTTTTGCAAACCTCTTTACCTACATCCACTCTACCCACCCTCTTTTCGAAAAATTGTTTCCCACCCAACCTCTTGTTGACCCAGTTACTAAACCCTTTTGCCTTTTTTAAATTATTCGGTTGAATTTTTATTCCGGAGGCTGCAGCCATAATTTATATCTAAAGCAAATTCCGAAGGATATGGTTTTCTGAAAACTATTTTCAAGACGAAACGTCTTGAGTTCTGTTGAATAGAAAATGGTTTTCAACTGATGGCGTTTCCATTGGTAAATTCAAATTGACCCTTCACGTGCACTCATACAAAAGTAAGTCTTCTTTTTCTTGTGTCTGTTCGATTTGAAAATATCGCTCTTCAGGGTTTTGAAAATGAAAATGGAAAATTTCAATAGTATCATTATTTAAAATGAAGAGTAGATCTGGAAAATCAATCATTAATTGTTTACATAGTTAGATAGTAGTTTTAGTAGTTTTAGTAGTTTGTTAACTAAGACTTGTGTGTGTTCAAGTTCGCGAGCATTATCAGAGCCCGTTAATCCTCTCAGCTCATTGTCTACACTTATAAAGATACTTTCATCACAAAATTTCTTGGCTACATCGCCTCCATTGGCAAGCGCGATCGAAACTTTCACATTCATCATTTTCAGCCCCTTCTCAATACTGAATTCCAATTTTAATATTCTCATTTTTTCTTTTTTAAACTGATCCTAAGAAAAGTGAAATAATACCATTTGATTAATTATTATAATTTCAGAAACTAGAAGGAATGTTATAACAATCTGTCGTCAGGATGAAGTGGCACATAATGCATTTTCTCCTAAAATTGTTTTACTTTGAAAATCATTCTGTAGTATAGGTAATGGAATCGGATGAAGGTTGATAGATCAGAATTATAAATACATACAATATTATATCTTATTTCACGTAAAGTAAGATCTAACAGTAGCCATCGCTATGTCAGTTACGTGAAGGTACTCAGAACCGTAAACGTGAACGTGCTCATGTTTCCAAGATGGCGGAAGGCACTTTTAGTGCTCTATTTGGAACAAGGCATGAATTATTTATAAATTGCAACAGACTCCCGAGACTCGCATTCCAACCTGATTCTGTCTAAAAATATATCAACTTTTCATAATCCCAAAGCAAATAATTCTAGAGGACATTTTAAAGAAATGCCTTAGAATTTACATTCTTGGGCGTACAGATCGAGTCGTTAAAGGCTTCTCGTTCGATCACCGAAGTTAAGTAGCGCTCGACTCGTTCATTCTCGGATGGGGGTTGTCGTACTATATTAGATAATTTGTTTGTAACAAAATATTCAATACCGGCAATAGTTAATATTCAATAGTTAAGGCTTAAATTTAAAAAACCTTGTCATCTTGTTTTTCCTTTTTGTCTATCTTTCCCAACTTAAAAGATTGTTACAGAATAAAAAACATAAATCCTTTCTTCCTGAAATGCAAAGTTGCATATTTAAGATAAAATTATTCAAAGCCGAGTTTTTACGAACGTCAGCGGTACTTAAAATCGGCGAACGATTAAGTATTGGTTGTCATTACCATCGTAACGACATTAGTTTTCTTATTTTGCTTCTTCAGCAAGTTGCTCGCTATTGGTTAGCGTTCTTTAAAGTCGACAGACCCCGTGCTTTCTTCCATTTACGAATGCAGTAACGATGGATGGAAGAAGGGGTTTGGGTTTCAAAACGTAATACGTAATGCTAATTCTATGGGTCTCTGAGGTACGTAGCGACGTTCCTACGTGCTCTCACTCCTCCTACGTCATCACAGTAGTAAATGATAGTAAAAGGTTTAAGTCGACTTCCAGCGACTCAACTATTTTCTCCCTCTCATCGTTCACTGTCAGATATGTAGACATCGGCTAAAAACCGTAACTTTATAAAAAAATGGAGAAAATTCAGTTTCTAGACTTAAGGGTCATGCCACCGTAATATGTAGATGATTGATTCTGATGGAACGATTTTAACCTCGATTATGAATTTTGCAGTCAAAAGAAAACCTTACATTCCTTACAATTTGAACTATATTTTAGTAAAAATTTTTAATAATTTCTCGCTGAAATTTATTTTTACACGTATAGTTTTCTTCAAAGCTTTTGCGTTTTGAAAGCACATTAATTAGGACAAGCTTTTTAATTTCCTGATTCACTGATTGGAGTATTGAAACTGAAGTATGATAGCTTTGTTGTTGAAAATGGAAGCAAATACAGATTTAATGAATCGTTGAAAAGTCGACATTCGCAAATTCCGGGATAGTCAATTTCATTTCCAACCTCCAATCACTAACCTCTGCATTGAAACCACTTTGCAAAAGCAGCCGTATGGACACGAGAAGTTTGCTGTAGAAAACTGTTTAAACTCTCTCTCTCTCCCGCGTCGTGACGGGCGGTTAAACAAGTTAGACTTCATAGTGAAGGCAACTTCAAGCCGCAAAATAAATTAAGCCGACGAGTCCAAGCGGAAGAGGAAAGGGAATAGGATACGGGCAGAGAACCGCGTCACTGTTACACGGTAAACTCTAACTGGCTTAAAGTTGAATGTGTAATGCTATTTGCCTTTGCCTACTCTGTATCATCGATTGCAAAAGTCAACAAGACATTCAGTTGGGCGATATAAAGAAATGCACAAAAATACACTGAAAAAAAAGATTTTTGGATTCAAAGAAATACATTTCTTTAACAACACTTCTTTGAATTAAAGTATTTTATTACTTAATGCAATTAAATATTACTGTATGACAAAAAACTCAGGCATAGACTCAAAGAAATTATTTCTTTACATGTCATTTCTTTAATACAAATAAATATTTCTTTGCTTGTAAATGTGAAGTATTTTAAGTCAATAAAATGGTTTCTTAGAAACTAGGAGCCTAGATTTCTTGAATCTTATTTTTACGCTTGAAGAAATATTTCTTAAGTTCAATAAATTTGACTCTTTGAATAAAAAATATGTGTACTTAAATCACATAATTCCATCCTGTCAAATAAACTTTTCTTTGTCTTAATAATTATATTCTTTTGATATAAGAAAAATATTTCTTCGAATTAAAGAAATATTTCTTCGGCCATATTCTAACCGACCATTTCTTTGAATCAAAGAAATATTCTTTGATTCAAAGATCCTTTTTTTTTCAGTGTATGCATAATTTCTTTGTAAATTATTAAAAAGTACAATTCTACTTATCGTTCTTATCATATGAGCCTTGGGGGAAAGGCATAGAAATTTTTTAGACTCATGAAAATTGAAAATATTATACACTCGCCAAAAAAAGTACATCTTTTCATCCTTGGTGTATAATATACTATTTCGTTTCAAAATGTTTACATTTTTCGATTTGAAATCTTTTAAATACTGACAGAGTCTAGTAAAATTCACTGTTCATTAATTATTCCTAAGAATGCAATTCTATTGCTCTGCAGTAAACAGTAATTTGACTAAAAAGAAGGATCTACATTTCTCTTGGAAAAAAATGTTTATCCTCATTACCCATGTAGCAAAGGTAAAAGAAACATCCTGTAAAAAGTTATCCTGTGAAAAGCACTGTTCTCTGCAGACTGAAGTTGGTCGTTTTGCTTCCGGCGTTTTCCAACTTGGAGGACGACGTCGCGCCTAATAATTATTTGTAGCGGTAATGAAGAGAGACGATTTTGTAACTTGGAGAGAGTGCTTGAGGCAACGAAGTTACGTCGGTACCACCCAATCTACGTACCATTTCCGCGAGTTCGTCTACGTCCTTGAAGGGCGGATTGGGGGTGGCGGTTGTGCAATTACAGGTTGGGAAATAACGAAGATCTTCAGAGAACTAAAGACTAAATACTGAAAATGACATTCAAGATGTCTTGATTGTTAATGTATAATATCTAGTAAATGCTTTCGATATTATCTTTGATTTTCAATTTTCAATATCTTATCGACATTCTTTCTTATGATTGATAGCTCGATTCGCTTCTAAATTATTATTCAAGAACTGAGGAGAAATTGTTTAACAAAAGAGATTGTGGACATTGTTTATGAGAGTCTGACAGAATTTGCTACCAGCATTGGTTAGTGTACTACCTTGATCCGTCCTTTCACAGCAAATAGTGACTTAGGTTACGTACTCTGGGTTGACATAGGTCTTAAAGCTTATATGTACTACAATTACAAATAAAATATTTTAGTCAAATAATTTCAATCAAATATTTCAGTCAAATGATTTTAATCAAATTGAGTAAAATCTTGTTTAGGAATACTCGAACAACTGAAAAAATATTTTTCTTTCAAATTGGTTTTCCTTAAATTCGAAATTTGTCAAAAATCGAAAAAATAGGACCCATAATAATTCAAGCTGTGACAAGAAAATGTGAAGCCAAATATGCAAACAAAAAAAAGGCCCAAAAATATAAGGCTGCATATAAAGCCAACAAATAAGGCACAAATTTAAGGCATACAAATTTTGAGACCTAAATATCTAACCAAAAACCAGGTACAAAAATATAAAGCTTAGATATAGATCTCAAAAATAAGACCCAAACATAAAACGCGTAAATATGGTAAAATTAATAATACAAAAAATTAAGAAACAATGAAAGTCTACCAAAATGATGAATGCTAAAATTTATTCTCTAATTGTTTCTTGAAAAATAATTTCAAGATAGAAATATTGATATTGTGATTCGTGAAGTAATTATTTACCATTTTTTATAAACAGTATTATTATCATTAAATGAAATGTCAGAATAATGTTATCTTGAGACAGATTTTTTGATAAGAAGACGTTGTAAATGATAATATATCTCTTGACATTTGATTTTAGATTTGATTTCACGTATATTGTGTCGTAATAATAATATCTAATCTATAGACGACTCTCAACCCAATTGAAAAAATGTTAATTCAATGATAAGTATAGGTAAATGTTCTGAATTAATTCACATTCTTAATTTGGAAGAAAGCTTGGCTGTTCTAATCTGATAAATTGATAAATTCCATATTCCATGTGCATTGTTTAACAAAAATTCCACCAATATGATCCTTAAAAATTATAACTTCATTTCAGTTCTAATTTTCTTTCTAATTTCAAATTCCATTCCTTAATTTAGCCTACGCAAAATTATTCTTTACATTTTTAATAACTGAATTATCTGATACGCTTTAATTACTTCCACTTTATTAATTTTTAAGTAACTTTTCATTTAACCCTGGAAATTTTGAACTGGCATTTATAATTGAAGTTTGGACTTAATAATTGAAGAAAAAGAAAATTAGCAAATCTAATTAAAGAGATTAAATTCTCGTGAAAATTTAATCTGCCCTGATTTATAAACCTTTCATTCATAAATAACTTTCTAAGATCGGATGTATTTAGAATACTGATATATCAGTCGGCTTGATAACAGACCGTTCTCTTTAATAATTGATTAATGATTTATCACGTGAAATGATAAGGAAAAATATATAAAACCGAGAACGAGTGCCGGGTGTAGTTTTGTAGTGAGAAAATGGGCATCCGATTCTTCTTAGCTGCTGCCCTTGTGGCATTCGCCAGTGCAAATGTGTACAATCTTCCCCTAAAGGGGTAAGTATTTATTTTTTATTTCAATAAGGAAATGCTTAATTAATTAATCTAAAATTAATTATTTAATCTAAAAGTAATAATATTCTTTTAAAAATTATTACAGTTTCTAATTTTTGAAGATTTCAATACTTCATGCCTATGAAGTGGAACTAAAGTTCTACTTTTTACTCCCTAGGGATGAAAAATAGAACTTTAGCCCCGCTTCATAAACATGAAAAATTACTGTTAGCTTATTACTCTCTAAAAACGACGAATGTTTATCTTGGTGTTAACAAGTGTTGAAATAGAACGTAAAAAGATATGATAATAATAAAAAGGCACACTTAAGTTGTCTACTAATCAATAGTTTTTTTTTTTATCTTTGATACATTTTCTTGCACTCTTGTTACATCGAAGTAGGTGATAAAAAATTATTATCTCTCTTGTGCATTCTTTATTTTTATCGAATAATATTTTAATTATTTTACCCAGGATGGAAGCAATCGCAATTACTTGCGAAAATGAGGAACAAATGTCCTTCGTCCTTCAGTATGAAGGAATTTTGGGTTTCGATTTTATGAAAGTAGCTCGTCTACCTTCTGAAAATGTCCACGTTCTTGTCGCAGCACTTCATGCGCCTTTTTTCAAAAAGGCACTTGAGAACCGTGGAATAAAGTACAACGTTTTTATCAATGATTTCTCAGAAGTAGTTGAGGAAGAATCTGTATCTCAAGAACTTGCACGAAAGGCAATCCGTAGCTCTAAAATTAACAGAGCCTTTGACTTTTCTTACTTCCCACGTCATCAAGAGGTAATTAGAGCTTAATTAATTATTAGGTTAATTAGAGCTTCTTATGTTACTTATTTATTTATTGATTTATTAATTCATTCATTTTAAATATAAATTTTCAGATAAATGACTACTTAATCGCGCTTGCCAAAAGTAACAAGGATATTACCGTATTCAGCATTGGAGAATCTTACGAAGGTCGTGAAATCTTAGGTGTCAAAATTTCAAGCGGCGGAGGAAAAGATAAGCCGGCCGTGCTTATCGACGCTGGAATTCATGCACGTGAATGGATTGCTCCAACCACAGCACTTTATGCAATTTCTGAGCTTTCCAAGGAGTCCAACAAAGTACATTATAGAGATATTGATTGGTACATTCTTCCACAAATTAACCCTGATGGTTATGAATATTCGCATACTGAAGTGAGTCTATTATAGTATATTATGCACCAAGGGGGAGAAAACTTCTCCCTCCCCCACGGCACACACGATATTTTTTATAATATATGCATGATTTTAGCCATTCTTTATACCCATGAATCGGAAATCATGTATGTGTTATAAAAGATATTTTAAAATCGTTCCTGATTTTAATGCTTAATTATAGTTCAATTTTTAATTATAGTTTCATTTTTAATTAGTTTTTAATTAAATCATTTTATTTTCGTTAAGTATCGCTTGTGGAGAAAAACAAGATCCTCAACCGGGTCATCTTATTGTCCAGGCGTCGATGGCAACAGAAATTTCGGATTCAAATGGATGGGTAAACAATTTAATTGAGTGACTATATATAAATTATTTATTAGAAGCGTCTAAATTATTTTTTTCGTAATTTTGATCATTTATAGAAGTGGGAGCTTCCGACTATCCCTGCGATGAAACTTATGCCGGAAATAAAGCCTTTTCAGAAGTAGAGACACAAAACTTGAGAGATTTTGTTCTTTCCAAAAATGGATCCATCAAGACTTACTTGACTTTGCATTCTTATGGACAGGTAATATTTATATTTCAATAATATTAATCAAGCCCTGCATTCATTTATAATTATCCTAATTTTTTAGTACTTGTTGCATCCTTGGGGATACACATCTGATTTGCCGAAAAACGAGCCCATTCTTGTGAGTATTCTTCACATTACTTGACATAAAATAATTGATAGAAAATAATTTAACACATTTTATTTCGCAGAGGAAAGTGGCAGTAGCAGCAGAAAAGGCCCTATCAGCCATCGAAGGAACCCGTTACACTATTGGAAGTTCCACCAATGTTTTGTGTAAGCTAATCACTTCTGTTAAAAAAAATATCTTGTGTGCCACGGATGAGTCTAATTTGTTTATTATTGCTTTACAGACGCAGCAGCAGGAGGAAGTGACGATTGGGTAATGGCTGTTGGTGGGGCACCTTTATCTTACACGATTGAATTACCCGGAACCTCATTTGTTATACCTGCAAAGCGAATTAAGCCTGTAGGAGAAGAGACTTTCCAGGCAATTCTTACCTTTGGAAAATACACTGCCTCTCTTTATGCCAATTAAATAAATTCACATAACATTTTATACAATATTTATAAAATAATTTGTAAATATTTAGAAATAAAATTAAGGATTTTTTCATTTACTGATCGTATTTAAAAATTTGAGGGAGATATAATTTATTTCTTCATTGATAAAAATACATTCACTGAACCAGATACCGGTTCGATAATCTGATAATGTATGATAATCTTGGATTTAATTTATCTTGTAGGGACACAAAGAGTCATTATATGTGTCATAAAGACACATTAGTCTGATAAATGGATAAATTAAGAACCATTTTTTATCAGATTCAACAATTTCCTAAAATTTATTTTATAACCCTTGACATCATTATTAATTTCTAAGAATTCGTTGATATACCCCAAAATAATTGAAAAACTTTTTAAACTTGAGAAGCGTCTAAAGTATTTTGAAATGAGTGTTTCCTTATCGACACAGTTAAAAAAAAGATTTTTTGATTTCTCTTTTTGTATGTGTGGTGTATGGGGACAGGGGTAGGGGCCGATCTAATTTTTAAGTTAATTAAAACATTTATTTAATTAATAACATTATTTTTAAGTACTTTTGACTTGATCGAATTCAAATTTTGCAGATCGATCACTTCGAGGAAGTATCGATCAATTGTTTCACTGATAACAGTTTTTATATATTTTTAAATAATGAAACAGTTTTTGTAATTTACGAAAAATCTTGAAATTATCCTGACAAGTTATTTTACTTCCTATTTGATAGTGTTTACACGAATCTAGTCCTTTTCCCATTCTGGTCAGTGTCGAACAGTGTCGTGCAAACTGATGTGGGCCAAGTACTACATTTGTCGTCCCTGAAACCGAAACTATTTATCATTGTCTCACACATTTCGTGGGACAGGTACGAATCGTCCTCGATTCGGCAAGGTCACTAGGGGTGTGAAATGGGAGGGTTAAAATAAATCGTCAATCTGTCTAATGTAACTTCGTGCTTCAACGTACCATCCCAGAGTAAAATTAATACCCAGAAACGTTTTTCCTCCATGTTTCCCTTTGGAAACATGGAAACCTTCCCTTTGGAAGGTAAAATTTAAGCAAGCACTTTCTAAAAAAAGGTTTAAAGTCTTAATAAATAATTCACCTTTGCGTGCGCGAATCTATCTTTCTGTAATTTATTTTTACGATCCGTCATGCTTATATATACTTCGTTCTTTATGCGCGTGTTACGTGGTGGAACGAAGAGATCAATCCAGTTAATGAAAACATCATAAATTTTCTTTAACTTTATTTTTATTTCCTCTAAGCATGGGTCTTCTATTATATACATTCCTCTATATTAAATTTCATCCTCGATTTCATCATTAAAATGCAATGAAAATATTAGACACTTTAGTCGTAATATAATAAATTTAATTTAACGCCACTTTTTGAATACACAAATTGCATTTTAAAAAAGTATTTCTTTTTGTTTTCTTTAGGTGTTTCTTTTTCTTTCGGTACATCAAGTTCCTCCGAAAAGAAGACTGATCCCGAATATTCTGGTTTTCGAGGTAATATGTTCCCCTTTAGAATTCTGCATAAAGGGAGCCTTCACTCTGAATTTTTCCTATTTCATGTACTAGAGGGCGTTGCGGCAAAAAGTTTTGCTAGCGCAGTCGGAACGCTCGAGTGAAAACATTTGTTCTTTATTTTTGGATGCTGCGAAATCCGTAATAACGGTCCTTGCTAGTATTCCGAATTGTATTCTAACTCCATATGTTTTGTAGCCAAGATGTAGTTCATGTGTCTTTGCCTCACTGGCAGTTTGAAAACTTTACCGAACTCTTGCGAAGTACATTTACAAGCTTCTAACCACTCCTTCGGGGCGCCTGCGTCTTTAAATACAGTTGATATTATCCGGATGACGGACGTGAACGACACCCAGGGGAAATGGATCCTAGCACCCTATCAGTTATTTACATACGTGTTCCCTTGGAATGCTTTCTATACCATCTATGTTAGGTTTTGAGATACTAGGAGAAACCAGGAGAGAGAGATAGAGTTAGAGTGGGGGGGGAGAAAGACGAGAGTTAACATCTCCTTTGCTGAAACTTTTAAACACATCATGGATATGAAACAACGTCTGGAATGGAAAGAAACGCCTACCAGAAGTTTTATCGCCTTTTAGAGACACTCTGAGAGGGATTGTTGCGTCTGCAAATCCAGGGATCCCTTCACACTTCATAAATATGGTCACGTTCCCCCAGAATCGTCTAATTCAATTTCTTCTTAGTCCTTACAGTTCTCCCCTTAGCTCAATGTTATTTTCATCCCCCGAGGAATTTATCACTTCATTTTTACACTGTTCGCATGATTGTCAATTTGTGATTTTTGGGGAGAGCTAGGGGTGCATAAATTTGGATTTCTGCCTGGAACGATTAGATAATTGGCAGTATTAAAAAATAGGGGCTATTGGGACGCGATAGGAAATAGTATGAGGTAGTAGGAGTTATCAGTAGGCTGATTAAGTTAGTAGGAGGTAAAGAGTAACAATAGGCATTATTAGGAGGAAGTAGGAGATATAATATAACAAAGAGTAGTAGAAGCAGAGCCGGTTTTAGCTTCTGTGGCGTCCTTGTGCAAAATTTTGATATAAAAATAGAAGTCTTGTAGAAATAGAAGTATTATAAAACTATAAAAAATCGTGTTAAAAATCGAGGGGCCTTCGGCGCCCCTGTGAAGCGCACAATCTCGCCCCCCCCCCCCTCCTAAGACCGGCCCTGAGTAGGAGGTAGGATTAATATTGTTAAATATTATATATAAAACGATGATAGTGTGCTTGTGGAAAGAACTTCATTAAAACATGGTACACGTTTAGTTAAGGATGCTGTGTAGAATATTTCCCGATTATAATTAAATTCGGGTGAGTTTTAGAATTCCACCCTTTTGCATTTTATGAAACATGGTTTGACACGAGCTTTCTCGTTAAAAGGGTTGAAGTTGGCCCTTCTTCGGAAGCCTGGTTGAACACTTGGTTCGTTCTCCCACTCCAGACTGAACGTCGTGTTACACAATTTAAATGACGTCGGCCGGAGGGAGTATATTCTACAGGGAATTAATTACTATGGCTTTGGAACGCAGCCTCAATCCTTCCGGTACGGGACGAAGAATGCGGATTGCGCTTATGCGTGTTTCTAGAGAGAAGTCTCAGGTTTAGTGAAGGAGAAATGCTTTCTACTTAGGTATCGTAGGGTACAATCTTCTAAGGAAATGAGAGCGGTAGATAGTGATTATTGTTCCTGGAGAGGAAGATTGTTCCCGGATTCTCAGAATTTCGCTATTTGTACTGCTTGCATTGTGGGTAGTTTAGGGGGTGAAGAGAAGGCTCTGAAGGTGCTTCCTTAATGATTTTCAGTTTATTGAATTCAATTGAAAATCTGATGGGAAAATAATATGAATTCTTTGTAATTAAGAGGAAAAGCTTTGATTAAATAACAATTCTGAAGATTTTAAAGCCTTTATTTTAGTTTTGTACGTATTAAGTACAGTTTATTATTATCCCATATCTAAAATTACTATACTCATATAATCTAAGTTTTAAAAAGAATGCTAATACCAAATAAAGCAATCTCCATTCGTGAGGATCAAAACCGTCTCAGGCTTCATGGTATATGGTTATGGGATTGGAATCTGTGATAATTATCACAGATTCCAATCCCAT
>CAJFCP010000076.1:2174308-2190479 GCA_904066005.1 Synergus itoensis | reverse complement strand
GCAAGAATCTCTTGTCATCTTCATTTGTTTCCCGAACATAACTGTCGTTCAAGCGCCATTTCACTTTGCGATATTCATTTGTTCGTTTTCGTGATTCTACGTGTTTAATTAGTAAGTTATGATTCGTTACAAATGAACGATAACGATTTTCGACGGAAATATTTTGTTCTGCATCGCCAACCATACCTGTTTCTTTCGTCGTTCGGGGTACGAGTTGCGGTTGTTTATGTTGAAGCGCTTTAAAGTAAACATAGATTAGATTTCTACGAAAAATCCTATCAAAAAGGTAGGGATCGAATTTTGAAGGTGAAGAGTAGTTCTTTACAATGCCGTTGTCAGTTTGTGGAAAAAAAAATTTTTCGCGATGTTACGGGGCCTCGAAAACATCAAAATAACGGGTTTTTAACCCTTTTAGGTTATAATATCTCGAAAACTGAGGGTGCTGGAATTTTTCTGAGGTCGGATTCGGATTCAGCGCAGCAAAAGCCTTCGGGTATACTAGGTCTGGTCTCTGGTTCCGGACCTTTGTCAAATTTTGTCGGCCTGTGTTATCCAATGAATCATCTCGTGAATCATGAACGATTTAATTCGATGGAACAAGGTCATGGATTAATTGGACACTAGAACAGCGTATTACAATTAATGCGGAAATCATGTTTGCGATTGGATTGTCGATATCGGATCGGAGAGGGCCTATTAGCTAAGATGCATTTAGTCGATAGTGAATGCCATCCCCTGCAGTTGCGTTACCGTTCGTCTCGTATCGAGGTTTGAGGAACAATCATTATCTCTGTCTGGCTCGCTCTATAGAATGTAGACTAACCGCGGTTCGCCAAAACCGTTCTCATCAGGAGCTATACGCCCTGCTATGCTTTGGTTTTGATAATGATGATTGGAATTTGGCTTGGACTCGCTTTCCGGTCTGCTCACCGGCATCTAGTTTCACGGGTCTTAGACAAATAAAGCTCAAGACAACGAAGTTTCATCCCTAGTCGCCGTAAGCTTCAGATTGAATAACGGAACCTTATGTCACCAAATGAAGCTTATTTATTTCTAAGCTTATTTCTAAGCTTATCTAAATTGCTTCCTTTGAGATTTTTTGTTACTGTATTTTGGAATTGAGATGAGTTTTAAATTCGTAAACGTGGTGCACTTAAGATTCATCTAATCTCGTGATTAGTTAGATTTAATTCCTTCTATAGAAGTCGACTAAACGAAATCGTACTTTGAATTCAGCTAATCCGCCTGGAATTTAAAGCTCGTCGATTTCTCATGTACGATTGGCAACGCCCCTTTCCTTCATTCCTCTATTGAATTTATTTCCTCCCTCTGCTTATACTCGCAAAATCATCCTCTGAAATCCCTCGACAGGAAGTGCCCCACCTCCTTATCCGCTTCTTCAGGCGGATAACTTGAGAAAGTTTATTCGCACAGTTGAATTCCCCTGCAACATAGGTGTGCAACCATCACATACACATCACACACACAAATCTAATTCTAGGAAGTAATGTCAATATAGCTTTTGATGGGGTTTGACGGATATAATGTTGGACGGAAGTAGAAAGGGTAGAAAAAATGGCGAACAGGGGTTGACTCGTTGCGTTCGCTCATAAAATGAAAATCTCTGCGCTTCCGGTTACATTGCGGCATACAACGTTCCCGAGAGCCTCGTGAAAAGTTTTTCCTGTATAGTAGACTGCAACCGCGAAACGTTATTGCGTCGTAATATTCGTGAAGGAGATAGAGAGAAAGAAGAAAAGGTGGGACTGAAAAAAATGAACCAGAATTAAAGGAGGGACAATAGGTTTCATATCCTTTATGCGCTATCGAAGAATACCGATTTATGGCCTCAAATGTATAAGCTTTTGTAATTCTAATTAAAAGGTTTAGTGGTGCAAGCCAATTTTCACAAAAGGGATATAACGCTGAAATAGACACTCATATACTCAACAATTGTCAGTAGGATGCGATAGTTAAATTGCAAATAATAGGTATTGTAATTCTCTAGTGTGGATTTAGAGATGAAAATCAGAGAATTGTCTCGAATTTAATCAACGGTGTCATTTTGCCTTTAGCTTTCGAATTTCAGAGCGCTTTTAAATTTATAGGGCTTTTACATTTTTAGAAAGTTCCAAGTGCTTTGCACTTAGCGATATTTGATTTTGATCCTTTTATTCCAAGGATTTAATCCCATATTGTATTCTGTCCTTTACTGTAAAGGATTATGAGCACTTTGAGCAGTATCGCTAAAATGATAAATATTTTAATCCATTTTTTTCATGAATACTGCTCAATTTACGATATTCATAAAATAGGAAAACTTATCTTGTTCCATTCAGTACTCATATCTTTATTTTTTTTTTTGCAAGTTTTTTATCTTCTTTTTTGCAGAATTATAGTAGATAAATCCAAGGTTTTTTTTTAAACTGAAATCTAAAGAGTGAAATTCAATAGAATCATAAATTGATAACATTTTGACATTTTTTCTTTAATTTTCAAAATAATGAGCGTCTCTCAGAGAAGGAAGAGACAACAAAGTGCACTAAAAATAAAGTAAAAATGGAAAAAAGTGAAGTTTTTTCCAGCTTCGAAGTATATAATTAGTAATTGCTGAGTCTTCCTAACTAAGGGTAATTACGGGCACTGATTGCAACAAGGCCAAGATGGAAAGATACAGAAGAGGGCAATTACGAAAGCGATCAGTTCCGGAAGAAAATAAAAATCGGACTACTTTGTTATCATAGAGAAATTCTTTCTTTAAGGTGGCACGCTATGCGCAGAGAGGGTGAGAGTTAGCCGGTGCGAGGAAAAAGTCGTTGAGATAATTAACGGGTGAGTACAGGCAAGTTTAATGAGAAAGTTCCGGGAGGAACCAATAGTTTCCGGTCAAACGGACGCCGGCGAAAATTCCCGGGATACTCGAAAGCGGAAACTCTCGAATAAACACTTTGTCTCTTCTCGTTTGGCTTTCTCGTTTCTCTTTGCCAGTCGGATTAATGGTCGCCCCTGTTTCAAGTCTGACCCGAATTCTCCAAGAAAGTTCACGGCTTTGTTTATCTTCCTTGGTCATTCAATTCAAGAAGACATATTTAGGTCGATTTCTCAAGGTTAAAATTAAGCCAACTTGGGTTCCAAGGATTAAAAATTAAATCTTAAAAATAATTTTATCTTGATTCACATTTTGTTTTCTATTATACTCGTCTCGAATATCCATACAAATAAGCAAATAGGTGCAAAGCAGCACTTACGCTCATTAAGTGCAATTCCTTGTTCGAAATACTATATTCGTATGAAATTTGACGCGCACGAAATTATCCGTTTCATAATTAAAGCTCTATTTACCTTTTGCATCTTTTATGCTATTACGCTGACATTTCTCTTGTTACGTGGCTTGAATTACATAATTATAGAGCCTCATTAATTCACTTTAGCATAACAACAATCAAGTTCCTAATCCAGTGGAAAATATTGTGTGAGGTTCTATTAAAATAGTTTCACTCCACTGAAGTTTATAGTGTATCATGATATATTGTTTCATTTCGCTTCTCTTCATTCTACTAGATTTCATTATCTTCAAGGCTCAGTTTATATTGCCTCCTTGAAAGATATTGTATTAAAATTAAAAGATATATATCCCTTAATGCATTTTCAAATTATTGAGTACTATGTCGGGAAAAAGAACATAGTCAAGAAATATTTATAGTAAAGAATGGTTATTTGAAATTTAACCATGGCCCCCATAAAAACCATTATAAAAAATCTAATTTCATAGAATATCTTGAGAGGATATGAAAAAGTCGAAAGGGACCGCATAAGTAAAGGGAAAAGGTGGAGCGGAAGGGAAGAAAATAAGGGTGTTTGGAAAAGGGGAAAGTGGGAAATTAAAAAGAAGGTGGGAAAGTATAAGGTAGGAAAAAAATAAAGTAGGATGGAAAAGTGGGATTTCCTTCTACCAAATCTTTTTTAACCTTTTTTCCTCCACTTTCCCTTTCACTTTCTTCTCAACTTCCTTTTCACACCCTTTGAAAACTTTTTTATTTTGGAAATACCCTTTGTATTCCGTCCTCAGTCTCCAAGTCTCAGTTTCTTGACTCACGATACATGGCTGTGAATTGACGATGTTTGAAGTATCTTGGAGAACCAAGTAGAATATTGAACAAGTTCAGTGCCTTCGCTTCGAGACCTTCAGAAACAAACCATAGGGTGCGTTGTAAATTTCACTTTGTGAAACTTAAGGGGACAACTTAAGGATATCCTGGGCAGAGGCTGAGGTGTGAAGATAGATCTAGGCTTTCCTGTGAGAGCAAACAGTTTGCTGCATCAATATTAGCACTCACGAAAAGCTCTACTTTAAACTTTGGATTTCGTGAAATTCCTGCGCGGATCATTCTGCTTGTCTTTCATTGGTTGACCTATTCAAAGTTCAACTTTAATCCCCTTCGCCGCACGTGATTAAACTTCTCTTCATGGAATTTTAATTAGTCACATGTAGTCTAATAAATTTCAAATCGATTCAGTGCGAAATTCTTCAAGCTCCCTTTTCTGAAACCCTCCTTTTCAAATAATTTATAATCACAAATTGAGAAATTAAGAAGCGTTTTCACTTTTGAGACAAAACATTTTTAGACAATGCCAATAAAATGTTATTTCAAAGCAGAATGACAGAGTCGCGCAATTAAATTTGCTCTTTCGAGGCATAATAAAGACGATTAACATTATAACGAGTAAAACGTGATAACGGCTTGTGTTTCCGAGTTAAATGGGCAGAGGGGATGATTTGCATGAAGATCGGCCAGAACCCTTTAACAGGGTTCTGTACACTATATATTCAGGCGAAGTTCTGACGGTAATTGCGGCGTTATTAAATCATACAGCGTCTTAATTAATATATCTCTTAAAGCCAGGAGAATGATAAAGTTAGAAGGAAAGCCGCGGAAAGTTGATGGTGGAATGGGATTTGCCTTTACGTAACTTCAATTTCACCTCTCTTACTTCCAATCCCTGTGAGATCTCAACTTAAATAACTCGTTCGACAGACTTGCGGATCTTTAATAAGATCACCAGACGATATTCAACCTCGGGTTCCTACTAGTCCGATTTATCTGCAGACCCTGCCTCCAAAGCGAATCCGTTTGTCAAAGCTCAATTAATTTCATCGATGTGCAGAAACTATCTTTGGACACAAATTCCTTTATTACGTAAATGTTTCTATGATTAAATTACTTTTGGTAAGATATCTTATTACAAGGGCATTTACTTAATTCATGTAGTCATGAATCCAATAGTGTCTGAATTACCTTCTGCCACTTTTTCAACCTTCCTTTCCCATCTTCTTTTTCCACCCCTTTCCACCTTCTTTTTTCATCCCTTTTCCACCATCTTTTTTCACCTTTTCCCAAACCTCGTTTTCCAACTCCCTCCTCCAAACACCTTTTTCTACCCAATTTTTCCTACCTTTCTTTCTTTTCTTTTCTTTTTTTCTTTTTTTCTCTTTCTCTTCTTTCTATGTTTTGTTCCCCCCTTTTTTCCAAATCTATTGTTTCCAATTCCCTTCATCAAACTCCCTTTTTCTATGCACTTGTACCATCTTTATTCTCCTATTTCCTTCTCACATCTTCTTTTCTTGCCTCTTCTTCCTACCTTCTTTTCCCACACCTTTTTCCATCCTTTTATTCAACTTCCTCCTCCCACCTCCAACACCCTTTTTTGAAACCTTCTCAAGTTCATTTTCCGAATCCTTTACTTTTCCAACTCTATTTTCTAAAACCTTTTTCCAAACCCTTTTTCTCGACTTAATTTTCCAAAAACTTCCACTTCCCTTTACTAAACATACACTGAAAAAAAAATTTAGTCATGGCAACAAAAACGTTTTGTTGTATAGTTTTTGTTGCCTCAACCAAATTTTGGTTGTCAACACAAAATTATTTTGTTGGGCCAACAAAATATTTTGTTGAACCAACCAAATTTTTTTGTTGGGTCTTTTTGTTGGCCTAACAAAACTGTTTGGTTGGCCTAACAAAACCAATTAGATGCACGACTACGCATGCGTGTTCGCCAGCCCTGGCTTATGTGATACTTTGCTGGGATTTTTATAAAATATTATAAGTGCTAGGTTAGCCGTGTGGTTTAAGTTGCATTCCATACGTTATAGAGGTTAGAGATAAGTGTTTATAGGTAGTTCGAATCCCGGTCGCCGAAAAATTTCTTTCCGATTTTTCTTATCGTAAAAAGCTTGCGTTAGTATAAATAAATATAATTTAAGTAAAAATAACATAACAATCATTTAAAAACAAGCTAAAACAGTTCATTAATTGAACAATACCTAGTGTCAACCAAATAATTTTTTGGGCCAACAAAACAGTTTGGTTGAGCCAACCAAACAGTTTAGTTGAGCCAACCAAACAGTTTGGTTGAGCCCACCAAAGAGTTTTGTTGAGCCAACAAAAAGACCCAACAAAAAAGTTTGGTTGGCTCAACAAAAATGTTTTGTTGGCTGTATAGCAACCAAATTCTTTTGTTGAGCCAACCAAATTTTGGTTGATAGAACCAAACAGTTTTCTCAGTATATCTTCCTACCCTTAATAATGTTATAAAATACTCTTATAGTCTTATAAAATTGCGAATCTTAATTTAAATTCTCAAATAGTAAAATGTACTTTCTAAAACTGTAAAAAGGATGAATAACTCCACTCTACAATAGAATAGTTTTGATACTAATTACTAGATCTCACACGAAATTCAAACTTCCAAAACGTGACATGTATTCAGAATAAAGTACACATATCTGCTAATATTCATGATAGGAAATGACTTTCGTTTCCGAGGTATTTCCGTCGTTCCAATTCAACTTTTCAGTCTTCAATTTACATCGAAAATGTGGAAACTAATTTATCCATACAGCATCTATCCCTATAAACACAGTCGAGTCAGCGTTCCGGAATTTGGAAGCCTGATTAATCCAGAACCTCTGGATCCCATTAACCAACTCGCAGTTAATTAATTACCTAGATAAACTGACTAGAGCCTTTCGCCATAATGTGCATTATCAAAGTCTCTGTCTGATATTTCTCTAGCTTTCGAGACTTTTGCAGAGACAGAAAGGGGTCATGAATACAATGTCAAAGAATTGCTAAGGAAACTCGAGTGGCCTCTAATGCTGGGATGATGTCTTCCTCAGACTCTCCGGCTTGCCCTCTCACCCTCGTTCGCTATTCTTTTCTGACTTATTAACCTTCCTTTACCTCGCCGACTGATACTTTGAGAGGAGATCTAGAATATATAGTTGCTAAGCCATAGCCGGCAGCGTGTTCAAGTGGTTAGCACAAAGTTGGAGGTTAATTGCCACCCTTGGAGTGAGCTGGGTGGCAAATTCTAGACGGCTATCCGGATGATTAAGGAACTCGACCGCTTTTCTGAGTGATAGGAATGAGAAGGGAGGATTCTCTTCAAGAGGTATTATAATGCTCTCGTCACCTTTCACTGTAAATGGAGCATATCGAACTGACTGGAAATGCATCGGGCTACTATGAAACGTAATAGTACTATATCAAGCCTTCCTCTTGATTTATTTTTCTTTCATTCAGGTTCTCAGCCAAGTGTATAGAGATTCATCATACCTGCTGAAGAAAATAGATACGCGAATAGATATCTTGAAATGCACGCAGGAAAAGGTAAAAAGTGTTTAGAGTGGAGAAATTTTGCTTCAGTAGGTTGTGAATATGTATTCGAAATTTCGAATACATATTTTTATTTCGAAGTTTCGATTTTTCAAAATCACGGCGACGACAATGGGGAGATCTTTTTATAAGTCCAAAATTGTATAATCATAACTTAGATATGTTTTAAATAATCCAAGTGATAATTCACTACCCAATTAAATAGAATGCACGTTAAATCGCTACGGAACTTTTGACGCGACGAAAGCTTTCGAGCTTTCAATCAAGCTCGGCTTTTATGCCATGATGGCAAAGCACCGAGTGACGAAATGGATTTTGTCTCGTATCGAGTAGCGAGAAATATCGAGGGGCTTACTTGCATATGTGTGTGCGATGTGCAATGTGAAATGTGCACATTCCCTTACTGAAAAACGACACTCAGAATAGAGAAAGCGATATAAAACGAAGTTAACGAGTACGAAGAAAAAAAAAAAGAACTATCAACGAGAGGTATGTAATTTATTAATTTTCATTATAAAACATGATAAGAAACGTTTTCTTGTGGAAATAAAGTGTTAAAAATTGCTCAGCTATTAGAACTTTGAGTTTCTACTTTATTATTACACAACAAACGTAAATATTAAAATTTTATGATTCTTTATGAACTATAAAGATGTACAATCTGTCCCCACCACTCTTGTATAAAATAGAAGAAAAGAAAGTTGTGTAATCTGTTTATGATATATACACAAAGTACGTCCAAGCATCTCTCAGTCTAGATAAAATTTTTAAAAAATCAGCATTCAGTTGTTGTAAAAATGAAGATCGTTGCGATCATTTTCATCTTTACCTCTCTGGTTTTCCTCAATTCCATTCGTAAGTATTATAAGTAATATTAATATTAAAAGTAAAGAAAATAATTTGAAACTGTTAAATTTTATATTTGTTTTTTTTTAAACATAAATTAATGTCCTAAGCATTTAATTTCTTTTTTTTTTTCTTACAGAATTAAGTTCACAGATTACTAATCCAGAATATCTTCATGTACAAAATGTACCAAACTTGGCACGTGGTAGACGGGTTTTATTACCAAATGGCAATACTTATATCTCAACAGGAAATGGACCAATGAATATAAGTTATAATCCGATTTATCGAGTAGCACGTGTTCAACAAAATGATGGTGTTGCCTATATACCAGCACATCCAATTTTTGTTCAACAACCACCTCAAGAAGCAGGGCCTTCCCAAAACCAACGACTTAGACCTCAGACATCAAATCACTAAATTAATTTAAAAAAAAAACAATTACTGTTTGAAAATTTTCTATACTTAATAACGAGTCTAATATATGTAATAAAAACCATTATTCCCTTATTATACACGGAGAAAACTGGATATTAAACCGTAATATATAGCTATTTAACTATGGGACGACTATCTAGATATTTAGATATAATATCTTGATATTAAAACTTAATATTCAGATATTAAAATATCTAATCTAAATATTCTAACATCCAATATTTTAATATCAAGATATTATATCTAAATATCTAGATAGTCGTCCTATAGTTAAATAGCTAGATATTACGGTTTAATGTCTAGTTTTCTCCGTGTAGAATTAGTAGAAGGATTTTTTGGACGAAAATATAATATTTTATGAAAACTGCTAAAATTCCTTAATTTTTTTTTAATTCACTTAAAATAATTCATACCTTTTGAAATTTTTTCTAATCTATCGATATTTTTCTCTATTCTTATTCTCAAATAACTGGAAATCATTTTATTCTGAAATCTATTCAAATATTGTTTGGTTTTTCCGATTTCGCAAAATCGTTGAAAGTCATTCAATAAAAATTTTTGAAATACGAGAAGATTTAGAAGTTATTGTTTAGCAATATTTAAAATAATTAATTATATATGAAGAAGTATTTAGAGAAGCAGAAAGGAACGTATTCAAATCGAAAAGATTCATTTATTTTGTATATGGAAATCAAATAAATAATCAAATAGTAAAAAAATATCGATTTTAAAGATGGACAAAAATTAGTTTTAAAAATTATTCAGCCATTTTTATTGCTTTGTTTATAACGACTTGAATTTTGACAGCTCTTGTAATTTATTTAATTTCTGGATTTCTGGAAATTTCTTATCAATTTCAAGATATTTAAAGGTTTCGAAATTTCAAGGGTTGACAATCGAGAACCGAGAAGTTCTTGTTTGCTCGTACACCACTAGTTTAACATCTGTTTCTGTCTGTAATAAATAATTTAATAATATAATAATTTAATATAATATTTTATTACTAAATAATATATTATGTTTTAGAAGAACAAGTTTCAAGGCCTCAAACATTAAAAAAATTTCATTACTCTATTTTTGTGGTACATGATAATAAGTTTTAACTATTATTCAACCTTTTTACAACTGAACAAATAAATATCTTTTTTAATCATCCTGTCATGCATAAGATAGGAAATTTATTGCTGTGTAATCAATAATCTAATTTTATTGTTAGTATATAAAGCTGTGCACATTTTCCAGAAATTCACTAGATTTACGGAAAATTATTAAAAAATCAGTTTAGCTTTCAGTTTTTGTAAAAATGAAGATCTTTATTGTATCCCTCCTCCTTACATTTCTGGTTTTTCTTAATTTCATTCGTAAGTGTAATATATAACATTAATTTGTTCCTTACTCACAATCAAGTATCAAATAAGATCAATTTAAACTGTTTTCACTTTTCAAGTTCAACAATATTTTAAAAGATTCAACTTAATAGAATTTTCATTATTACAGAATTAAGTTCACAGATCACTTCTCCAGGATTTGTTCATGTTCAAAATTACGATAACATAGCTTATGGTCGTCGAGTATTATTACCAAATGGCCGCACTTTTATGTCACTCGGAACTGGACCAATTAATGTACAATATAATCCAGCTACTGGAGTGGCACGTGTAGAACAAGGTACCGCCATTGCATTAATAAGTCCACAACCACTCTATGTTCATAACCCTCCAAATTCCGGAAGCCGCTGGGCGGGACCTTTCGGAAGCCACGGAGCGGGACCTTCCGGAAGCTACGGAGCAGGACCTTCCGGAAGCCACGGAGCAGGACCTTCCAGAAGCTAAAGAGCGGGATTTTCGGGAAGTCGTTGATTCAAAAAATAATGTAAACCTAAAAATTGTATCTATTGTACATATACGTGTTATATATAATTTGTGGGAATGTCGCGAGTAACAGACACGAAATCTGTACACAATAACACTCAAAATAAAGTTTTTTTGAATCAAAAAAAATTTTTTTAATTCAAAAATATTTTTTTGACCCTATATCAATGATACGTTTATTTGATTCAAACAAATTTTTTTCGGAGTGTTGTAGAATTTCGCACTCTGAAATTTACGGCTGTAATAAACCTACATACCTGTTATTTAAACTTCTGCAGAATAAAATTAACAATCTTTCTGCGTTATTTTCTTGCATAAATTGAAAGAATTGTTGCAGACAAGTAATTTTATCGTGTTTAGTGCATAATTATCAGTACTACAACTTTCGAAAAAATGAAGATCGTTCTTGGCACATTGCTTCTTACATTCCTGATTTTTTTCATTTTCATTCGTAAGTATATAATATAACATTAATTTCTTCCTTACTCAGATATCAGATAAGATCAATTTAATCAGTTTTATTTTCACTTTAGAAAAGTTTCCACTTTAAAATATTTCAAATAGATTTCCTATTCAAGTTCAACAATATTTTAAAAGATTCAATTTAATAGAATTTGCATTCTTACAGAATTAAGTTCACAGATCAAAACTCCAGGATTTCTTCATGTACAAAATCACCAAAACCTACATTATGGTCGTCGAATATTATTGCCAAACGGCAACACTTTTATGTCACTCGGAACTGGACCAATTAATGTACAATATAATCCAGCTACTGGAATGGCACGTGTAGAACAAGGTTCTGCCATTGCATTAATAGGTCCACGACCACTCTATGTTCATAACCCTCCAAATTCCGGAAGCCACAGGGCAGGACCTTCCGGAAGCCACAGGGCAGGACCTTCCGGAAGCCACAGAGTAGGACCTTCCGAAAGCCAAGGAGCGGGGCATTCCAGAATCTAAAGAGCAGGATTTTCGGGAAGTCATTGATTCAAAAAATAATTTAAATCTGAAAATTATAACTATTGAATATATACATACATATATACATACATATATATATATATATATATATAATTTGTGAGAGTGTAAGAGACACGAAATCTGAACACATTGTAAGATTTCGCAACTCTGAAGTTTACGGCTGTAATAAATCTAACTTTTATTTAAACTTCCACAAAACAATATCAGTAATCTTTCTGCGTCATTGCCTTGTGTAAATTGTAAGAATAATTACGGATACATTGTACGATAATTATCAATACGAAAACTTTCACTTTTTACACAACGCAAAGCTAAGAATTTTAAGTAGAAAATAATTTTGTGTTCCTTTTTATAAAATTGATTTCTAAATGTTATCCTTTATCGAAAAATTATCCTTGTATTTAAATCAGGCATAATATAATGTCTAAAAAATGACTCAATTTGAATAACCCATTTCTGAAATATAATTTTAATTTAAATATCCTTAGAAATGCCATAAATCAATACTTGACTGACAGAAATTCTACGAATAAGCCACATGTGTGGCCAGGTATCAAATTCTCCTCAACACACAAATTACAGCTAAACTGTTGCTTTCAGCAGAAAACAGGGATCATCATCCATTCTCTCTTTTATGGTAGAAAACACATCCTTCTCTCTTCCAGTTTCAGATCAAATGAATCCTACGCATGTTGCAATCATCAGTTGTGGTTTCCCTATTTTGTGTCAATTTATATAATGTTCCTAGTGACTACTAATTATTCTGTAAACCGAGTGTTTCGAAATCAACTCTCGGATTAATTTCCTATGAACTCTCTTTACAAACGTGGATTACTGGAATTAGTATCCAAACTGTTTAGAATTTGACTCCGTCAAACAACAATTTAATCAAAAGGTTGATGTCAATTTTCATTCAAGAATTAATTAAAACGGAAATTATAAAAATCGATCATCATATATACAGGCGTCTCAGGCGTCGATAGAACCAGAAATTAGATGAAATTGTAACTTCTCACCTGTTACGGATAAAATTTAACTTTCTCCAGAAGAGTTAGTTAATTTTGAAGGCTCGGATGAGGTATCCTTTTCACTTCTTCAAAGGGCAATCTGCCGTCTTTTCACGATCAAGCAGCATCGAGGGATGCAATTACTTTCAGTCTTGTCGTACGTGCAAAGGATACGAAGAGATTAGGTGTGAAGTCGATGCAACGTCCAACATATCGACGTGCTAGTTACTCAGAATGTTTTTAAAGAAAAAGTAAAAAAGAAAATTTATTGGCTAAGAGAGAACCAAGTGTGGTGACGTACAGTGACAAGAAATTTCCAATTACTTCTCCAGCTGGTTAGAATTTAAGCCGTCTGCCGAGCTTTGTCCGATTCAACGGAATTCAGTGTAAGTCCTTCGCCACAGCTCGACGTAAAGAGCTTAAAGCTGTCGATGGGAATTAAAACTCAATTTCCCAACACCTACTCCCAAGAGCAGTTTATTGTTCCTCCTCTCTAATAATATTACTTTAATCCCTCTTCTATTATACAATCAGATCGAAAATGAAGTGATCAATGGCTTCTCGTCAACTTATACGATTATCGGAAACTTCCACTGTCTTCATTAAACTCGAAAATTAAAATCCGTTAATGGCATACTAGAATTTTATGGGCGTCAATAATTTATGCTCACACCCAGAAAACAGTTTCTTTAAATCAAAGAAACATTTCTTTGATATACGATCAAAGAAAAAATTTCTTTAAATTAAAGAAATTTTTTTTGATTCAAAGAAATTTTCTTTGATATGAAGAAAAATTTTTGGTTTAATTAAAGAAAATTTCTTTGAATCAAAAAAACTTTCTTTAATTTAAAGAAATTTTTTCTTTGATCGTATATCAAAGAAATGTTTCTTTGATTTAAAGAAACTGTTTTCTGGGTGCATCAGTTAAACAGATTTCAGAATATTTCAAGAGATTTAACAGATTGTAAAGAAATACAAAATATTTTTTATATTTTGAATATAAAAATATATTGGAATAATATATTGGAATTCTTTTAAAGTCTCTGAAAATTATTTAAAATTACCTGAAATCTGTTGAAACTATTGTTCGTAAAATCTTTATCTTTATGGCCGATAAAAAGCGAAGCGAAAATACTAGCTTCGAATTTCTAAAAGCAGTTTCGATATAATTGCAACCTCTCTTTCATGATAGGATTGCACTGCGACTTTATTTACAGGAAGCGAATATCAAGTTTGAAAAGATTGATTAACTTTCAATCTTGATTTCTATTGCCTGGGAAGTTACTTGATTGGAAACTTTCTTCATATATAGATGTTCGTGAATCTTATCAATGAGTTGTTATTCCGAAAATTGTAAATAGGTCTGCGCAGTGACGTAGATAAGGGGGGGGATCAGGGGGATCAATCCCCCCCAAGAGTCTTTTAATATCACGTTAGAATTAAGAAAATTACTCTGTTCCATGTTTATTTGTGTTTATACTTGAATTTTTTACCAAGTCATATCCCCCCCCATCGAAAAATGCTATCTACACCGCTGTGTTTGCGGAACTAATGAAACATTTTGTAAATTTTAATTTACTTACGCGTTTATGACTTCCCTATTGAAAAAAATGACGTCACGAAAAGACGTCTTTAAATGACGTCTTCAAATGACGTCATTTAAAGACGTCATTGGCTATGTCATAAATTGGAACATAAAATGACGTCTTTTTTAAACTGTTTTTATCATCGGCAAAATGAAGTTACGTCATTTTTTTCCAACAAAATAACGTCATTTGAAATATTCACAAAGGTTTAAAATACAAATAACGTCATTTTTTGTAAAAAAATTAACGTCATTTGTAAATTTCTTGCCAATAATGAAAATAAATAACGTCACGTTAAAAAAAATGACGTCATTGAGAAACAAAAATGACGTAAGTTCTCCAATAAATAACGTCATTTTTGTAACAAATAACGTCATTTGTAATTTACCCAAAGGCTGGAATGCAAATAACGTCATTTCTTAAAAAATGACGTTATTTGTATTTTAAACCTTTGTGAACATTTCAAATGACGTTATTTTGCTGGAAAAAATGACGTAATTTCATTTTGCCGATGATACAAAAAGTTTTTAAAAGACGTCATTTTATGTTCCAATTTATGACATAGCCAATGACGTCATTTGAAGACGTCATTTAAAGACGTCTTTTTGTGACGTCATTTTTTTCAATAGGGTTGAGATCAAAGGATTAAGGTTCATTGTCAAATTAAGTGGTGTAGTAATTGTTCCTGTTTGAATTTGAACGTCAATCAAACGCAGCTACATAAGCCAAACAAGTAGGAAGTTTAGCAGCGATATGCTTGTAATCCGACCAAAGCGATTATTATATGCACTATATCTCTTACTGCCTACGGGTTCCATTGTCGAAGTTACGGTCGACCTCGGTCAGACATTGGATAAGCCGCACACTCTAATATACTTGCTTGTGTCGATAGTGAAATTGTTAATTTGCCAGTGATGATATCATGAACATGGTCAGCTTTGTGGCAGCAATTTGCGAGACTTACGCGCACAATCAAGTGCGTTAATTGCTTCAGACAGATTCCCAACAGCACGCAATATTGCAGCAATGTTGTTACTATATTGCTTGACAACATGGGCAACACTGTCGTGCATGTTGCAGCAACACTGCTGCAATTTGTATAACTTTTAGAATTTTGTATATTTTTCATTATTATTAATCTTTCTTTCCTTTTTCTGTTCCAGGTACGTGTCTCTTACCGCTCAAATTATACTTCTTCGATCTAATGGTAACGTACAATTTTAAAAATCAATTTCCACTAATTTTCTCCAAAATTTAGAATAAGTTCAAAAAATAATACCACCTGATAAACCAATAAGGACATCCCTCATTATTTCCGAAATTTCATCATTTTTCTTCAATTTTTCTTGGCATCAGTTTTTCTTCGACTTAAAAGCCAACAAAAGCAACTGACAAAGTTTGGGCCGACATGCACGATAAGTTAGACGAGTACTGAAGTTCCGGTCGAGACCGAATAGTGTCGACAGTGACCAGTGACCACTAGTTCCAGTCGATTCGGTCTAACCCGTGTTTCACCTCGGATCTCTTCCTTGAACAAGTGAAACTCTAAAACTCGCGAAGCGAGTGAAATAAAATCGATATGCCGCACCCCGGATGCTGCCCTGTCCAGAGACAGTCGCTTCCGCATCCCACACTTTCCACCTTTTCTTCCATTGACCCCCAACCCATAGTCGAAAAACCCTCCTTCAGTATCCACTGAAATGTACAGAGATAGCAGAGGATTACTCGGTGGTGTCTCTTTTTTTTTTTTTTTTTTTTTTTTT
>CAJFCP010000076.1:2150509-2174208 GCA_904066005.1 Synergus itoensis | reverse complement strand
CTCCTCTTCCCCGCACCCCCCCCCCCCTGGCGGCGAACCCCCCCCCTTCTTTCCCCCTAGAATTGTACAGTGATAGCGGAGTATTCCGCGGTGGGTTTTTTTTTTTTTTTTTTTTTTTTTTTTTTGTTGCTATTTTCGCAGAGCCAACGTGACGAGAATAAATGGCAGACATCCCTCTCGATGCGAAACCCTACCATTTCCCTTCTGCATCCGACCGCCGTTTCTACTTTTTCCGGAAACATATAATATTTCTTTTCATTTTAAGTTCCGCCGCTTGTCGCATGGTATTATGCCACTCGCGATGTAGAAGCTTCCGCATACTCTAACGGAAAAGCTTTTTGTGAAATCGACGAATCGCACACTTTCGACACTTCATCGGATTACATTCTTGAATTAAGTAAATATTGCTCTGCATTTTTGGGTTTTATTATAACAACTGTTATTGTTGCTTAACTGACTGGAAGCTTTTTATTTTTCAAAGCTCTCAATTTTCACATACCAGTTGACTTTAAACTCGATTCAATTAATTCAAACTTGCATTCAATTAAGTAACATTAACATAGTAATAAAGTGCGATTTCACATTGAAACTCGACCCTGATGCTAAGTAAAAGAAATAAAGAATGAACGAAGTCATTAACTAAATAAATGTGGATAGCTTACTCTATTTTCGTAATTTACGACACGTAGAAAAGACTCCTGCTGTTGCTTTCTTTTTAGTGTGGATACTGCAAGGCACTTAACGCACGCTGTGTGGTAAATACGGATTTACACGATTTCAAACTCGCCTTCGAGTAAGATAAATGGAAAACGACGAGGCTGCTAGGGGCCGTAGATGATAAATTGTCTGTCGCGATGCTAAAGACGGAACGTTTCTTCCGTGCCGCCCGGCTTTTGCCCTCCGATCATTCTTAGATATCTTTATGCTCATAGGATAATGATGCACGTCAAACCGACCTTTTTTAGAAGAATGCTGTTCTCGAACCTCATATCGACAATAATGAAACACTTTGTAACGTCGCGTCTCCTGTCAGTCTTTCAGGATTTCCTTTAAGAACCGATCAGCGTCCTTGAATTTGATTAATCATTAATTTTTCAATCATTTTTTCAATCATTATTTTATTTCCAATTAGGGGCTATCCATAAATTGCGTAACAACTTTTTACTGCGCATTTTTTTCTATACCTTTGAAGTATAAGTTTAAATTGTTTTGAATTCTTATGAATTCATCTTCAATAACTTCCCTAGTAGAAATTAGTCCTAGTTTTAGGCAAGTTTCTAGTCAGTTTTTCCCTACGTCTGGTTAGCACCCAACTAGGAAACTTGTCAGTTACTAGTGAGCAGAGCTGGGTAACTACTTCAAATGAATTCATTTCAAATAGGTATTTGAAATGCAAAATGTCATTTTCTATTTTGTATTTTAAATAGGAAGAGGAAATCCATTTTGCATTTTCCATCTTAAATAGATTTTGAAGTTTTTAGGTTGATTGCAATCAAAAATAATTATTTTTTAATAAAAGTGACTCAAATGTATAACAAAAATTTGTTGAATACTAATTTATAATAAAATTATGAGAAAGCAAAGCAAAAAAAGCAAAACTTAAAAAAAAAAAGTAAAAAAAAGCAAAAAAGAAGCAAATTTTAACAAAAAAAACTAATTTTCCCTTTATTAGTTACGTAAAAGAAATCAAAATTTGATAATTAAAACTCAGACCCAAAATTTGCGTTTACCGGCGTAAATTCAAAGATATGTATGCCTTATTGCGCAAAGAATAATAATTATTCTTTATGAAATTTTACGTAATTATAATTTACAATTGACTTTGGAAATGAAATGAAAGTTAATAAAAATCCATTTTGCATTTTTTACTATCCTATTTCAAATATGTATTTTGGATTTTTCATTTTAAATATAAGATAGAAAACCATTTTCTATTTTCCATTTTAAATGGATTTTGTAAACCTATTTTGCATTTTACATTTTAAATACATTTTGAGAACCATTTTACCCAGCTCTGCTAGTGAGGAATGTAATGCTGATTCGATTGAGGAACTAACAAGGAAATCTAGATGGAATCTGGTTAATTTCTTACAAGGTACTTACGTAGATTTAATAAAATTATTTCCATTCTTGAAATGATATATAAACTCTTTTATTTGCAAAAATATAAAATAAATTATATATTTTAAGTAAAATAATAATTTTACTTTCGAGTTAAAACTGAGCAGGAAATCCTAGTTAGTTTGTATCGAGACACAGGCAAGGAAAAACTATTCTCGTATTGAATGAAGAAATTTCATTGATTACTAGTCAAGGATTTCCTCATTCAAATATGTTCAAGAAATTCTAGTTAGGTTCTAACTAGGCACTACCTAGTTTCTCTAGTCTAGTTTTTTCCCATTTCAGCCTTACGAGTTACTTGAGAGTGTTAAAGAAAAACTAGACCAATTTCTACTAGGGTTAGTCTTTAAAAAATTCATAACTCTTAAAATATTCTGAAATGACTCCTGAAATCGTATAAAATATTTCCAACTCTAAAATATCATTTCAAATTTTTGGAAATCGTCTAAAATCTCTATGGAATAAAAAATCTCGCTCCCGAGATTCTTAGGGGTCTTCTCAACCCTCCTAAGGTTAAATAATCATGGCTCACAATCCAGAACAAATTTTCCCGTCTTACTTTGAAAGTTGGACGAAAAATATCGCCGGGTTCTACACTTAGTTCACGTAATGAATTATTTCTCCCTCTTTCTTTCTTCATCGGTAAAAATTACCACAATTTCGAGATACAATGGACCCTTTGTCGTGGTAACAGCGTCACGTAGAAATGAGGGTACGAGGTGGGGGAGGGGTGAGGTTGACGCGGCTGTTTGGACCTACCTATAGAGTATATACAGTTTCTTGTATAGGAGCGACATTCGAGCATCGGGGGTAGCAATTGCGGGGTAAAGTAGGAAGTTGGATAGGGGTTAGTGTGTAGGGGAAAGAGAGCGGGAATGGGTGCACTCGCATTTACTCATTCCAATTCCTTTCTGCTTCAACGGCATTCCGGCCATTCTCTCGCGGTAACCGCAACATCGACCGCAAACAAACCGTAACTACCTACTAGTCGGGTGCAATCGCCACACGGAAAACTAAGTTAGTCTCGAGAGCTCCCGAAAATGGAGTTACCCATTTACCGTCTGTTATGAATGTTGGTAATATTCATGTGCAAGGCGACATTCCCCATAACCCGGGTATTAAAAATATGATTGTGCTGCTCGAAATTGCTCAACTGATTTTAATTGTAGCACAAATCGATTTGAATGTGGTTTTGGTTCTGCTTGTTATCAGAGAAGTTGTCCAGATGAATGACCTGCTTTTTTTTCAATATCGACAGTTTTATTTCCATTATATTTCTCTTTGCGATTGTATAAAAAGTAATTCACGTAATTTTTCCGCCTGAAAGCATCCAGGTTTCCTTGTAATCTCCATTTGAGCAGCGCTTCGATATTCATTCAGCATTTCTACGTCCTTCATTATTCAAAATTTAGTTACGCGAAAATGCATAAGTAGGACTTAATATTAATGACACTCGGGGGAAACGACCCGGAAACTCAAGACTTTAAAGGTGCGCTGTTTGTATCTGGAGTTTTCCAGTTCAGTGTGGAGCAGATTGAGAATTGGCTATGCTTATAACTGTGAATGAAAGTGAATAATTATTTAGTAGTCATTCTTCATTTCTATTTTTGACACGAAATAGGAAAACATACGTAAATGTCAAAAAATTTGAAACTTTGCCATATTAAATTCTTATCATTTTTGTGGGTTGAGCGAGCGCATGTTAGAAATCTGCGTCTGAGGCAGATTTCGAGTAGCTTTCTCGGTATCAACCTCGCTTCATAGAGTTTCTTTCTTTTTTTTGATGATATCGCACGGAATGCTTCTTCTCTGTCTTTCAAATATCGCGAAACTTCATGACTTCCTCGCACCCCTTCATGCCCTTCAACCGCCAACTTGCTACCGTGGCCTCGAAGATATTGCCCGCCTTTTTATTGCACGAGTTATTGCGTATCGGAAGCCAATGCGGACAGCAAATTCGCCTTCTTCTTGGCCTCCCGAACAGAGTGAAGGAATACGGGGCGTGCGAAATGTATAGAAACGATATTCAGTTGGGAGCAAAACTTTCGATCCGAGATAAGGTATGCATAAGTTTGGACGCATTTCCCGGTATATATTTTCTCCAACCGATGCATTATTGCAGAGTTGCGCACGTGTTGAGTTCTCATATTACTTATTTTGAATATGAGCGCAATGTTCGCTTTTGCAAAGTAAACTTAACGCATAAGCAGGATATGAAAGGTAAGTTTAAAGCTCAAGGAAAACTTGCGGCTGCACATTCATGTAAATTGCACTACAAGAATTCTTGACACAATGCAGTTATAAATTTATGTACATTCTGCTTAATAATGAAGCTCTATAGCTTAAGAAAAAAAAATTATATTTAAAACTAACACTACTGAAATATTTATAAATCTAGACATGAAAATAATCGTAAAATCTGTCCTGTTTCACAATACATGAAATAAAACAAGTTATGCAAATCTTATTCTCCTAACATTGAATCTGTAATGTGAACTGATGTTGTTTAATGCAGAAATTGCTCTTCGCAGTGTTGATACCGAAACCTCAAATGGTGTTTCAGATATCTCGCCAATTGGCCTTAAACACACTTCAATTCACCCAAAAGCACCTTCGAAACCGTCCAAGTTAGTAATGCAATTGGCGATCGATATCGAATTTGCTGTATCCCGCATCAAGAATTGTTATTATATAGCTACAGGACTAGTGGAATGGTTTGCATGTGTCTTGCACCCAAAACGCCTCTGGATTTACACTTGCAACCCTCAAGAACTGCCGACTGGTTCCCACTCCCATTTCTCGAGCGTTGGCGAGATCCTTTGCATCCAACATGGATCCACCCTCCCCTCAATCCCCCCTCAATCCCCCTAAACCTTCTGCAACTCGAAACTGCAGAGTTGCAAATGTATCGTTACCCGACGTGCCTCGAGAGTTTGAATCTCCCTTTCTCCTGGTTTCATGCCTTCTGTGTGTCGATATACGATAGTTGATGCATAGTTACATACCACGAAGATATTCCTCCATGGTGAATATCCATACAGTCACACACGCACATATTTGCTTATACGCGTCAAGTAGAGCGTGTTCTAAACGGCTGCGAACGTCGACAACGTGCTTTTGAGTCAGTCACGTCTAGTTCACAGGCGGCAAGCGAGAATAATCGAGACTGATCGATTTAGTGTATGCTAATCCGTTTTGCAGCGCTTCGATGAAAACCGAAATTATAAAAGGGACTTTGTACATATATACGTTTTGTTTTGTCCAGCTGTTCTCATAAAATCCATAATACTTCGATATTGCGTGCAATATCTTATTTATTGGTTGACATAACAGTGACTTGCACTACTTGTCTCGTCTTTATTATAATACATACCATAGCGGAATTTTCAAGAGGTTTGTCTGACAAAACACTGATCTTCACTACTTCCTCCTTAATGGCTGACCATACATGAACCTATACTACTGAGCCCTCACTATATTACAAAAAAAGGATCTCCACTGCTGTTTCAGAATGTTGGTTGACTAATTGCAAATCATTACTCCTTTATACTCACTGGCTGACCATACATTGACTTGTTCTACAGATAATCACAGTGTATTATAAAAATAGATCTTCGCTGTTCTTTTGAAAGTTTAGCTTCTGAAATACGGACTTTTACTTTTTTTTCTTCTTTATGGCTGACCATAAATCAACCTGTACTACTGAAACCCCCACTATATTAGAAGAAAGGATCGCCACTGCTATTTCGGCATGTTAGCTGACTAATTACAGATCATTACTACTTCTTCCTTAATGGCTGAACATACATTAAGCCCTACCACTTACTCCCTTAAATTTCGTTATAAAAAGACTTCGCCACCGATGTTGCGGGATTTTTGGCTGATAAGACACTGTACTCAGTAGTACAGTTAATGTTAGTTAATAGTTAGTAGTAGTTAAACACTATACATATTATAAAGAGAGATCGTAGCAAATATTTCATGAGGGTTGGTTGCCTAACACGGGTTTTTACTACTGCTCCTTTCCTATATGTCTGACCATATATATACCTATACTACTGATCCTACACTTTATTACAAAAAGAGATCGCTACCCATGTTTCGGAATGTTGGTTGACTAATTGCTGACGTTAATACTTCCACCTTACTGGCGGATTATGTATTGACCTCTACTACTGAACCCTTAAATTATATTGTAAAAAAATTCGCTATTCGTGTTTCGGGATTTTTGGTTGACTAAACATTAAATAAATCATTTTTCCAGGCTAATAGTAATATATATTACACAATTTCTGTATTTTGATCGGATATGCTACTTCAATCTCTTCTGTAAAACACCTATTTATTTTGGTAAACTTAAATCAAATTTGCTCGTTATTTTTATTTTATTTTATTTTTTTTTTTGCTGAACAGGTATTGCTTTTTCTTATTAGAATATGTAAATCGGGAAAGTAAGTGAGAAGCCTTAGCAAACCAACAACAATCTTGAAAGCTCCCTAGTCAAATACGAACCCTAATAAGTTTGAGTCCTACGACGCTTATTTCTGTCCCAAGTCCCTCTGTAATCCCAAAGTACACAGTCTTTCAACCTAAAGATTTTTCCTTCGGGAAATCGCAAACCTGAGTGGCACTATCCACATAGGGAAATTTTCTAAAATTACCGTCCCTCACGAGATCATCTTACTCGAAAATTGTTGTATTCCAATTTAACGAAAGTCTTTTGACCTGAATCAAAAAGAGTCAGTCATCAATTGACTGAATCATCAAAAGAATTGTCAGTTCAGGAAAATAAAATCTAAACGTCCAAGTTTCACAATCAACTCTTGGTATGCAATTAAGTAACTCTTGGAGAATCAATTAATTACAGAAACTACAAAAAATTACAGAAGCCAAACTTTTTTCTCTATATTTTACGCCATACTAAATTCTGGATAATCTTTATTAGATAACCAGAAGCAATGAAGTTTCCTTCATAAGTATCTTGTCGCTAGTAAATCTTTTCGCTAGAGTGGTCGGAGAAACAAAAAAATGACCGGATGCTACACTCCGCAAGGAATACTAATTTTTCCTCGAGAGGCACGGGAGTTACAGCGCTCTTGAGCATGGGTACGGTTTACAAAGGGACGGTAAAAGGCTGAGCGTATAAGGGTTGGCAAGGCGAAAGAAAGTGAGGGTCATGGTTTAAATGGGTGCTTGTCTATTTGAGGATTTTAAACGCCCGAGTAAGTGCAGAAATCCTCCCAAGGGTTCCTACCGTCAGTCCTCTGACTAGACTCAAGTGCTAAGCAGACGCTCTACACTGGTCCATCACCCTTATTGCATGCACCTTTCTTATACAGCTCTGAATAGTAAATTGCTTTAATCTTTAATTAAAATCTAAGTCCCTGAAGCGAGAAAATTTAGCGAGTTGATCAAGTTCACTTTTCCGCGAAGCTATGTCATACCTTTTCTTAATTTGAAATTCCTAAATAATCGCGGAAAACACAATATAAAGTGTGAAGAACATTTTAAAAAGATCCTTAATCAACTGAATCTAGTTTCTTGTTAGAGTATCAGGGTGGCCACAAGATTCAATTTTTCAATTTCCCTGACATTTCCCTGACTTTTTCCTGACTTTAAGACAAATTTCCCTGACAGAAAAGTATTAAAAATGTGAATAAATTTTCAATAATAATTGTTATTGAAATTTTTGAAAAATATAGCATAAGATAACTTTAAATGTTTTGAAACTCAATTTCAGGATATCTTTTAAAAATCCTCAAAATCTCTTGAAATCTTTTAAAATTCTTTAAAATTCTTTATAATTCCAGGACATCTTTTAACAATCATTAAATCTCTTGAAAATCCTTAGAATATTACGAAAATTTTCAAAGTCTCTTAAACTTTCTTGAAATCTCTTCAAATTCCTTCAAATTCGTTAAAATCAGTTAAATTAATTTGAAATTTTGTGAAATTTCTGAAAAAACCTTTTGATAAATATTTTCAACTCTTTTTAGAATCCTTTAGTCTTTTAAATCCTTGAAATTCCTTAAAATCACTATAAAATCACTTTAAAATGATTTAAATAATTAATTATTATCATTTAATTAAATTTAATCATTTAATCATTTAATTAAATGATTTAAATATCATTTTTAAATATTTTACTTCTTAAAATCCTTTTATAATTTTTGAAATCTTATGAAATCTCTTAAAATCTCGGGCAACGTCGGATAAATTTCTGCTATTAAATAACTACAAATTTTAGGTTTTAGAAACTTTGGAAAATTTTTCTTGTTGATATTTTTATTCCAATAAATTGAAAAAAAAATCGTCAGACTATAGACGTCTGAAACTTCAACCAAATTGTTAGAGTAAAAATGTAAATTATGCCCGTGTGAATGCTGGTAAGTACTCAAAGAAGGAAGTTCAATAAAGTCGTGGAACAGTGTATATTGTCCTCAGAGGGGCAGTAATTCGACTAACCCTCTTTCAGAAAAAGAACTTCATTTTTCCCTTGGGTGCTCTACGGTGACCACTTCCATGCAACTTACCACTTAGTGGAGAATTCGAAAATAATTCGTGATCTAAGATTTCTTTTTTTAAAACTAAAAGTAAAAGTGACGTCCTTCTAGAAATTGTTTATTTTTTATAGCGATATGCCACTTCAATCTAAAAAATCTAAAAAAATCTGGCTAAAGTCAGCCCTCTATACCATATTTACCCCCTTTTTCTTCTTCACTTATCAATCCTTTTTCTACCTCTTTTTCAATGTTCAATCACCCCCACCCTCCTTAATCGCTGGATTTTATCTACATGTTTGACACCTATATAATCTAGAGGGATGAAATATTTTTTTATTCTCTCTTGGCATAAAAAGCCAATTTTTCATATATTTTCTAAAGTCTTTCAAGATTCCATTTTCTTTTGAAAATCCATTATAAATCCTCTTATACCAATTGCAGGAGAGCGACTTTTATTTTAGCTGGTTCAATTTCAGTTACGCAACGTAGGAGTTTCTCTCCTCCCTCTTCTCTACCTCCTTCCTTTCTCCTCCTTTACTCTTTTACTCTTTTACAAATTTCAGGATCCTAGAAGCGATTGGTAGAAGAAAAGTGAACACGTTCTTGACGTTGTGCACCCGGACGGAATTCCGCGTCGAAGGTGACAGGGAGATAAGAGGGAAGCGTATCCTCGATCTGTTCCGAGTACGGAAGTTCGCGGTATTGGCATTTCTCGACGTGTCTCTGGAAAGCGTCAAGCTCGTTCTTCTGGTCGAGGAATAGGTATATAGAATCGAGATCCCGCGACCGAGAAACCAGGATTCTGATTGTCCTGGCGAAACTTCCTTAATTATCCAGCACTTCGAGATCGAAGGGACTGAGGGAGAATAATTTGAGACGATTCAAACCCCCTGTGGTTACATATAGGTTGGCAGAGATCACTGGAAGCAAATAAACGTGGATCGAGAACTCAGCAGGAACGTCGTTCTTGGATACGTAGTTTTAGAAATATTCCGAAAGGAGAGAACTTGGAGTCGTCTTTCACAAGTCCCACAACTTCTTGCAAGCTCTAAGCTTCTCAAGTTCGCACCAATCATGTTGAACTTACGAAAGGCATCTGCATTCTGATTCTAATTCTTGATTCTGATTTTGATTCTGGTTTCTCATATTAACCAAAACTTCAAAGGAAATTCTAGTGGTTAGGAATTCCTCAATTCTGACCGAAATTCAAGTTGCCTATAGTTGAAAGGGAATTATCCTAGGTTTGCTTAATAGTTCAACGAGATCATAAATGCTTAGAAATTTTAATAAGATAAGCAGAGAAATATTCTCTCGATGGTGAAATGATATGGATAGAAATTTTTGTTTTTGAAAGAATCGTTATTTAAAAGCAGAAGGTGGAAGGAAGCTATAGGGTTTTGAGAGTTTATGGATCCTCTTCTCTGAATTTTCTAGAATGCTTAGTACGTTAGTCACAGGTCAGTGCAAAAACGTCTATTGTGAAGCCTGGCAAAGTATGATAATCGGACAAAGTACTAGAGTACAAAGCATTGTGTGCTCATTCGCGTATAACGAAGTAAAAATAGCCGGAGGGCTCCTTTTGTGAAGTTTTTGGTCAGAAGAGTTTATCGTTTCTGTCACGTAGACTTATCAATTATCCAGTTTTGCCTCACATAATCACTTACAAACTAAATTCTCTACAATCTCTTTCAATCTCTACCTTTTCTATGCATTCCATTCATTTATATTCTCCACTTATCTACATTTATCCGTTTCAATCTTTAACAATTTATATATGTAATTTTATTCAGAAAAGATTCTTTTCTCTTCTGTAAAATTGGTATCTCTGTGAACCAAAAGCTCGAAACATTTGATATCAATTTGGATGGTTTCGCACTGAGGGGCGGCAAATTTGCAGTAATTCTCAATTTTCGAGACTTACTCACCGAATAAACTGAACGCTGTGGCAAAGTGAAACGATAATTCAGGCCATTGTGCTACGAAATTGTGGACCTGGCCGTCAATTGAATAAAGCCCTTCGACCTTTTAGTTCAAGTAGTTACGTCCCTTTATGAAAATCAACTTACTATCAGTATTTTAAAATACAGACCACCGTTATTGAAATAAAAATAAATGATTTAAAAAATGAATCAATTAACTACTCAATTTCTGGTTATCTAGATGAAAATTTGAAACAGTCCTCTCGGACCACAAAAGGAGTTTCATAGACATGAAATTGCATCTATCTGTACAAAGCTCTACTACAGTAAATGTGAAGCCGTTTCCTGGAATGGCATGCTCTTCACGTTGTCTTGACTCTGATCTGTCTCCCCAACTCTTGCATTTGTAATATAGAAAGACTTCCTGAAGCATTCCTTGCTCGTGAGGGGAACCATAAGTAGGCCATTATGCTCGATCTACTGGTGCCGGAAGCGTATTCACGCGATCGGCTTTGCAAGTCCTTGATATCACTTTCATAGTGGACCGACGATTCGAAATTCAAAGGAGTTCTCTTCCCTTTGAACTCATGCCTTCAAGCCATTCAGTATCTACAAAAACTTTGTTGATTCAATTTCGCTGGTTTTTCAGGCCATTCGACGTACAAAAATAATTTTTCATTATTTATATTAAATATGATGTTTATCTTAGACATATAAAATCTATATTCTATTCTATTATACTTTATCCATTTCTATCCGATTTTTTCTATTCTTAATCTAGCATATTATTCTATCCTCTTCTATTCATTTTAATCCTATTTTATTCTAAATCTTTACAATCCCTGAGAATTAAATGCAATATTTATTTCTGCTTTTTCTTCTGTCCTTCTTTTCTGTTTATTCAAATTCAATATTCTCAAGTGTTGAACACGGCCCTGAAAAAAAAAAGAATAGCGAAATTGAATTATATAATAAGCACGATGAAGATGTAGACATCTTCATTGAATTTCCTTTTTGACAGTATTTAATTAAAATCGCTGAAGAAACGTTTATTTTATAACGATATTGGACATTCTTTTATCTCTACTAATGGTGCATTTACGCTTTTAATCTTGTACTTAGAAACGAATAAAGCTTTGTCATTTATTCTCCCTACATTACTTTACAGATTCTGAGAGCTTCTCATATTTTATTACATTTAATTTCCCGTTTTCTTTTATAGGCGAAAGAGGAATCACTCGAAGGAAATGAAGCTTCCAGATATCGTAAGTAGGATACAATTTTGTATTAAGCCCTTTGAGTATATTTGATCAAAGAGTCCAAAGGGAGAATGAAAAATCGAGTATCTTCTTTAGAAGAATTATTATTGATTAATTTCTCTTTTTTTACATTCTCATCAGAGAAGGTATTAGATGCTTTTCATTCATTTATCCCAAAGCTTCTTAAAGCGAATCCACCTTTGACTTTCTTGATTTAACAAAATAAAATTTATAGGCGATAGAAATCTTCAATTCGCAATTTGTAATTAAAGAGAAAATTGCTCGATTTGCTAAGATGTCGATTGATAAGATTCAGGAAAGACAGGAAGTAGCCACAAGCTTGAAAAAGAAGAGCAAACAAGTGAGTTACTGGCTTTCATGAATCATTCAAGATTACGCTCGATAAAGTTTATGCTTTCGTAGAAATTGTTCGATGGTGATTTTCAAGGAGATCGAGACCATCAGAACTCGAAGCGATTTCGTAACTCGTTTCTACTCTGTTTCGCGACTTCTCGTTCAATTCTCCAACCTCTAAGATCGGATTATATCTAGTCGATGTTATCACCACTGGAATATCAGAATTCTAGTCCCAAAACTATAACAGCATTTCTTGTGTTACGAGATTCGAAAATTATGCAAGAGTAATATTTGATATTTATGTTAATCATATTTACATCTTTTGTAGATACAATGATCATATTTCTGCAAAGCATATTCTCGAATGGGAATTTTCGAAATATAATATCGAGTTCATAGAGTTATATTAATATTATTCGAATATAATCTCTATTATATCAAAGAGATATTGCAAACTGAAATTCTATCATGAGAAATGAATATGCATTTAGCAAAATTTGAACCATGAATTATATAGCATATCTAATTGCGTTAAAAGCCCATTAAATGGCTTCTAGCTGCTCGAACAAAAACTATAGAAACAATTAGAAATTAGGTAGAAAAAGAGATTTTTTATCCTTTTTATTCGGGTTTTTTTAATCTATATATATAAGTAGGGTAGATTACGAAAAGAGATAAATATACTTCGAGGATAGGTCCGTATAGATCCGGATATAAAGACTGGGATTTGTGATTGTATACTGCAAAGAGATAAAAAAGGACCATCGTTCTTCTAATTTTAATCTTGCAGATTAATATCTTGCAGATTAAAATCTTGCAGATTAAAATCAATAAGAAAGAATAAAGTCAATTAGTTTCTTTTACAAGAATGCCGTCTCTTAAACATATTACGTTTTCTTTTCGTCATAATTTTTTAAAGCGTTAATCTAAAACACAAGGGCTCAACTAGGCAAGATAAATCCGAATAAATTAGACTCAGCCGGACCCTGAATGCTCGAGGCTCAAAAGATTACTTTGTACCTTAATACCAGGCTTTATTCCGTTTGCGATGGTAAGAGAACGTGTGTTAGATGCTTAATAAAACGTCTGGCTTGCCACAAACGCGTTTTGCGAGCATTTTCGATTTCTCTAATCGCTACGACAGATTTACGAGATTTTGCGATTGGGATTTCCAAACTCGAGCACTTTTTCTGCTTTCGTAACATTATCTTTTTAAATAAGCCTTTGCTAAAGTTTCGAATAGAAATCCTATTCAAATCAATCTCAATTAATCCAAGAAAACTTTTTAAGAAGTTTGTTCTGATTGATTCGATTTGAAAATTCAGATTGGTTCAACAGATTTCGGATGAAGCGTAGAAATAAAAAGATAAAGTTCTCATTTTCACTGCACAAATATATTTTCTTAAATTTTCTTATAACTGGATTAATAAATTGTTTATTTAACTCTTTGGGTCCAGTTTGAATCGAGTGAGTGAAACTTGTAACTCAGGCGTGTGAACATAGTTTTTCTTTCACTTAGGTGGGTATTGAAAATAAACTTCAACACGTGTCAATTAGAACTTTCTAATTTGATCGAAATTCCCTTGAAATGTACTGCAGCAAGAATCCAGGAATCTATATCGATAAAAGTCTGGCAAAAACTTCTCGATAGCATTTCTTCGTAAGTGGCTTCTAACTCTCGAGAGCACGCTCGATTGTCAGTCCAAATGGCTTCCCACGAGCTGATGAGTTTCGTTCTAGTGAAACCCTTGTGCTGTCAGAGTTCGGAAAGTCAGAAGTTGTGCAGTAACAAAAAAAAAAAAAAACTGATTAAATAAATAAAGCATCGAGTCCTACAATCGCGAATTTATTCGCTGACTCAGGCTTATTTTTCTACAAAATTCTCTGCCGGGAAAATTACGAATAACGAGAAAAATATATGCATATTTATTTAATTTACTCAATTAATAATAATTCAGAAAGTTAAAATAATGAACACTTTTTCGTTGAGTAAATTTTTATCAGGCAGCGAATAAAATTGTAAACTCCATTAGTTTCTCTTAATCCCCTGGGAGTTGAAATTTCACATTTAACAATTTGACAATTTCAATCGCAGGGAAGATCGCTTTCGAAAACATTCATTTTTGTCCATTAACTTCGATTATTCATTTCAGTCGTGACGTTTTTAATGGTGTAAAGGACCTTTTTTTTTTAATGTATTCATTCTGGAAATTCACGAATGCGACTATAAATTTAATCGAGCAGATGCGATGATCAAATGAAACTTATGGAACATTTTTATCTGGAAAAAATTATGGTAAAGTTAGTTACCTGAAAAATATTTGTAGACGTTAATTTTTCAAAGTTTTGAGAAAAGTCGAGCAAACAAACCAATTTATGAAGAACGATTTGTCTTGAAGAAAAAGTTAGATAGGAAGTTTTCTTCTTGGGAAAATACTCATCCCCTCTGCCAAGCGTTTCTTAATGGAGGGACCTCTAAATAAGAAGAAAATAAAATCACCTCGGTTTACGGACCATTTTCTTCGAAAACTTACAACTAGTGCAGGAAACTTGAAATCTCGTTGAATTTTAGTTATATGCAAGTCAAGTTATTTGCTTGAACAACTTGAGGATTTAGTGTATGGTTGAAATTTATCTTTTTTTATTTTACATTTTAAAATACTCTAAGTAAATTAGGTCACTTCTAAAATAACGTAAATAATCATTTTTGTGTAGTTTTATCTCGAAGGAGCTTCTTTCGATTAATTAGTTTTTGGCATATTTTATTCGATTGCTTCTACTTCAATATGCCAGCATCTGAACCTGATCTTGTGTAAATTGCACGATATTAATTCAAGGGAAATCACAGGATGAGAGTTAAGGGCACCGGAAATTGCGATCCTCCCTGTAGCATAAGTTCTTGTCTTCCTATGTCTCCTGGCATCTGTTCCGATTAAATGTCAAAATTTACTTGTTGGTGTTAATATATAGCAATTTCAGGTGTCTAGTCAAAAAGGGAAACGCCACTTTTAATAGTTTCATATCATATTTCCAAAAAAAAAACACTCCTTTTTTAAACCCCCTTCAAAAAGCCCCTTTTCTCACCGCTTTTTTCCACCTTTCCAACCTTTCTTTTTAAATCTTTTAAAATCAATTGCAATCTTTGAAATCTTGTGAAATCTCCTGAAATTCCGAAAATATCGAAAGATGTCGGTTGCACTCCCGCAAATTGCGTTTAAAAATTAATTTTTCAATCAGCGCCTTGCCAGTCAGGACTTTTTCTATTTTGATTTTATTCCAGTGTTAAAATTCTGATATATTGGAAATGTCCGTCTATCAAATTATTTCTCCTTAAAATTTATCCTACTGTCTGACTAGGCATTACTTTTTCCACTTTTATTGAGATATATTTAGATAGGTGTCTGACCAAATGCTATATTTCTACATATATATTTTTTTTTCTCGGAATTTTTTTTTTATTTCTGAATTATTTTTATTAGAAAATTTTATTTGTATCTAGACATATTTGTTTTCTGATTAACCTAGTAAAAATCAAGTACCTAATTATAATTATAACCTGATAAATACGATCTGTATAGAAAGCGAAATTGAAGTCACCAAAAATTGTGAACTTTGAATTGCCTTTTATATACTCGGGCCAATATTGTCCGCCTCTCGTTATTATTCCAGCGGTATAGGGAAACTCAACGTTAAGCGACTGTAATTAAGTGGAATCAAGTATGCAACGTGTACGTCGGACGTTGGATTACCGTTTTTAGAGACGCCTGAACTGCTCGGGTAAAGGGAGTCGAAGTAAAATGAGAGGTACTTTCGAATATCCTTTCAATGTAAAGTTATGTGACTTTTAAAGCGATCGTTAAGCCGAGAATTTTACCCTCACATTGCATATCTAATCACCTCAAAATGTATATTCTATCCCAAAAATCTAATTAAAATCCATACCAGAAGTAATATCGAGAAGAGTTCTAAAGGATTGTAGCCAAGGGACTTTCGTGATGGAAGATAATCTTAATATGAAATGAAAAGATGGTACTTGTTACCGTGATCGAAAATCAGACGCGGAATTTAAATTAAACTATAATGGATTTAATTCCCTTAGTAGAGTTTGCTGACTTTGATTGAGATGAGTCCGAACACCAGAACAATGGAAACAAATATTTGCGCTAGAGTGAACTAAATTGTTAAATGCTTGAGGTGAAGTTTTATTTTCAAATAAATGGACATATTGTTTCTACTCACCTGTATTTTATAGACGAAAATATTCGACCGACAATTTTTCGCAGTGAAGCTGAAGGCATGTGAAAATATTTATTCAATCTTCTTCATTTTTAACTTTTCTTGTTTTTTTCTTTTTCTTATTAATTGGTAGTATTCATCAAGATTTGTTGAATATTCACTCCGAGTTGTTTAGACCGATTTTCTAGATGAGTTCCTCTGGAACTCATAAGTCCAGTTAATAAGTTTCTAGGGGAGCGATTATGTAACTTTTCACTTCCACTTCCACTTTCACTCTTTGGTTTCCCACTTTTTGATTTTCACTTTTTTCAAATACACGTGATGTCAATTTTGACGTTTTAAACGTCACCGAAGAAATTGGGTTGCAGTTGCAGACTTTTCTAGTCTGACGAACATTTTTAATTCATTTTTTTTTACACTTATTCAATTAAGAATATGAAACAAAGTTTCCAAAACCAAAAACCAGGCGTGTCTCGTGCTTTTAAGGGATTTCAAATGACTTTAATGAATTTCAAGGGATTTTATATAGACTTTAAGTGATTTTAAGAAATTTCAAGATATTTTAAGGAATTTTGTTGGATTATAAGAAACTTCAAAGCATTCTTAAACGAGTTCAAAAGAATCAAGTGATTTTATGAAATTTCTGTGATAAGTGATTTAAGCAATTACAATTGATTCTAATTTTGAGTAGATCAAATGAAATTCCTTAAAATCCCTTAAAATTACTTGAAATTATTAAAAAAATTTGAAATCTTTTGTAAATGTCTTAAAATCGTTAAAAATATATCAAAATCCCTTAGAGTTCATTAAAATCTCTTGAAATACCTTGAAATTTCTTCAAATTCCTTCAGATTAGTTAAACTCAGTTAAAATGTCTTAAATTCTCGTGCAATCTCTGAAAAAACCTTTCTTGCAATTCTTTAAAGTCTCAAATTTTTTTTTTTAATTCTATGAAACTTCTGAAAATTCCAGACAACGTCTGATAAATTTCTGCTAGTAAATAAATAAAAATCTGGGGTTTTGAGAATTTTGGAAACATTTTTCGATATTTTTATTCCCATAAATTTAAAACAATCCTCAGACTATAAACGTCTGAAACTTCAACCCAATACTAAATAATTGTAGCGGTTCGCATATTTATTTCTTATTTATCGTTTTCATGAAAAACTTGAGACACTTGAAAACTTGGAATCTTGAAAAACGACGAATAAGAAATAAATAGACGAACCGATTATACAATTTATCAGTGACGTTTGAAACGTCAAAATTGACATTCACGTGTATTTGAAAAATGTGAAAATCAAAAAGTGAAAAACCTAAATATCAAAGTGAAAGTGGAAGTGAAAAATTATATAATCGTCCCCCTGATTAATTGGAGAAGAAAAGGAAGATTGCAAACATTGAAAAAGCGAGATTATTACGGATGCAAGTATTGAAACGTTGGAAATTGATTATAGAGGATACAATGAGCAGCGTTATTACATCAGTGGTGGTATTTTTATCATGATCTTGGTGGATAGGAATAATTTTTCACTTCACAATTCCATTGGAGTGGAATTGGCAGAATTCTATCCCATCGAAATCATCCCCAGCACCTGAGATACATATATACGTGAGTGGGATGTCTCCTGGATTGGTATGGAGATAAGCCAAGAGGTGAATTCACCCCCCCCCCCTCCCCCTAAGGGAAGGGTTACAGCACCTGGCGCGTTCTTATAACGTCAGAACATTCGCGTCATATTTCAGAAGGATATTTATCAAAACTGAATGGCGCCACGAATGCTTGCCAGCTCTGCATATTACATGCAGACTCGAAAGAATATTTCATGTACATTCGTATAGTTATTGCCCCTAGTTGCATGCCGCAATTTTTCTCCGAAATCTTCAAATTTTATTTAAGCGGTTGTAGAAAATGTTAAGAAATGTTTTTATCATATTATATAGATTTCATAGTTTATTTCACAAATTTAAGAAGACTTCCAAGGATATTGAAGGTTTCTAAAAAAACTTCTAGGTATTCTACGTGATTTTAAGGATTTGTAAAGTTTTCAAGAAATTTTTTATGATTTTGCGAAACGTTCAATCTGAAAATCTCTTAAAATTAAAAATTTGAAGGCTTTCAATGCAATTTCAAATCTAAATGGGGATTTTTATTTGCATATTATTAACTGTCAACTCAGAGTGTCTCTCACGCGTTTTTTCACGCGTATAATATTACTAGTGAAATATAAAACTTTTTTATTTTCCGTTTGCATTGTGTGCGACTTTGTAGTCGCCTCACGTTTCGACACCTTCGTACTTTGGGTCATTCAATGGCTCTATATACGTGGGATTCCAAAAGCTGGTGATATCTATTCAAAGAGTTTCACGTTGGCTCTTTTCGGCCTGTGAAAACTCACTTTCTGTTGCCATTTGCGAATTTAATATCACTTGGTGAAATGGGGCAACTCCAGAGTAAATAGCATTAAGTAGTTGTATCACACACTCGTAATTATGAACAGTATGTACGGTATTTATATGTATAGAGACATGTAGATACATAGGTATATGTACACACTAGGCAGATAATTCACTGGTGACCACTTCTCTCCGAGGACCGTCAGAAACTTAATTAACTATTCCACCCCTCATCCCCCACGCAGAGACCCACTATCCTATGGCCTAGAGACTTGTAGTTGGGCATGCGAAACTCTACTCGTGAGTGAAATACCAACATCTATGTGTGAGAGAAATAAGGTTATTTGGTAACTCGTGTGCTCTTTTCCATTCACACATTCACTATATAAACCCGTGCTTGGAAGCTTAGGTCATCGTGCAATCTGTTATCTTCTTCAGCATGCTGGATTCATACCTAAAATTTGCTTAGGGTATTATATTATAATCGTATAATATCTTCTGCATAGATGTGAATAAAGTTTCGAACGTTCATTGAACGATCCAAAAAAAATTTTAATTTTTAAAAATTTCTTTCGCTAATATTACTTCAGGGACCTAAAAAACATGTTCTATAGAGGAAAATCCCACATTTTCTAATTCTAAGGGTGAGAAACAACCCTTAACGTACTTTAACGGTGAACTACTAAAGATAATTTTCCACGTCGAGAAATTTTTATATAGTTATTAATTATAGGGTCGTTTTCTCGATTTTTGTTATTTTTCGTAAGGGATGGTTTTTGGGGGTGGTCGAAAGTGTTGATTTAATTGTAGGATTTATTCGGATTACGACTTTTAAAGACTTGAACAATTTTTTCTATGAATAAATGTTAATTATAACGACTTTAAAATTTCGCATGCGTTAAAGTAAGTTAAGGGTTGTTTCTCACCCTAAGAAGTAAAAAGTGTAGGATTTTTCTCCATAGAAGAGCTTCAAAAGGTTTCTAAAAATTTCAATCGATTTTGACGCAATTTTCAAGTGATTTTTACTAAGTTCTAAAGATTTTTAGGATTTGTAAAAGATTTCATGAAATTTTAAGAGACTTTTTAAAGATAGGGAATTTTAAGGGATTTGAAATGTTTTGAGGAAGATTATGAGGTTTCTGAGAACTTTAAAAGATTTCAACGAATTTTAAGCGATTTCTAATGTTTTTGTAAAATTTCGAGGAATATTAAGCGAATTCAAAAGATTTTTATGATTCTTTAAAGATTTTTTGGAATTTAATGAGATTTCTAATAATTTTAATGAATTTTAAACGATGTAAAGGGTCTTTAAATTTTATCCTAGAATTCAAAGAGTTTCAAGAAGTTTCTGAGAATTTTAAGAAGTTTTCACCAATTTTAAGAGATTTCAACGAATTTTTAGATATTTTTGCGAATTTTAACTTGGATATCAAGAGCTTCATGATTTTAATAGTTTTTGTGGATTTTCAAGGGATTTTAAGAGGTTTCTGGAAATTTTAAGGAATCTTAACGAATTTTAAGGGATTTCGAAGGTTTTCGTAAAATTTTTTTGCGCCATTAGTTTGTTTTTCTTCTTTCAACTCGAAGTCATTCAAAAGCTAATCAGGTTTGCAAAAACAATGTATGCGAGATTTTCGAGGCAGTTTGTGATACCATTTTTTAAAGATAGGAACGAATACTTTAAATTTATCAAATTTAAAAAGTGAGCTAAATAATGAACTCTCAGAGCTTGTGAATGTGGAAGAGAATGATGGTAAGTTTTCTGAAATCAGATAAAGAGCTGCATACGTAGGAAAACGCATACTTTCTAATCTCACTTGGATTACGGCTCTCCTTCCTGGGGTGAAAATACGAGCTGCTAAAGTTATGGGGGCTGCGAAATGAGGTCTGAAATTTGGTGAGGCGCAGTTCAGAGTGGGGTGCAACTAGGATTGTTTGGGGGAGGGGGCAGGGAGGAAGGGGTGAACTACACCCGTTACCACCAGGCAGACTCGCTCATGTAAGGTGGGTAATATAAGGCTGAGCGGAATACGTGGCGAGTAATAAGGATGGTACACCAGCACCCGTTACTTCTCATATTGTCCCACGCCATCAACAAACTTTATGTCATCTTTTCTGAAAACTCAATGACGGAAGTTCCTTCATGAAAATTGTTTTCTAAATTAGGTTTATAATTTCAGTGATAATTCATTAAACGCTTTCAGTATTTAGCGATATTATATTTAGCGGTAAATCCATTGTAAAGCTACAATAAATTTATTGTAATACTTGCACTGTAATTTTAGCTTACATTTTTTATTGCAATTTGTTATAAAATCGCAAACATTTTTAACAGTGTATTTCTAATTAATTAATGAAGTGAGAAAAATGGTTAAAAATATAAGTAACGCTGGTGCTTAGGTAGTGGAATTAGCCTGGTGTGCATTTGAATTTAAAATAATGTAAATTAATTCCCGCTGGAAAAGTGGTCGGAACGTTTTCTAAATGAGCGTCGAAAATGAAAATTGAATTTAGCTGTACCCTTGAGGGACTGCTTGGTTTGGTAACGCCCTTCGTGCCCTTCATGCAATAGTGACGCTTGCCTGGAGGGTTTTCTCTCGTTCTTTTGTACACTCCTGCCTCCCAGTATTCCTATCTACATAACAGCTAGTCTCTTTCTATCACTAATGAGAGCGAAAATTCTGGAAATTACTAAATGATGTGAATGAACCGAAAGGATAAACAAAGCCAGGGCTACAGACTTGATTCTCCTATAATTTCAAACTATCTTCATCCTAAAATTACCGAAAGGCTCAGCGAAAAAAAATTGTGGATTTCTCTCGGTGTGAAATAAGTCACGAGACCATGAAATTGGAATCGTTTCGAAGAGATAGAGCAAAACATGCGTGAAGAGCGTTTATTCTCTCTGGATTCGAGGAAGGAAGGGTCTTGCAAGAACAACCATCAGAGATAAATGAGGATACGAGGATTAAACCGTAGTGGTGGAATGTTAAAGAAACAAAAAAGGCAAATGCGAAGCGCCATGCGGCGTTCATTACTAGTAAAAACTGGACCGCGTAAGAATTAAGCATAGCAGACGAGATAGAAACGAACGAGTTGTAAATTTTAATAAAAATGAGATTCAATCTTTAGAGTAAGGCCAAAGGATGTTAATTACAGTTCTTCTAATTGTGATTGAAATTTCATTCTTCATCCTCTGCCTGACCAAAGCGTACTTTCTCTACTTTGATTTTATTCCTAAGTGTTTAAATTCTGATAGATTGGAAAAGTCTGACCATAAATTACCTTTCTACTGAAAATATAGTTTCGCGTATTGTCTTGTCAAACCTTACTGTTTCTACTTAAATTATTATCTCAAATTTTCCTACCATGGAGTAACTACAATTACTTGTTTTAGAATTACTTACTAATAGTCTTGACCTTAGATTTTTAATACCCTTTACGTATCTCGAGATTCTAATCTGAGATTGCACTTCTAACAATGCATAAGATTATGTTGTATGGAGCGAAACATTGTTTGCCGATCATGCAACAGTCTCATTATTTTCATACCTAATAATGCGTGTTAGAACACTCCTATAACAAGCTGCACTTCGTGTATGTGGCAATTAGAACCCATGCATAATGTAGAGGGCTTCTGGCATGTGAGAAGTTGCAAGATATCACACAATCGCAACTTGCATGCTTAACTGTGCACACCGATGTGTTGACACAGATAATACTATAAACTTATCCAAGACGAAAGCCACTTAATCCCAGAGTTCCATTATCGAATCGCCTATTAATAATGCAGCTTGGAATTCAACTTTGTAATTACAATAAAATTTAGCACGGGAATTAATTACATCAACTCCTGAGCTATAAATTATATCTATAACTTTGTGTATATATATATATATATATATATATTGTCTTCTAAAATTGCGACGTGGAGTCTCGTAAATGGTTTAAAATTAATGCTTTCTGGTACCATCAACTGGAAATTCGAATTTGACCTCTGCCCTTGTAGACGTACCATCCATTTGCACCTCAATCTTCGCCGTTTTGCTTTGTTTCTCTGAGATCCTTTGAACTCGCAACAACTTCCTATGGTTGTCTAATTGACGGTTAGACATGTTGAGGATGCTTTAATATTACGTTACTGGACTGGATGTATGTGTGGGCTTCTATTGTCAGGCTTCATTTTCTCCTTTGTATAAACTTGCCAATATGCATTATCGAGGCTATCATTTTGCCGCAATTAATTTCTAGTTGGAAATTTTATCCACTATGATACTATACATATTCCTTATAGTAGCATATATTCTTAAATTATCTAATGAAACTTCTTATACTGATTGACATGATTTTAACTACAGAAGAAAGTTAAAATATAGATGTGGATCCTTTTATTTTCTGGTGAAAATATCTGTTTTGTTCGTCCAATCCCTTTAATTGACTTAAGGGGTGAGTTTAATTTTTTCCTTCTATGTCATTTATTGTAATCGAGTTATCCCCCTGCTTCAAAGTTCAAAGAAAATATAAAGTTTAATCGATTCCAGTAAAGAAACCTTGACTTAAGCCAAAACGAAACCTAATTCAATATATTTTCAGAAACTTTTTGTATTATGAAAACGAAATTACTTCACTAATTTTTTATTTTATAATTCTTTTGTTTGCGGTTAATTAGTTATTTTTACGATTAATTCATATACGCTTGAGGGTAAAGAATTGTATGCATAACAACATAATTCACATACTTAGTATAATATTTAAATTTTATCCGAGGTTCGATGTATCGTGAGAAGCAGTACTCTCAAACAATAAACTCTAGTTAATTCAAGTTTGAAACAATTTTCCAACTAGGAGTTTTTTTCATTTTGAATGAATATTAACAATAGTTCCTAATTTTTCAGACCAAAAAGGAA
>CAJFCP010000076.1:2093347-2150109 GCA_904066005.1 Synergus itoensis | reverse complement strand
TTTTTTTCCGCAGAATGAAGCCGTATTTCTCATTTATGTATTGAACGCAAATACTTAGAGTCGCACTCTAAGAAGGATATATTACAAAAAAGGATACTCTACAAAAAAGGATACTCACATTCCAAAAAGGAGACTTGCATCCAAAAAAGGACACTCCCTCTTTCAAGGAAGTATAAGGGAAAACCTGGCGAGAGGCGGACAAACATTAGCATGAAAGTAGGAAACTGGGTACGAAACTCTACTTACATCCAGCAAGGAGTAGATAGGTTGACTTTCCGTATAAAAGACATCAAGAGAGAGAAGAGAGTTAAGATAGAAAGAAAAATGGGAAAGGACGTGTCTCAGAGACAGAGAGACAGAAAGAGAGAGAGAGATAGGGTGAGTTAGAAATAGAGAGAAGAGAGTCGAGAAACGGGGTTGTAGGGCTTGAATTTTATTAAAATATTTAAGTAGCGAATTGCATTAGGGAAATAGCGACACTATTGTTCGCTGAAATATCATTACTACCATTCGTGAATCAACGGCGTGGAGCGAAAGTTTTGGCTTTTCATCGACCCCCTCCTCTGACCTCACAACTCCTTAGGTCACATTCTCATTGAAAATTTCCAGTCTTCTGGGAAAACAATGCCGTGTATTCTCCAAGTAAAGTCGTTTTAACTCACTTTTCATGTCATTCACGCTTCTTGCGATCTCACAAAGGAATTTTATTTCAAAAAACCAAAGGCTTGACTTGAATAAATACTGACTCTACATATAAAAACTGAATATCTGTGTGTATGCGTGTGTTCTGCACTTTAGAAGCTTTGGAACCAAATGTTACAGAACGTCATAAATTTGAAATTGGAAATCTTGTCTAATAATGTTTTATTCTGATTTAGTTGGATTTTAAAATGAATTGTGTCGTGCAGTCTTGAAAGTAAAAGTTTGAATAAAAATTTAATCATAAACGCATGACAAAATATTAGCCTCGTTAGAATTGAGAAAGCACTTCACGTCTTAAGAAAGTTGCGAAAGTTTCACGAGGCCCTATTGAGATCAAAATTTTATTTATTTAAGTTATGTTTCTAGAGCTTCAGAAACTGCAATTCCCCCGGTTTCTAGTTGCCAATTACACAGAATTTGTAGTCGAACTGCTTCGAGCTGTTCGAGAACGTCACTGGCATTAATTCCATTTTTGAAGCTAGCACCCGGCTATTATCAGTAGAAAGCGGCAAAACCTTTCAACTGTCGAGAGCTGGGAAAATTTAAAATTGAAATTCAATTAAAACATCAGCCAGCTCGCTTCTCGTTATCGCCTGCATTTTTCAAAGTGATTCGCTTCTCGTTTCAAAGTCTCGTTTCGCGTGTTAGCCACATTCCCTCGGCAATATTAAATGCAGAGGATACAAGTTTTCTAAAGACCCGAGAAACTTTTCCGAGTGCCTAAAGTTCTAGTAAAACGAGTTGCCTTACGAGGCCTGTGTATTCCCTGAGAAGAAAAAGTGCAAGAAAAGACAAGAAAAAGTCGGTTGGAAATTCTACTAAGGAGGTTATAACTAGAACGATTAAAGTCGTCTTTAATTAACTTCCGTTTGCAAGTCAAAATTGGCTTCAACACGTTTCCTAAAGTTCAATAATTTTAGAGCATCGTGCATCATTCTTTAGTGGTAAAATTCTTGAGATGAACTTTGAAACGTGGTTTATAATTAACTTTTGTTCATGGGAGTTAACGTGAAAAGTTAAAATTTAACTTTCTTTTTTAAGAATTTAGCTTTTTATAAAAGCCGTTTTTAAAATTTCCTCTTAATTAAAATGTCCAATTTGCAACATTTTCAAATTTAAACTTATTCAGTTTGAAATTTCTAAAATTACTTGAAATTCCTTTAAATCTTTAAAAATTATTAAAGAATTCATGTAAATGCTTTGAAATTCTTTAAAATTAGATAAAAGTCTTTTGAAATATGTGAGAATTTAGGAACAATGTAAATGTGGAAAGTTGAGAAAAAGGGAAAGTTACATGATTGACCCCCTGGATTTGAAGATGTATTATAGTTCGCAAATCCAGTGAGCAGTAAGGGTAATATAAGGCTTTTAGGCTTTAAGGTTTTCTTGTAAAAAAATCAATTCAGTGGTATTTGGCAGGCTTGAGTGAACAAGATGTAGCAGAAGTATTATATAACTGTGGGGGGTTCGTGACTCCACCACCGCGCCCCATGAAGGGCCATGTGTCAATGCCGGAATGCAAGTGTTTTGTATCCCATTTCGTTTTCTTTATTTTCTCGAAAAGTTTTGTGACATCAGAAAGTCCAGAAGGGCTCGGAGAGTTTTGTCCACAAAATTCCCAGATGTATAGAGATCAGTTCGCTTCAAATAACTCGAATCCGATTTCAGTTATTGAATGGATCCTCGCTTTTGCGGATTTGGAAGAAGTCTATCGAGTTTCACTTGAGTGAAAGTGATTTTTTTCTGGTTCAAGAAAAACAGCATGCAAAAAAAACTATTATAAAAAACTTAAATACATATTTATATTTAAATTCCATAAAATTCCTTGAAATTCTTTAAAATCACTTAAAATATTCGAACACAGGGGTAAAGAGCCACGAGGCTAATTAATGATTAATTATACCAATTTACTCCCACACGAATATAAATCATACAAATCTAAAATTATGAAATGTAACCGTAACTCTGTGGTAATCTAATTAGCTTCGCTTTGCTAAACTGTCGCGTGGGGAAATTCAAGATTTGAGAACGGCATGATTACCGTGAAAATCGCGAATTGCGAAAGCTCGTTTTGTAAAACCGCCAACGCGTAGGAACTCAGCGAACAAAGCATAAATCACAACGCGCCGAACATTCGTTACACGGGATGCAGACCATGAAATACAGACTCTGTAGGTGTACTCATGCCTTTCGTCCAGGCCTCGAGTCCTTCCCATACACGCGTTGTGTGTTACGCTCGACGAAGCGAATTTGTCCGATTGAGTCCAGAATAATTCGCAAAGCGCGCTAGTACGCTTTAGATGTCTGTAGCCTCCAGTCTCTACAAATGCAACGCCCGTTTTCAACTATTCTCGTTATCATTCGACCTCGAACGTCAAGTCAAGATAACGTTTCCTCCTTTGTCCACGAACAACGTTTTCCTACATTTCCACCCACAATCTACTTCAACCTGCCCTCAGTCACCCGATAACTCCCACCTCAGGGATACCCGCACGATCCAACGAACGTGGTATCACGATCGGTGCCTTGAGGATAAATCGAAGGTTTCTCGCTTCCTGAAGATAAATCGCAGGTTTCTCGTCTTAGAAAAGCACTGGAGGAAAAGCTGAGACATGGACATGCCCTGTGTAAAAACTATCGTGGTTTTGAAAAAAGAGAGTGGTACAAATGTTTCCTTTCAATTCTGATGTGTGAAAGGCTATAGATGGGTTTCTACTAGTAACGTGTGTACATATTTTCTGTAAATAAGAAAGTTAATATTACTAACTCTTCCATCAGACGACAAACTAAATTATCTTAAGGGTATGTGGTAATTACCATAAGAACAAAATTTTCGCCAACTGTACACTCATAATAACAGATATTTTTTGCTAAAACTAGACTCTTAGGGTAAAGTATCACGAGCCCTCAGGAGAAGACATAAATTACTTTTTTGCGGTAGTATAAACTCGAGATATCTAGAACGACATGGCATTGATCTGCAAAAAAATAGGGAGCGTCTGGCCATAATCGGGTTTGAACTACTAAAGCCTCTAAATAAGATTAATAATAATAATTATTATTAATAATCCATTTATAATCATCTCGTGAGAGAGGCAAATCTCTTGCAGGGGGTATTAGCATATCCCAGTAGTAAAAACCCAATATAGTCAGACGTTCCTTTATTTTCGCAGACCGATGGCAGATTACTTCCATAATCCACTAAATTATTTCGTGTGAGAGGTAAATCTGCAGGGTAGGTGTTATTTGCTAGGGCTATTTGCATGTTTAAGTAGTAGAAACCAGTCTATGGTCAGACGTACTTTTTTTTCGCTGATTGATGCCGTATCACTCTTGTATTAATTACAACTACTTATTTAACAACATTCTTTACAAGGTTCAACAATCTCTACAAGTTTAACATTGACTTTCTTTAATGAATCTGTGTTGAGAGAATAAAGCATGTTAAATTCAGAGTCTAGAGTTTGTTAAGTAGATGTTGAGTAAATATTTAAATTTAAAAAAAAGAGCGATATGAAGTTGGTATGAGGAAAATAGGGAGTGTCTGATTGGGTTGAAGTTCTAGACGTCTAGTCTGACGATTTTGTTATTTTTACATTCATTGGAATAGAAATCTAAAAAAAAAAGGTTTTCAGTTTCCAAAACCCAAAATTTTTATATATTTACCAGGTGTTGTTCGGGACTTTAAGAGGTTTTTTATAGAAACTTATTATTAGTATTCTATAGAATTTAAAGGATTTTTAAATATTTGAAGGGCTTTTTCAGGATTTCAAAGATTTTTTTTGGAAAATAGGGATTTCCAAAAATATTGAGACTATGAAATTCAAGAAATTTGAAGAGAATTTACCAGCTTTTATAGGATTTTATAAAATATTAAGGGATTTCACAGAATTTTACGCCTATTTGGGAATTTTATGAAGACATCATTTTACGATATTTCGTGGGATTTTAAGTAATTTAAATAATAATAATAAATAATAATAATAATAATAATAATAATAACAATTTAAATTTAATTTCAAGTAATTTAAAATTATTTTAAGGAATTTCATTTGATTTCATCTAAATTAGAATCAATATTCCTTGACATTTCTTAAAATCATTTAAAATGATTCGAAATCTCTTGAAAAATCCTAAGCTCTTGAATCCTTTTGAAATCAAGTTAAATTCCTTACAGTCACTTGATAACTCTTTAAACTCTTTTTAAAATCCTTTGAAGTTTCTAAAAATTTCTGAAATTCCTTAAAACATCTTGGAGTTTCATAAAATCATTTAAAATCTTTACGAAATCCCTTAAAATTCCTTAGTCACTTAAAATCTCTTAAAATCCCTGGCAACTCCGGTTAAATTTCTGCTAGTAAATAAATTAAAATAAAAAATATTTTGGGAACTCTTTTTTATATTCTTAATCTAATGAATATAGAAAATAAAAAACAAGAATAAAAAACTTCGGCAGACTAGACGTCTGAAACTTCAGGCCAATGAGTGTCTGACCATAGAGGTTCGTACCACTGCCTGCAATATTCCCTAAAGAGACTTATGCCTTCCACAAGATTATTTACTGGATCATCTTATCGAAGGGTTAATAACCGTTAATCGTGGCGTGTCCCTCTTAAGTTTTCAGCTAGATCAATAGCTCAAGTTTTCGGGTTAACGAGTTAAAGCCATGTTTCAGCTCACTTTGACTTCCCTAATCGCCAAAGTGCGCTTCGGAACGACTAGCAGGCGACTTGTGCCTACAAACACAGGTACCCTTTACAACGCTTGGAGCACACGAGAGGCAGGTACTTAATACCCGATCAATGTAAGCACACACTGAGAGCTCTTGAATATAATTTACTATATCTGGCACGGCACACGCCTCCCAACGAGATTCTCGAAAGCTCGCTGCATGGAAATCAACGCCCATATTCGCGCATAGGCTCGTGATGAACAAGTGTCGAATTTCGCTTTTGGTGTGGGGAATCACGAAAATAGATTTGTGTAGAAATTTCGAGGGGGTGGCGAACAGAAGTGGATTTCTGTGAACTTCGAGGGTGAGGGAGGAATAAGCAGAGAATGAGGTAGTTATAGGCGTTGCTATACATAGGTAGTGCATACTCCATTATGATAGCAGCACGCCAACCCTATTGGTCTCTACCAGACTCCATCTGGATTATCTTTGCTGATTTAATTTATTGCCGCGTTATTAGCGTCTGATATAGTCACTTGCTTGAGTTACGGCTGCTTAGGCCTTACAAAGGAAGACCTTCGAGGTGCGATTTTACAGCAAGTAAAGGAGGAAGTCGAGAGGCTCCGAGGTCTTCATATATCCTCGAGGAGCGATTAATCTTCAATTTAATGTAGCCAGTTTTAACATATAACGAGAAATCCTGGAGCTGAAAAGCTACTCTATAATTTCTCCTGATAAATTCTGATATTTTAGAATCATAAAAGAGAGGTTGCTAATATATCGAAACTGACTTCTATTAGTTCGAAATCTCGAAGCAATTTTGGATAAAAAAAATTAGAACGCCTCATTTCAAGCAAATACTCAATTAAAATTCAAGACTCTTTCATTTCGTACTTTTATTTAAGAGAGTAAGACAAAGGATCACTGCAGATAAGCTTGTAATTCAGAGAAGGATTAAATAACTGAAAATCCAAGGGATTCGTATTGCGGTCTCTCTTCTCAACGTGATACGTGTACAATTTTTCCATTCTCCGGAACGAGCGAGTTGCTATACAGAATTTTCCTGGCTTCCTTTTATCATTTCAAACTTTCTCAAACTATCATCCTGGAAGCTATCTTTCGGCAAGAAAGAATCTTCCCTTGTTATACTTTTCTTACGGGGTTTCATATTTCACAGGATACTCGGCCCTCGAATTCCTTATCAGGACACGATAGCATTGCCATAACGAGAAACAATTGACGTTAAGAATGGGGGAATAATTTCATAAATCTCTTTTGTGTCGAGCGGAAAACGATCTTCGCATTTTCTGCACGAGGCAAAGAATATATGCGTCACAAATGCCTCGGACTTTCGAGATAACGAGGCCATAACGATTCTGTATAACGAGGCCTATGAAGCACATCCTAGTAGGGTCAACGAATGTTCGTTATTCCAGTCGGCCAAGTCCATTTCAAAGAACAAAGTTATCGCTTGCTTTCAACATATTCTGCGTCAAAGGTTCCGAACGAGATAGGAAAAGCAAACGACTGGGGGATTTTTATATTGTATAAAAAATTCAATGTTTATCTTGGATTTTTTTGCAAATTATACGGGGAAATTTCCATTCAGGATGTTTTGAAAAGAGTTCATATTTTCAAGGATCATTTCAAATATGATAACTGTTTTCATGCTTGGACGCATAAATAATATTTTTAGAACCTTAAAAAACTATTTCTCGACCCACCAAAAATTATTTCGATTTTAGTTTTGTTAAAATTTATATAATAAATTCAGTACTGAGCCAGTAAAAATATGTTTTTAAGAGTTTTAAAAATATATTGTCAACAGATTTATTCCTACTGTGAGGAGTTAGCAAACCAGGAATAGTAATGCTATAAATTTTAATTGCATGAATCTTAATTATAAGAAATCTTAATTAAAATTCGTTATGCATTGCAGACAATGCCACTATTTTATCATTATTTTCCAGGAATCTGACTGCGATCAATGTAAAAAGTAGAGATCTTGAATAAGTTTGCATTCCTTCTTATTTTCCCTCTTGACCCGACTTCATTTAATTTTTCCCCTGAAAAAAAAGCTCCTTCTTTATGCAACATTGTACATTGTTTCAAGCTCGAAATGAGAGGTACATTTTTATGCATAGATTTGTACTTGCAGTGAATTATGAATTGTAAATTTTACTTCTTCTTGTTCCTGTAACAACTTTCTTTGATGGGAATATAGGTCGCAAAACGAAAGGAAATATAAAGTGTTCCAGAAATTTTCAGTTTATTCCAATCTTTTCAAAATAACTTACCTGGCATTTATAATTTGCAAAAATGAATTGATTATTCAGTTTGCACATCTCGAAATTTCAATTACATAGAATAAAAATAAGAAAAAGAATCATTTGAATTTGAATTCATTTGAGTCCTAATTGAACTCAATTAAATTTGAAAACAAAATATTTTTAGACTTATTATCTGATTTATCGAGGTATAACAGGAGATACAATGACATTAACTGCATTCAGGTGAAGTTTTAACTTTATTGCTCACTAATTAATTAATTAATAGAAATGACAACGTGAACTCGAATGTTGAATCCAGCGATTCACGAATCCAAGAAAATATCTCACTATTAATTAAATTAGGATCTCGGAATAGGGAGAATTCAATGTAACAAATTAGCACTAGCCACTCATGCATTAAACCCGTGCGATTGTGGTTTCGGTTTAATTGTCAATTCAGTCTTACTAATGAAATTGAAATTACTCTGGTTATAACGGAAAACTCTTGATATCGTTGTCGATCAATTAAAAAGTTGAGAAACCATCTATAAATGGAATTGGGTTACAAGTGGATTTTTTTCTCCAATTTGCTCAACTTTATCTTCCTTTACTTTTAGTTCGGCGTGAAAGGGTATATGGAGCTTAACCATACCTTCTGTGTTTTATCTTCTTTTGTTTTCTTCTCTTTTCACTTTGCAGTAAACTTTAATTTGGTTACTTTCGTTTGTAATTGATGTTATTAGGAGATAGAGGCTGAAACGTTTAGCGGTAGTATCATTTCTAGTAATTTTTGAGTGGTGACAGGTGATTACAGTGATTTCAGGTGATTTTCGATTTTTATTTCGATTCTTTTGTTTATCCTTATTGCCTTTTTTTTAATTTATAAATTATGTCATTACACATTAGATAAATACATACTTATATTTTTAAGTTTTGGAATCCAAAGTCTAATCTAAACTTAATCTCCTTCCGCCTGTCATAGATTTTTTATTGTCGATCTTAAATAATATATATTTGATTGCAAGAGATTGTATTTATTTGATTCTTTAGGACCACAGGTAATTTCGATTTATGGCTCAGCTCGAGGTGTTTTTCTGTCGCCCCAGTTTAGTTCAGATGAAGGTTTCAGAACCTCTTGATCTCTTATCGTAAATATTCGAGGAAACTAATCAAGAAAAACACATCCTTAGGGATACTACCTTGATCAACGACAAGTTAAGAATTTTCCGTCCAGACTTTTTTCTCCTTTTATTAATCAAAAGTTATTTACCAACTTCGTATTAAGCAGATAGGAATTGCGGTGGAATGAAAGCAGACGCTTCCAGAAGATCGGGGCGTCTTTGAGTGATTGGCTTTTGCTTTTCAATTACAATGTGCGCCTTTAACGAAATGTATTCTATCATAATTCCCATTTTTCGTTTTATTAATATTTATACATTTCCTCATTTTATTAGGTATTTATTGTCCCTAAACGCAAAATGAGTTGATTCTGAATTAATTTTAATTAATGAACTTTGTCATGAATGTTTTCTTAAAGTTTAATTTAAAAAAAGGAGACTCGTTTTTAGAATTTAATAAGTTTCGAAAATTACTGGAAATTTTTCCTACTGGTAATGACAGCTGGACGTTAATAAAGCCGCGAAAGGAAGCACTCTCGGATATTAAACATCGACCTCTCGACTTTTCCAATTTGAAACTTGCGCTGTTCCACGAAAGACATCCGGTCCTCAGACTGATGGATGCTGATCGTAAAATACACAGCTAACTGAGTATAATTCTATCAAAACCTACATTTAAATTCAATGCATCAGTATCTTAAAACGTAAAAAGAAATTTCAAAATTCATCAATACTTTTCCATCAAATTGCAAAAATTCGAGATAGAATTCATTTTATTCTGAGCAAATCTCTACTTACAGAAACATAATGAAGTTTGGCTGACCAGACTCGGCTGCCATAATAATTATATGAGCACAGGAGTATTCAAGTCTAGAAACTCTATGGAAATAGGCACCAGTGTAAATTATGCTGCTGTAATAAGACGAGGCTCATTCCCAGCAGTCTGACGTGCCATCCTATAACTGTACTCAGTGTCCTCCTCCCTAATGATAATTACTTTCACCCTGGCTCCTCCTCTCGATCTATTAAACGACTCACCCTGAATTTCACTGCACAAGCACAGCCTCCGAATTGTACAATTCTCTTCAAATTCCCGCTAATTATCATGAATTAAAGATCTACGAAAATCTCTGTTTAACTTTTAAATTTCCATTATTTATTTTTAAGTATAATCACATTTTCTTCATAGAATCGTTACATCTCATAAAGTCTCCTCAAAATAAAAAATAAAACGCCCTAAAGTAAAATTTAGTGTGCGTTACTTGACCACGCCTTTAACCACGCCCTTAGTCACGCCTCTAACCACGCCCATCAGTAAATTGCTTTAGTTACACTTCTTGACCGTCTCCCTTTAACCACGCCCTTGATCAACTTCTTTTAACCACGCCCCTTAAAAATTATGTTGGTAATTACATTGTCCACGCCCATTGTAAACTCGCTCTAACCACGCCCACTATAAAGTAGTTACTTTTACAAGTAAAAGTCGAAGTAAAACTTTATGCATGTTTGTAAAAAAGGATCCTGCAGTTGTAAAGAAATTTTAGTGAAGAAAATTTTTTTTAAAAGAGTATATGCACTGTACTTACATTCTTCATACAATCGTTACATCTCATAAAGTCTCCTCAAAATAAATAAAAAAACGCCCTAAAGTGAAATTTAGTGTGCTTTACTTGACCACGCCCTTAACCACATCCTTATTCACGCCTCTTACCACGCCCATCAGTAAATTGCTGTAGTTACACTTCTTGACCGTCTCCCTTTAACCACGCCCTTGATCAACTTCTTTTCACCACGCCCCTTAAAAATTCTGTTGGCAATTCCATTGTCCACGCCCCTTGTAAACTCGCTCTAACCACGCCCACTATAAAGTAGTTACTTTTTCAAGTAAAAGTCGAAGTAAAACTTTATGCATGTTTTTAAAAAAGGATTCTGCAGTTGTAAAGAAATTTTAGTGAAGAAAATTTTTTTAAAAGAGAGATATGCACTGTACTTGAGGATTGATATGATCCCATATTTCGAAGTATCTGAAAAGACGGCACTTAGAAGCTTGCGGGTCGCGCACATCACACATAGGTACATTTCTAACCGTAGTTTCTCGAAACCTTTTTAATACTTTCTTCGCCGTTGCGTAGTCTTTTTTCCCAATATTTCCAGTGAATTTATAAAGCATCGAAACTTGAACCGTCGCTTTTCCTTCAACTTACCGTAAAATTCGAAGAGGGACACACTTCGACGAATTTACTCGATCGGTGGGAAACTTTTATTTCTCCTTCAGGTGTTCTTGCTGCTCTTCATCCCACTCCTTAGTTTCGATCCACTCGTCTTTTTCCACTTTCGAAAACATAATTTTCCTTCAATCTTCATTAACTCTTTTATCAAATTTTTACTTTTAAAGATTTGAAATTTGAAATAAAATCATTTGAAAATGAGTAAAAGGATTTTGAGAACCCAATATTATTTCATTTAATTAGTTTTAATACTAATTAAAGCTTCTGAGCACTCACTGAAATTGTAATTGAATTTGAGAAATTTCGAGATACAATTTAGGAAACAACAGGACCATTCTGTCGTGTAATGCATTTGAAAACAAATGGCATACAAGCATCGACAGCAGCTCGAGGATCACATGCTGTATAATTGCGAGTGCCGGAAATTTGCAAGTAAATAGCAATTAATCAGTGTCCCCATGAATGGATCCCTCTGTTAATTTGTCATTTTGTTCTTGCGATAATTTGCATGCTTACTGCTACCTCTTCTTCCCCCGATAAAATGTGTGATCTATGAATGGAATATTGACGCCGATTCACGCTCGAGATTTCAATTGCAGGGCCAGGCAATTATATCATTTTTCACTTCCACTTTTACTTTTTGGTTTTCCACGTTTTTCGTGAAAAATTTGAATGCTTTAGCAACAGCTATAAAAGAATACATAATGATGGAAAAGGATTGAAACTAGCTGTGAAATCGATCTCGGGTGTTCCATTTAACTATATTTATATTTATTTGTGCTCATTTTTTGAGCACTTTGCTTCCTCATAGAGGAAGCATTAACAATTTGCCTTAATATTTAAAAATATATATGTAATTCTTTTTTCTCGAAACAAGGAATCTTTCGACTTCATCATTCATATTTTTTAATAAAATTTATTTATATTAGATTACTTAATTTTATACGATTCATAAAACCTTTCACTTTCTTACATTAGCTTTGAATTTTGGTTACTTGAAAACAAAGATAAAAACGAAATTTTTCAAAATTACAAATAAAAGCATAACTTCCTTATTCAATAAAATGAATTAATCATAAAGGTCGATCGATTCGTCTCGAAACAAGAAATCTTTCTTTCCTTTAAATAAGCTTTGAATTTTGATTATTTGAGAAGTTATAGTCGAAAAATCAATTTTGCAAAAATTCTAAATGTACATACAAATTTTAAAATTCAATATTTTGAAAAATCCCGGACAATTGATTAGAATGTTGTATTAGACATTTATCAAGTGAGGAAAGTTTAATTAAACCATTTTAAAAATATTGGTAAATGTAACGATGACAAAGCTTCCTCTATGAGGAAGCAAAATGAAATAAAATAAAAAATAATTAAAATAATTAAAATAATTCAAGTTAATTTGACGTATTTTCAAATTATTACAAAAGTTCGCTTTTCCTTCAGTTCGAGCGGTACAAGGTTTATTGCTCCTATTGTTCGAGCAGGTATAGTTATAAACCTTTTATTTATAAACATACCTCGTTGAGTCGAACGAGTTTAGGACAAGGTTAAGGTTTATTATCTTAATAATAAACCTTATTCAGTCGAGTTTTAGAGCTCAGCGTGAATATTACTATTTCGGGAGTCGAATTCGGTTTTCCAATGTAGTTCGTTTAGCGTTTTACAAAAGTGGTTGTTCTATTTTTGTAGTGATTATTCTTGTCAGCATTGTGTGTATTTTCTGGTGGATAAGTTGTGTTCCTTTCTGGATTGTGTTTCCTTTTGGATTATGCCAGGTAATAAACCCTGTTTGTTTTCTTTCTTATCAAGGTTATTTTTTTTCCATTTAACCCACTTCTCTCCTCTGACATGTTAATTTAATTTAATGAATGACATTTAAGTTAATCAACATTATCAGTATTTTCCTTACTTATTATAAACTCTGAAAATACTTAAAATTATGAAAAATTTTCAAAAAGTACACCAGATGACAAGCAGCTTTTTTTTACAAAAAATCTAGTGATAAATAATTTTTTTATAATTTCAGTTATTCAAGAATTTATTTTAAATTAACATTCTACAACCTTAAACATTTGATGTTAAAATCATTTAACTTGAAACGTTTCGCACTAAACAAATTTCATCAGGAAACCACATTTTTTCGATACTGATAGTTTATCCTAACTTCATGAATTCCCATCTTCGTATAAATGTTTACTGGCTCCTCATCTCTCTCATTCTTTTTCGTAAATATGTACTCAGGCTCTGAACTTTATGGACCATGATGAGATGTTCATGAAAATGTTGTTTCATATTACTTAAATTATTTTCACATGATGAAAACTCGGACAAAATTTTTATTTTCCCGAGGGAGTTCAGGCAGACCCTTTTTTTATGTACCGAAAACAAAGCTTCCTCTATGAGGGAGCAAAAAGGATAGAAAAAGAAAGTTATAAAAAAGGATAGGAAATTATAGAAGAATATAAAAGGATCTCGTCTATAAGGAAAATTTGAAAAGATACCATGCGATAGCTGAAAAAAGTTTAATTCATTACGGCAGGATGTCATACTTTTAAGAGAAAATAAAGATGGGCGGAAAGTACAAACGAGTGGATGATTTTACCAAGCTTTGCCATTAGTGAAGACTAACAAGACAAAGGAACGAAATGGAAGATGGTAGACGAGAGTGGTGACCTCTTTATTTTCATAAAATAATATCGCTCGCGCACGCGGATGAACAGAGGCTACACGTTTGGATCCTGGCAAAAGGTTGAAGATACCACGTGAGATAACCGGGTTAACCGAGCTCTTACAATATAATACGACGCCAAGCAATCACCATTAGCGACCCCTCAGTGTGCATGTTGAAAAGGAATTTCGTCTCCATGTATGGGAGTCTGTACCGAGAATATCGAGCGCCCAAAGTAAAATCGATTCTACTAATCGCTTCGCGAAACGGGAAGCAGGAAAATCGATTCGCCTAATCGCCAACACCATGCTATCACGCAGGAAAAGGACGTCGTAAAATTTCCGTGTAGATTCGCTGACATTTCTAGAACGTTCGATTAAACCTGAGTAATCAAATAAACGGGATTTAAATTCGCCATTCTTTCCTCGAATCACAGTCGGAAACCGCAAAGCCGAGACATAATATGGCGATTTGATTTCAGCTTGTGTTCCTGTTCAATGGTGTAGATGATGAAACCCTTTTTTATCTTCTAGGAAAATTTTTTAGAGATCGTTAACTAAGTTTTTGTAATGCTGAGGAATTCATTGGAAACATTTAAAGCGTAGTTTTCGATTAAAGAGGGATTTAAATTGGAAAATGATAGAAACGAATAGAGTATAGAAAGTCACTGAAAGTAATAGAAATGGTTAAAAAAAGATATGAAAATGGATAAAAAGGTTTTGGAAAGAACAAAAGGATAGAGAAAGATAGAAAATGGTGCAAAGGACAGACTTTAATAAAAGAAACAAAGATTTGCATAAATAATTGGAATAAAGTTGGACAGTTCGGTGGTGAACTTGTGAACCGCAGACAGAAAATAAAACTCAAATTTGAATTGTTAAAAAATTCAATTTTACTACGATTATATCTGGCATCAAAACTATTTTTTAATAAAGTTTTGTCAAAACCACACATTGGTTTTCCAATTCGAAGTCATTAAAACCAATTCTGAATCGAGTGAATCAGAATTATTGCACATTGCAATTTCATTACAAGCGAGAGAAAATTATTGGCATAGTTGTTGATAATTGAGTAAGCCAATAAAATAGAGGCGTCATTGGCTCTTCGTGAGATATTGGCGACAAAAGCAATTTTATCTTCTAAAGCAACTAAGTACCGAAAGGTCGCAGCAGAAACTTATAAAAAATAGATAAATTACGGAATCATTCATTAAGTCTCACTTTTGTACATAGGATTTTGGTTTCCGTTTCAAATTGTTTTTTCAATTGTTGCTGAAGAAATAGTTTGCCAATCTGGGTGAGGAATAATGAACGTTTAAATTCGCGTTAATAGGTAATTTTCCATAAAATTTAAAAGTTCATTTTCGTCTACACACTTTTTATGAGAATATAATTTAAAACCTCTTTATAGAACCGAATTGGCAGTAAAGTTTACTCCCAGGTGGGGGTCTTTATAAAAAATCAGTGGAGTTTACACACCATTATTTTTATAATAAATGTTTATTAATTTAGTTCGTGTTCCTGTTTTTGCGCAGCGAAAATAATTTCCGCGATATGAAGATAATAGATTAAAATTAGAACATTCTTTATAAGAAAATCCTTCGACCTGACCAGAGGTAAACCAAACTGAGATAGCAATTAATCCAGCCATTCATTAATCACTTCCAGGGTGTTAAAAGCAAAACATCGCAAACTAAATGCTCTCACAATCAACTATTGATAATGTTTCTGTCAGACTATCACCAAGTTAAATGCAATCATGCATCTTCGTTAATATCGATAACTTTGTCACCGCTGTAGTAGAGTTAGCTGGATTAATAATACCCGCCTGTTCATAGTTTAAATTCCATTTCACGCCACAAATCGGTAGGCAAGATATCTGACCAAGGGAGATTTATAACGGCATTCAGGCTGTTGAAAATTTCATTAAACCATCTCGTGCTCGTATTGATTCTGCTGCGAAAATGGCACTAGGATTGCCACAAATTGCGTGTACGGAAACCACAAAAAGCTAATTCAAACTCACGCTAATATGACATGAGCGCAAGCTAAAAGAATTTCCATCATTACGTTTTAAACTCATGATTATAGTTAATTATTATTATTATCATTAGGAAGAAGGCTAAATTATATTTCAACGGAAATTTAACTTATCAAATTACTTTTCTGGCCATGATTACTTGATCGCGTTCTTCCTATCATTATACCAAAAATTGTGAATACGAGAAAGAATTCATGAGACAAGACTCTCTGGGAATCTAGAAAATTGAGCTATTTTGTTCATGTGTATAGAAAGTGAAACCACGTCGGCTAACAAGCCCAATCATGAAAGGAGAGTTCTTGAAGCGAAAATATACACATTGGTGTATACAGGCATGGACAGAATCTTACATAAGGACGAGAATTTCATCCTTGAACCCAAATTCTAGACCCGTTTCGTTCGTAACACTCTGCGAGGCTTGTCATGTAGAGTATCAACCTTATATATACATGGTGTGGAACAAACTTTACTGAACAGCTGTGGAGAATGTATTGTTGTTACTTGTTGTCGTGTAGTTTCACCCAACCCTTACCTTGCGAACATTATCTCTGTCCACGAACTTACAATGTAACCGTATACGATGAAATTAGGTTTATGGCTAGTCAGTGATTTTTCTGTAGCAAGAGATATAGAGATAATTTTCCCTATAACAGGAATAATAAAAATATTTTATTATGAATCACAACCCCTAGAAATAGTCCAAAATAACAAAACTTTAATAAATTTTAATAGATATCTAGGCAATAACAACCCATTGATGGATAATCATCATGTATGGTCAGACAACCGAAAATAAGTAGTAAAGATCCATATTTAGTCGGTCAAAAATCTCATAACATCGAGGCGATATTTATTTTATAAAGAAAGAGTTCAGTAGTACAAATCAGTAGTAAACTCCATGTTTAGTCAGGCGCCGATCGTACAATGACAAGGGGCCATGGTTGGAATTCAGTAGTGTAGATAAATTTATGGTCAGCCAAGTGTTATCAGTAGTGAAGGTCTATGTTGGATCAGTCTAATTCAGAGTTAGAAAAAAAATTAGAAAATTCCATCTTTCAAGATGAGAGTCTAATTCAATGTCGTATCTCATTCAAGTTCAATTTAACAACAAACAATTCCCTAGTCTCAATAAGCCCTCAAACTGTAAGTAAATCTATTATATTCAAATTTCCGAACAAAGATCAATCCCCTCGACTCTCGAGTCGAAGTCTTCATATCATAAAGAAATACGGTAACACATCATTCAAGTCGAGGTGTCAAGTGGAGCGTATTTTGCCACAGAATTGGCAATTTCTCCAGCCAACATTTTCCCCTCTAGAAACACTATATATCCAGTGGGCGCTTACGTCCCTCTTTTCGCACCATGTGACGTCAAGCTTGTCTCGAGAAAGTCTCGGATTCTCTGGAGAGAAAACCGGTGCGTCTCGAGAAAGCAACCGAGTAAATATCTTGCAGTGATGGTAAGCGGAATTGAATAAACATTTTTCCGCAAATAGAGCTGACAATAGTACGAATTTAAAAGTCGCTGAGACGGGCACAGATGGTTCGTCGCTGGAAAAACCGGTGTGCAACGAAATTGCATTTTCTCATATTTCTCTGACTCTATACAACCCTACGCCTAAACTTTTTCCGTCACAGTCAAATCATCTTGATCTCGGCTCCACAGACGTGGATGATAAGCACGTCTTACTCTTCGTCGCTGGTTGCTTGGTTATCTTCTCGATTCTTGCCAAGCTCTGGTTATAAATGCTAATATACGAGTTCAGTGCTCACGAATATCTCGTTGCAGCCCCCTTGGCTTCCAATAGATAGAAGAGTGGGGATGATGGGACCTCGAGCAGGATGGAGATGGAGGTATCCTATTTTCTCAAGAGGCGATTCAGACGAGAAATCACGTAAACCTCCCGAGTAATAATCTTTGCATATTATGTAAAATGCATATAATACACATACATTGTCTGTTCCATGCCTGAACTTCTGCGAATTCACTAAATCATCTACAAAGATGATTCGCGTCTGGAATTTTAATCCAATGGATAATCGATATTCGTATTCAAGTTGAATATTAAGAAATCGAGAAAACGTTATCCTTTTCTGCTTAATCAATTTACGTCTTTGTATGTGTTAATTTATGTATTAAAACATGTATTAACATCTCTTTAATCTGCCAAGATCCTTCACTTCGTCATTTTCTTAGGATAGACAAGAACGAACGCGCGCGTTCGTGAAAATCTCTAAAAATTCCTAGAAACCTCTTGAAAATACTTAAAAATTCAGAAAAAACCTTCAAAATCATTAATCTCTTAAAATCTATGTTAAAATTCTTTAAAATCTCTCAAAATTCCAAGAAACCTTTTAAAATCTTTGAAATCGCTTGAAATTCATGAAAATCTCTTAAAATTTCCAAAAACTTTTTGAAATTCTTTTAAATTCTACGGTAACAATTAAAATCCCTTTTATATCCTTTAAAATCCATTAAAAGTATGAGAAATGTCCTCAAATTCCATGAAATCCCTTAAAATTACACAAAAATTTTCAAACTCATAAACCTTCTGAAATCCATGTTAAAATTCATGAAAATCTCTAAAAATTCTTAGAATGTTTAGATTGGAAATCTCGTCAAATTCCATGAAATCTTTAACAATTCTACAAAATATTTTAAAAATTAGAAAAGTCTCTTGAAATCTTTTAATATCATTAGAAATCTCATAAAAATCCATCAAATTCTTAAAAATTTCACAATATCTTTTGAAAATCGATTTTCTTGAAAGCCCTTAAAAATGTACAGCCTTTGAAATCCTTTTAAATTCTACTAAATATTTTAAAAATTGTAAAAATATTTTGAAATCTTTCCATAAAATTTCATGACAAATATTAAAATCTCTTAAAATTATCAGAAAATTCTTGAAATTTTACGGTAACATTTAAAATCCTTTTATATCTTTAAAATCTGTTAAAACTATTAGAAATCTTTTATCAAATTCCATGAAACCCTTTAAAATTCTCACAAAATCTTTGAAATATCAGAAAAATTTCTTGAAATCACTTAAAGTTATTAGAAATCTCATAAAATTCCTTAAAACCCCATAAAACTCTTACAAACCTTTTGAAATTCCTTAAAACTTCACGAAAACCTTAGAAATCGCTTAAATTCGTTGAAATTTCTAAAAATGTTTAGAAACATCTTAAAATTCCTTGAAAATTTCAAAATATTTAGAATCTCTTAAAATCCCTTAGAATTTTTAAAAGTCTCTTAAAATTCCATAAAATTCTACGAAATCTTTTTTTAAAATCCTAAAAATCTCTTGAATTTCGTAAAAATCACTTAAAAATCGTATGGTTGGTCCAACCATACCTTTTTTTCCGTGTAGTTATGTACAGTATTATTTGAAAAACCGGTTAATTAATTATTAAATTAATTTATTAATCATTCGTAATAAATTATTTAATTGTTTATTTTTAATATTACCATAAAAATGCTTTTTTAAAACCAAGATTTTTTATGTATTTCGAGTTTAAACTCGTGATAAAAATTCCGCACTCCTGAATCAGGAGTGCGGAATAGGCGTTACAATATTTCGACTTCGACTCAATCATCTTTTTAGAATAGAGAATTGCGAGGAATTCAATGATCATCGACTCGAGTTAATTCAGTCTCTGATACGGCGGTTTATTGGAATATTCGTATACAATACTCATACATTATACACATAACGGTACCAAACCCGTAGTTTAACCAATAGTTTGTTCTCGAAGCCAGTGGCCCCTGCCACAGACCGTTTAGCTACGTTGAACGCTTCCATCGATCTTTCAAGACGATAAATTAACGCCGAGCTAACCTCGTAAGGATGGATTTCACTGTCGTTACCGTAGCCAACTTGTCTCAGTTTCTCGAAATCTTTATACGGTTTCCCATGAGGGGCATATGATATCGATTCCAGTGTCTCCGAACCACCAGTTTCTCCGATTACCGTGACTCTGATTTAAATACCATTCGAATACGTGTACTCGGGGACTTCCAGGAAGCCTTGAAGTCATCCCAGAGCTTCTCTGGCTCTTGAGGACTGTGATCCATCTTCTTTCAAACTTGGTTTTGTTTCCTTAGGATTTATGAATCTCTCTTCCTCCATTATACATCCATTATCTTTTCGCAAAATGTTGCGCTCTTCTTAAAGAGGAAAGGTGGAAGGGCTAATAAGTACAAGCTTTTTCCATTCGATTTTTAAGATACTAGAGTTGGATTTGTGTTAAAATGAAAACACAAGAAGACATTCCATGAGGATGAATTACTGCTATATTCTATTATAATTATTTGTATATTCTATTCGTGAATAATACGTTCAAGTAGGTACATCTTTGAAAATATCAGTTCCAGGGCATTCATTAGCGAATAAGATAATTCAGTAGTACATGTCAACGTGTTCTCAGTCTGCAAAGATAATAGTACTAAAAGACTACGTTTACTCGGTCAAAAATCCTGAAAGTTGAGAAACAAGTAGTTACAGTATATATTTAGTCAGACAAAAATCCTGAAATAACTATGAGAAAGAAGGAACGGGTTTCAGTAGTACAGATCAAAGTATGGTCAGCCAGGGTAACTCAGCAATAAAATCCGTGTAAAAAACGTATAAAGGCGGTGACGATATTTTTAAAATAAAATTTACGGAGAATTTACAGTGGAAAAGATATATTTCAGTAGTACAGATCAATATATAATCAGCCATTTGGGATGTCAGCAATTAAAGTGGAACGGATTTTAGTATTATAGATGTTATATTTTATATATTATAGGTAATATATTTTATATGTGCAAAAAAGAGGCGAGAGGGTGGTTCAGTAGTACATATCAATATGTGATCAGACCTGTAATAATTATTTAGAGTATATCTTGAAAAACAAAGTGATCTGAAAATCGAGAGACATATAAGATTTTCCAGACGATTTCACAGAATCAAGTGCGATAAGTCAATGTCGGCGAAATTCGGTATTCTTGCTTGGCCCAAGAGTAAGAGATTAAGGAGCTTCGGTCGAGTGGTAGATTAGAGCCAAGAGTTGAATTACGGTCTTTGTACTTTCGGCACTGGTAAAGCGGCGTATACAGGGTTGAGAGAGAAACAAACGACTGAGCGAGTTGCCTTCAGCACCTAGTTTAGCTTCAGGTTTACTACAATGAAGGCCCGTAATTACTGCTAATTAATCATTCAAAACACTCAGGTGAAATCGGGATTACATGTGCTTCTAATTGGAATAAGACGAAAGTCAAATGTTTTAAAATTAAGAAGAAGAATGAATGAAAATGAATAAATGAATGAATGAATGAATGAATAAATGAACATTGAATGCTTCGAAATAAGAATATCTTAAACTGACATCGAATTTTTTCTTTCTGTTTCAGATTTCGTCTTGAAATTGCTCTCAATCTCGTCTCCGCAAGTGATCACATATATTATTCAAGCTCTAGATTCGCCCCCGCAGAATGACATATCAATTGAGGGTGATTCTAAGTAACTCAAGGGCTCAATTCACCACCTAATAATCATGAAATTGGTCCCAGTGATTGGCCTCCCACCACCTCAGCATGATCGTTTCCGAGAAAAGGAAGATCCTGCGCGGGAGGAGAAAAATCTTGAAGCAACGGAAAAATATTCATAACCGCGAATACCTCGCTTATACAGAGGTATCGCTCGAATACTCGAGAAAACCGTGTTTGTCAGGATGAAGCAACGGTGAAGCTCGTTTTTTTTTGCACTCTCCTTTATATTACACACTCTCCAAGGTTGTTATAACCGAAGCATCTCTGGAAGAAGAGGAAGGGGGAAAAATAAAAATCCAGTGCCATGTGGCTTTAAGTCTAAGCAATTTAAGTGACTTTTCTCGATCTACTTAAAATTCCCTCGAAGAAATCCTTGGGTGAAGCCTGCCCGCTTCGACTTTTAAATTCATCTCGTTGCCAGGCGGAAGAGCGACTAGCAAAAAAAAAAAAAGTGAGGAAATAAAGCGCAACAGCGAAACCCAGGCATCCTTTAAGGTTCAGCAAATATTTACGCGGAAGTCGAGGGTGACAAACGTCCAGTGCTTTTCGTGTTCAGTCGCGCGATTCACGTTTCCCGACATTTTTGCCGGCCGACGACACGCCTGGACAAACCACAAATCAGCGACCCTGTCCACCTATAATTTCGTCGAATTAAAAACTGTTCTCGCCCAGGAAACGGGAATCCATCTGCACTTTTCGTTCTGCGAAATAAACAACTCACGCGAAAAACGAAATGAATTATTCACTCTGCATCGGTGCCTGTGGCGGCGAGGCGTGGACACGGTGACAAAGTGTCGCGATTTACTACAAATCGTAATTTGCCACCAGGAATGCGGCAAATTCAAAACAGAGACGATTAAAACTTGATCGAATAATCAAGAATGTTAACCTCAGATTATGGAAAAAAACCTGACTTTATTAAGTCTGCAATTTAATGAATGAATTGGAGATTGGAGAAAAATCTCTTTGTACATAGATGCATACTTCGTCAGGTCGAGTTTCTCCATCTCACGATTTCTCAGGGTCTACCTCTTCATCTTCGAAGCGTCTAGTCTTTACGATAAACTGGAAGCAGTGTTCCATAAACGCCTTTGGCCCCGGTTGTTCGTTACTACACATCCGACAAATGTGAGAGAGAGAGCAAAGAGGGAGAGAGGAGAGGAGTGGCGAAGGTCCTGAAAGGATGGAGAAGGACAGTACACGTCATTATAGAGCTTACGAAGGCTTGAAGGCCGCTAACAACGGCAACACGTCGTCCTATAAAACAGGTTCGGATTCCTCTAAAGCACAGCAGAGCCAAGTAAGATGCCTGTGCTTTGGTGGAGTTCCTGACAAAGCCAGCCATCATTCCTTCCTCAAAGGTTTCATCATAAACCTCGGAATATGTGCGCTGCTGGTAGCATACACTTTGCTGGGGAGCTTCATCTTTCTGGCAATCGAAGGTGGAGTTGATAGTGTTCATCAACGGACACTCGCTACCACGATTGCTAGTGGCAATCAGCATGGGAGGAGGAACACCACTGCTCGTTTACAACAGGTACGCATTTTTAGCATTTGAACGATATTATACAGGGTGGCCACATGTCAGGGAAAAAAAATATTGTCAGGGAAGTCAGGGACATGTCAGGGAAATGCGACTAGCTGTCAGGGAAAATAGAAGTTGAATTTCATGCTAACTACGTTACTTTTTTCGTATTACATATATAGCTTTTATAGTTTATTCAACAGATTTTAGAAGCTTTCCAAGGATTTTCAAGGATTATAAAGAATTTCCAGGCATTCTTTGACATTATCTGGGTTTCTAATGATTTTCAATAATTTTAAGGGATTTTAAAAGGTTTCTAGGAATTTAAAAGGATTTCATGAAATTTTAAGAGATTTTTAAGAAAGTTTAGGGAATTCAAAGGATTTTAAGGTATTTTAAAGTTCCTTATGGAATTTTAAATGATTTTAAACAGCTTTTAAAAATTTTAAGAAAATTTAATTTTTTTTAAAGTGATTTTAAAGGATTACAATGTTTTTCATGGAATTTTTAAGGAATTTCAAGAGTTTTTCAAAAATTTGAAGAGATTTTTACGTATTTTAAGGGATTTCAAAGTTTTTCGTGGAATTGTAAAGAGTTTTAAAAAGCTTGTAAGAATTTTAAGAAATTTTGTCGTTTTCAAAATGATTTTAGGGATTGAAAATATTTCTCATGGAATTTTAAAAAATTTCAAAAGTTATTTTTGATTTTTAAAAGATTTTGTGAAATTTTAAAGAATTTTAATTTTTTAATTTTAATTTTTTTAAGAATTTTAAAAGATTTCATGGAGTTTATGAGATTTTATGGGATTTTAAATATTGCAGTGTAATTTTAAGGAATTTAAAAATGTTTCAATAGATTTTTAAAAGATTTTCTAGGATTTTGAAGGATTATAAAAAATTTCCAGACATTCCTTGACATTCTCTGTGTTTCTAATACTTTCAACAGATTTACATTAATTTTAAGGAATTTTAAAAGATTTCTAGGAATTTAAAGGAATTACAAGATATTTTACCGATATTTGAAAGATTTCGTGAAATTTAAAAGAATTTCATGACATTTTAAGAGATTTTTAAGAGTGTTTAGAGAATCCAAAGAATTTTAAGATATTTTAAAGTTCCTTGTGGAATTTTAAATTATTTTAAACAGCTTTTAAAAATTTTAAGAAAATTTAGTTTTTTTTAAAAGTGATTTTAAAGGATTACAATATTTTTCATGGAATTTTTAAGGAATTTCAAAGGTTTTTAAAATTCTAAAGAGATTTTTTCGTATTATAAGGAATTTAAAAGTTTTTCGTGGAATTGTAAAGGATTTTAAGAAGCTTGTAAGAATTTTAGGAAATTTTGACATTTTTAAAATGATTTTAAGGAATTTAAATATTCCTCATGGAAGTGATTTGATAGGATTTTAAAGTTTGTCGTGGAATTTTAATAAAAGGATTTTAAGAGATTTTATATATTTTTAAAAGATTCCGTAGAATTTTAGGGAATTTAAAAAGATTTCATTCAGTTTCAAAACATTTAAAGTTATCTTATGCTATATTTTTGAAAAATTTCAATAGCAATTATTATTGAAAATTTATTCACATTTTTAATACTTTTCTGTCAGGGAAATTTGTCTTAAAGTCAGGGAAATGTCAAGGAAATGTCAGGGAAATTGAAAAATTGAATCTTGTGGCCACCCTGTTATAGATTAATAATGTATTAAAAAATAGTGTTGCATAACAAGATGAGATGAGATTTAATAAAAAAAGACGAGAGCTTTTCTTGTTATTGCTCATTTCTCAATTTTCTCGCTCAAATGCAACACTATTGAAAAATAACTATTTGAAAAAAAAAACATTATTTTTCTCCAGCCAAGAATAGAGCGGATGAAAATTAGTCGTTAAATGCAGTGAGATAATTAGATGTGGTTGAGTCTTGAGCACATATGTTCTTGAAATCTTTAGCCTTTAATTAAGAGCCTTTTAACTCGGTGGTTTTAAGATAATCTACTTCTTCACTCTCAAAGGGACCCTAACATTAGCGTACATTTTTTAAATTTACTTCCCTTAATAATTTTCATTTTCGTCTCACATCTTCACTGTGTTTCCTTTCCTTTGTTTCAGATTTGATTTCCTCTTATTTTAGCACAAAAGTCCCTTTTCTTTAATTTCTCGCCTAACACTTCACCCCTTAATTCGTCTCATTTGCAATGCAAACACACAATTCCAGAATAAATTCAGGACATGCACAATCTGAACAACAGTTGAATTTAATCAAATTACGACTTTTATACTTTCCTTGTGTCTATTTTCTGGTTATATTTTAATCTGATTTTTTTTGAGGAAAAAGTATTTTAGAGAATAAAAATAAATTTTATTCATTCGAGTGAGCTTCAGCTACAATAACAGAACTGAATTCAGGTGATGATCAGATTTTAAATTCCTATCCACTTGGGTAAATCCAACAAGAGTGGAAACTACTTCTAGAGTTAAATAACCGGAATGGTACTAAATCTCGAATTGTCGATTCGTAAAGGGTGAATGCCCAGTGTTTTCGCATTTCAATTAATTGAAATACCAGTACGTACATGGCAGAGCCAATCGTCGATTAGGAATTTGATCGATCTTCCTGTTGTTCTTCCCAGATAAACACCGAAGCGCGAGAGCGCACTGTGGAGAACATATGGGAGATAACAGTGAACCTAAACATTCTCTATCGAGAGAATTGGACGAGGCTCGCAGCGCAAGAGATAGCCCGTTTTCAGGATCAGCTGGTGAAGAGGATCACCGAGGAAATGATAGCATCGCAAAGCTCTGGGACTCTCACTAAAACCCCCAACAATGATGGAGTCACCGAGCGTCGAGTTCCGGAATACGAGTGGAACTTTGCCAAAGCATTCCTCTATTCTCTCACTGTACTCACCACCATCGGTGAGTATTAACGCTTCTTTATTATATACCTTGAAAGCCGTTTCAAATTATAGTAATTATACATATTAACACCAACTCTGGCGATTTTAGACCCCCTCCCCCCCTTGAGTAACGCCGTGCAACACTCTTTTGACCCTCCCCCCTATTCTAAACCGAAAACACTTTTGTAATACAAATTTTCCATTTTTGCGTTTTGCGTTTTTGAAAATTCCAGTTAGGAAAGTCCGGGAAATTTCGGGGAAATGCGATTAGTTCTCAGGGAAAATAGAAATTGACATTTATGCTAATTATGTTATTTTTATCGTATTGCATATATAGATTTTCTAGTCTATTTAACAGATTTTAGAAACTTTCCAAGGATTTCGAAGGATTATAAAGAATTTCCATGCATTCTTTGAAATTCTTTGGGTTGTTAATGATTTCAAGAGGCTTTCAATACACGGAAAAGAAATGGCTGAATTTATTATTTAAAATAGTTAACATGCGCTCTGAAAGCAGTTTTCCTGGAATTTAGTAACTTTTACTATTTTCAAATTGTAACTTTTGCAATGAAAAAACAGGGTTTGCAATTTTCTTAACAAAAATTACAATTTTAAATAGTAAAACTTACTAAATTCCTGGAAAAATGCATTCAGAGCGCGTTTTGACTATTTTAAATGGTAAATTCAGCCATTTTCTTTTTTCCGTGTAATTTTAGAAGATTTTAAGAGGTTTCTAGGAATTTAAAGGAATTAGAAGATATATGTGTAATATTTGAAAGATTTGGTGGAATTTTAAAAGACCATGAAATTTTAAGAGATTTTTAAGAAAGTTTAGGGAATTTATAGAATTTTAAAGTTCCTTGTGGAATTTTAAAAGGCTTGTAAAATTTTAAGAAATTTTGATTTTTTGAAAGTGATTTTAAGGGATTTGATTGAAATTTTAAAGAATCTCACTAGATTTTTATGTTTTATAAAAGATTTTGTAGAATTTTATGGAATTTCAAGAGGTTTTCCAAAATTTTAAGAGATCTTTACATATTTTAAGAGATATTAAAGTTTTTCATGGAATTAAAAAAAAATTTCAAAAATTATTTTTGATTTTTAAAGGATTTTGTGAGGTTTTTGTTTCTAAGAATTTTTATTCAGAGATTTTAATGTATTTTAGGGAATTTCAAATTTGCTTATTCAATTTTAAAGGATTTCATGGAATTTCAATAGATTTTAAAGGATTTATGATATTTTATAGGATTTTAAAAATTATAATAAAATTTTACAGAATTTAAAGATGCTTCTAGAAATTTTCAAAAGAATTTCAATTATTTTCAATAATTAATTTTAATAGTTTTACTAAAAATTTGTTTGCATTTTTAATACTTTCCTGTCAGGGAAATTTGTCTTAAAATCAAGGATAAAAATCTTAAAATCTTGAAAAGTCGGGGAAATGTCAGGGAAATGAAAAAATTGAATCTTGTGGCCCCTCTGTTATCCTATTTTGAACCTATTCTCAATTGGATAAAATGATAAACTTCTCAGTTTTCCGAATTTATCAGAAAAACTGAACTCATTTAGCACCTAACATAATCAAAATTCCATTAAGTTAAAGAGTTCAGCTAAAAAACTTTATTTATAAAATAGTAAAAATTCTAACAAAACTGCACATCCTCTCGTAGTTTTATATTTAGAGAACATTAAAATTATACAGCCCTTATAAATTATGTACCAGACCTATCGACCTTAAACCCATAAATTATTTTTATCGCTACTCCGCCGCTTTTATTATACTTTTTTTCATTATTAACCAGAATTTAACGACCTCCTGAAGTAATTTAATCCTAACGCATTGATCCTATCGCTTGATAATTTCTAAATTATACTTAAGCGACATAAACACATAAAAGTGAATTACATAATACGAAACAAGAGAATGGACGAAGTTGGTTACTTGTACGTAATTAGTAGACTAAATCAATGGTCGTATGGGCAGTTGAGGGTTAAAGGACGGCAGACATAGTCATTGGTGTGAGGTTTGGATAATTACTAGAAGCAAATACTATACAATTTAACTCTCAGTCGAGTCTCTGACATTTCGCATTGCCTGGAGGTTTCTGTTTGAGTCGCTGGTACTATTTAACAAGCTAAATGCAACAGTCTGTTCTCTCTACATCGCTATATTCTACGAAATGTTACCTTCTTCTTCACCCTTCTCCCTCTGTCCCTCAATTTATTGAATTTGCTTTCGCTGACGATCTTATGTCAGTTAGTTCCTTGCTAATAATATCTTGCTGCGAATAAATATTGTTTTCGTGCCGAATGTTGAGGTTTTTCCACCTTTTCAACAAAAAAATGTACTTGAGTCAAACATATATATATATATCATTCTATCATATAAGAGGTTGCGCTTATATTGAAATTGCTTCTATAAACTCGGAGTCTTGAAGTGAGTCACATAGGATAAACCCAGTATACGTGCTTCACTTATTGGCTGGATTTGTATTTGCCTATATTTCGCAGTCACTTAGAATCGAGAGAGAAATATGATTCTATTTGTATGATTGAATCGAAGACTTATTAATCGACTTGATTCTTGTTCAGTCAGGGTGGCCACATCTCAGGGAAGTCAGGGAAATGCAAGTAGTTGTCAGGGAAAATAGTAATTGTTTATTTAACAGATTTTAGAAACATTTCAAGGTTTTCGAAGGATTATAAAGAATTTCCAGGCATTCTTTGAAATTCCTTGGGTTTCCAATGATTTCAAGAGATTTTCAGTAATTTAAAAATATTTTAGGAGGCTTTTAGGAATTTAAAGGGATTACAAGAGATTTGTATAATATTTAAAGGATTTAGTTAAATTTTAAAGTTTTTTTTCAAAAGCTTGTAAGAATTTTAAGAAATGTTGATTTTTTAAAGTAATTTTAAGAGATTTTAATGTTTCTCATGTAATTTTAAAGGATTTCATGAGACTTATATGATTTTTAAAAGATTTTTTGGAATTTACACAATTTTTAAGATTTATACATATTTTAAAGGATTTAAAAGTTTTCCATGGAATTATTATTCCATGAAAAAACTCGTTTAAAATTCCGCAAAATAATCTAAAATCCTTTAAATTCCACGAGGAACTTTAATATCTCTTTGGAAACTTATTGAAATCCCTTAAAATTCGCTGAAATCTTTTGAAATTCCTAGAAACATTTTTAAATTCCTTACAATTTCACTATAATATTTAAAATCCTATAAAATGTTATAAATTATTAACTCTAAGAAATTATTAACTTTTCCAAGTTTCTTAAAATCCTTTATAATTATAAAGAATTTTAAGAAACTTGGAAGAGTATTAAGAAATTTTAAGGGATCATAAATATTCTCGTGGAATTTTAAAGGATTTTAAAAGGCTTGTAAGAATTTTAAGAAATTTTAATTTTTTTAAAGTGATTTTGAGGAATTTGATTGAAATTTTAAAGAATCTTACAAGATTTTTATGGATTATAAAAGATTTTGTAGAATTTTATGGAATTTCAAGAGATTTTCAAGAATTTTAATAAGCTTGTAAAAATTTAAAGAAATTTTGACATTTTTAAAATGATTTTAAGGAATTTGAATATTTCTCGTGTAATTAGAAAAAAATTTTTAATTTTTGTTTTGATTTTTAAAAGATCTTATGAGGTTTTTGTTTCTAAGAATTTTTATTTAGAGGTTTTAATGTATTTTATGGGATTTCGAAGTTCTTTATTGACTTTTAAAGGATTTCACGAAATTTTTATGATTCGTAAAAGATTTTATGAAATTATAAAGGATTTCATGGTATTTTAATAGATTTTAAAGAATTTATAACATTTTATAGGATTTTAAATATTATAGTGAAATTTTAAGGGATTTCAATAAGTTTTCAAAGAGATATTAAAGTTCCTCGTGGAATTTAAAGGATTTTAAATTATTTTGCGGAATTTTAAACGAATTAATGAAAATTGAAGAGATTTCGTTGAATTTTAAAATGTTTCTAGGAATTTCAAGAAATTTCAAGGAATTTCAAGAGATTTCCAAGGTTGTCATAAATTTTAAAGATTTTTACGAAATTTAAGTGTTTTGAAATGATTTTAGTTTCAAAATATTATACGAAAAATTCCAGTTATGAATAATTTATAAATGAACTAAATTTTTGAAAAATGTCAATAGCATTATTTTTGAAAATTTGTTCGCATTTTTTTCTGTGAGGGAAATTTCTTTGAAAATCAGTGAAAAGTCACGGAAATGACAGGAAAATTGAAAAATTGAATATTGTGGCCACCCTGACTGCCAATGAAAAAAATGCGTCTTGAAAAAATTTTCTTGTTATAGAACAAGAAAAAATGTGTTTGATTAAATTATGTTTTCTTCTCATCGCCACTTTCTGAAACAGGGTTACACAATCAGTGAAAATTTTATTTCCGCGCATAGTTAACACAGAGACCTTAACAAACTTGAATGAACTTTAACGGAACTTCCGAAGCTTTGCAGCATTTCCGGAGTTCCATGGAAAGACATTGCCCAGACCAGAATCTTGAATCTGCTCCGTAATTACGATTTAATTGCTTAATTAGCAGACGCCGACATGGCCGCATTAGCGTCAAGAGCAGGTGGATCTCAGAAGATGCAAACGAATTGGTTTCAATTTTAACGGCCAACTCTTCGCGACGAATTCGTTCGAAGAAGTCGTTAACTGGAATCTTTTTACCAAGAGGGCCTCAGGAGTTTACATGAATTTGAATTCCGTCGACGCGTCCCATAAGGCGCGAATCGACGCTCAAAACTTCTGACAGAATATGAAAGATACCTTCCTTCTAACTCTTTTGGGATGAAAGTTCTTCTCCGAAAAAAATTCCCTGGTTAGCGATGACGCTTATAAAGTTATCGCCTTGAAGAATCTATGAGTTCCACTTGCAATTTTTATATCAAGGAATAAATCAGTGTGAAGATAGTGAATTATCTGTTAAAATTGTTAATAATTTTTTAAAAGTATTTTAGAGAAGATGAAAAATGATTTACAGTATTTGATAAAATTTCAATTCTGAAGGAGCATTATAAAAATTCAACTTAATTGATAATATTCCGACTGAGTGATAATTTTGAAAACATCAGAGGAGATATAAAAGAAACATAAGGCAGAGCGAGTTGCGGATCTGGGAGCAAATTAATTCGTTTCCGGAGTCCACCTGCCTTGCCGCTTTTTTCTTTCTCATTCTTGTCTTTTTCCGTGGAAAGCCACTCAAGTTTTTATAAGTCCTCCAACCTCTCACCCCCCCCCCCCAATCCCACAGAATTCCACCACTGCCAATGCCACGTTCTCCCTTCTTGCGACAGTTAATTACTGAAAGTATTGCGGTACTTTTTATCAGGTCGCCTGAGCATGAAAATATTGTTCCGTGAGGAAAACTCTAGTCGTTCGTATTCTAAACGGCTTATCATTTGCAAGGAACTTTTCCCCTATACGCGGCTACTGAGTAGTTAAAACTTTTTACCCCACGGGGAACGTTAAATGGATCGATCAGCTTGGACGTTATGACGATATAATGAATTTTCGCGAGAAAAACTTTCCCGGACTCGTCGGAAAAAGACAATTATTAACTGCGCCAGCTTAGCAAGCCTGGGCAGAATTTTAATAAATTATTAGACGTTTTTTTGCACCTTTTGTAAATTGAAGACCCAAAGGTCAAATTAAACGATGAGAATTTATTGAAGACCTCATTTTTCGACCCTCCTTTTCTAACCTTTTTCTAGATCCAATTTTCCAACCCCATTTTTAAAACCTCATTTTCCACCTCCTTTTCCAGCACCATTTTCCAAACCGATTCCTTTTCCAATTCCATTCTCTTCCTTTGTTCAAATTTTTTACATTTCCAAAATATAAAATAAGAGAAATAATAAAGAAAAATAAATATAGCTTACTTCTAAATATATTAGTTTTTGTGTGCATATCTGATAAAAATAGTTTTCATCTAAATTCTCTGAATTCCGAAACGACGTTCTGAGAAATTTATTATAATTTTGTCCAATAAAGGGGGAGTTTTGCCTTTGTGCAGCTCAAGGTAGGAGAGTGCAGAGTAAATTATTTTGCTTCTTCTGGAGGTTTAATAAGGTGTCGAGCTTGGCTTGTACCATAAAAGCTAGAACACGAGGCAAAGAGATCTCAGATGTAGGAAGTGAGATAGTGTGGGTATACACATAAGGTCGAACATTGTGTTTACTCTGAACAAATATCCTTCGAGTTCTTAGCGTGTGCCGTTTCCGCGAAGGACCCTAAGGAGGATCTGAAGAAAGGGGGAAACGTTGATCCTTGAAGCTCCTCTAAAACAGGCAACGAGCAAAACTAGTGTCAGAGGAAATCCACTGAAAGGAATTACAAGAGAACTCCAGTTTAGGGAAATAAGAAGATGCTGAGATCTTCACCGACAGAAAAAATATATAAACTAAATATTTCACTGCTGAGCCTAAAATACGAGCCAAAAATTACTTTCCAGGAATACATTCCAAGAAAGGAGGCAATCTTTATTTACATTCTAAGGGAATAATTCTAATTAATTATATTTTTGTCGTAATCTATTTCGGTCTGATTTTCTTCTATCTACACCGGCTCGATTAATCGAGCAATTGCAATTGCTACCTAGTTTAAATAGCAGTACCATCTACTGTTCATCTTGATACAAATAGGATATTATGGTGATTGCAAGTATTTGCAGAGAGATTGTAGATTGTGTAAATTTTTGTCTATTTCAAATTTCTATTCTAAAAAGATGATTGAGTCGAAGTCGAAATATCGTAACGCCTATTCCGCACTCCTGATTTGTCGTGTTAGTATCGATAGGGACTTTCGTAGAATTTTATAAAATTTTAAGATATTTCGTGAAATTCTAAAGGAATTCATGCAATTTTAAGAGACTTTTAAGAATTCTAAGGGATTTTAAGAGTTTCTAAATGTTTTGAAATTTTGAGGAATTTTAAGAGGTTTCTAGAAATTTTAAAAGATTTCAACTTTAAGCGATTTCGAAAGGTTTGTAAGAGTATTATGGGGTTTTAAGAAATTTTATGAGATTTAGAATAATTTTAAGTTTTCGTGAATTTTTAAGGATTATCAAGTAAATGCGCGCGCGTTCGTTCTTGTACGTCATAAATAACTGAATTCTAATTTTAAGGCACAGCTTATTCTACTCTTATCTCAAATCGATTAAAACACAGCAAACGGACTTTTGAAACTAAAATAGGAATGTAGATATCTCCTTCGGAATGTTCACAATGAGTTACGGTTTCTAGCTTTAGTCAAAGCCATGATAGAGAATTGTCCGAATAATGCTCGTTGTTGATATATATGTTGAATCGTATATATATTCAAGCTGCATTCACATACATCGTTTGCCACGATACCCTTCTCTGATGTTACATCGACACATACATATGTTGGTCTACACATGATACAGATACTAGGACAAACTCACGGGACTACAATTTCGAATACGTCCTAGGATGAATTACTACTCTCTCGTTTTATCTCGCTATCCTTTCCTTTCCATCTATCTCTCTCTCCATCTTTATCCTTCTCTCTTCCTTTCTCTCTTTCTCTCTCCCGAACTCTCTCCCTTCATTTCCAAATTCATCCGCCCTTTTTAGACCCCAATGCTGGGTCAACCTTCGAATATCAATCGTCCACTTGAAATAAGACATTGAGGGATGAAAATTTTCTATGATGTCCATTTATTTCTCATACTTTGTAGAAAAGATTTAAGACATGATCAATCCATGATATTATATCAACGCAGAAAAGTCACGTTTTCAAGTTAACTCACGTTTTCGGAGTTAAGACTGTGTTTTCCGGGTTTTATTCTACTTACGGGATTTTTGCTTGAGTGAAATTTCAGTCACGGAAAATACGAATTTATTTCGATCAATCTAGCAAGAGTGAAATGAACCGTGGTGACAAATTACCACTATTTTTTGCAGCAACGGTTTCCCTCTAAATAGAAAGGTCCTGATTTAAAATGGAAAATAGCGAAAAGCTTCCGTGACAATTGGTTTCATTGTGAGTAGTGAAGAACAATTTTTAAATCCCCTTTCCAAACCCCTTTTTCCTACCTCTTTTCTCAACTTCTTGGAATGAAAAATAGGAATACAATTTTTCAAAATCTCACACAATTTTTCGTAAGTTTCTTTCATTTGTCTTATCAGTTCTCGATTTACGAAACGAATCAAATTAAATAGAATTTCAGGGTTGTTGTAAGATATAGAGGATTTGGAAGTTATTGAGTTTTGAAAAACCTCTGGAAAACCTGGAAAAGTTTCAATTGGAAAATCAAAAAGAACTTGAAGGCGTCGAAGAAGAAATTCGTGATCTAATTAAAGTACATACAGTGAATTTACATATAGACAATTTTATTTGTTCTTGCGATTTGAAAACTTTATTTTAACTTTGTTAGAAAGTTCAGAGTTTTTTTTTAGATTAGTATTATTTCCAACTGTGATCCGAACTTTTTCTTCCCCTTGGTGCATAATATATTAAAACCTAATTAACTGGATTTTTTAAAAAATAGACCTGCAATTTTTCTCAAAATTAGAATGAGACTGAAGTTTGCAACATTTGGAATAAACGAAAATGAAAAATTGTTCTTTTCTAAAATTTAATAAAAAATCCGAAATTTTCAACACCCCCGCGAATTTGGAACTAACCCTACTTCATCCCTTATAATTAAAAAAATTACCCTAATTCATTGGGTTAAAATTTTATAACTGATAAAAGAGCTTCTCAAGACTAAAATACACCCCAAAAACTTGCATCCCGCTAGTTCATTTGGAACTCACCCCATATCATCTCTAGACCTAAAAAATTTACCAAAAATTCTCTAATTTGTGGTATCAAAATTTTATTGTTGATGATAAGTCTTCTCAATGCTAAATGATATACCAAGAAGTTTCATCCTTCCAGCTCATTTGAAACTCATCCCATATCATCCCCTAGTCCGAAAAAATTCATAAAAAATTTCCTAATTCGTTGGGTCAAAATTTTATCGTTGATAATAAGACTTTTCATTGTTAAAAGGCAACCAAAGAAGTTTAATCCCTCCAGCTCATTTGGAACTAATCCTATCATATTCACCAAAAACTTTTTGGTTTAAGGGATGACATGGGGATGAGTTCCAAAATCAATAGGAGGGATGAAAGTTTTTGGAGTGTCTTTTGGCATTGAGAAGACTTATTATCAGGAAAAAAATTTTGACAACGAATTAAGGTAATTTTGGTGAATTTTTTAATTTTAAAGGATGAAGTAGTGTGAGTTCCAAAATTACGGGGGGGGGGGTAAAACTTGTGGATCATTTACTGGGTTGTATAAAACTACTTTCCACCCGAAAATTTTAGATCTTGTATGTTTTAGAAAAAAAATGTTTATTTTCGTTTGTCACAAACTTTAGTCTCATAAATTAGATTGGAAAACCAATAAAAAATATTATTTTTTAGTCAAATTTTTGTAGCAATCCTGAACTTAGGCAGATTTTACTGCCCTCTCCTCTCTAAACTTGAATCATTGAAATTTCACTGATTCCCAGTCAAATTCCACTGATTCTCAGTGACTCTTTTCTCACGATTTTAATTAGTGAAAAATCTACTGGAAATCAGTGAATTTTCACTGAATGAAATCTTGAAAAAAGAGTCACTAAAAATCAGTCAACTTTCACTGATTGAGTTTTAGGAAGTCTGATTTGTAAATATACAAGAAATTAAACACGCCGAGACCTTTTCATAGAAACTCTATCATCCCTCGATTCGAAAATAAGCTCTTATCTCAGCATATGCTCTGCTGAATTCGCCATTCTCAGTCGTTTATTCGATGTCATAAGCTCTCTAGCAGTAATCTTTTGGTCATAACGAAATCGATTTTGTATCGGACAGGTAATTACTGAAAGTCGCCTTGTCTATGCGAGTCCTTGCTCGAGACGTGCTCAGCATTATTACAGTGCTCGAGATCCATGAGTCGTTACATTTATCTTTTTCCCTTCTTTTCTTCCTTTCTCTATAGTGCCATCTACCTTTCCCTCCGAGGCATAACTCGCTCGCTATCGTTCCCAACCCAGTTCGTTTCTATTTCTGCCAGATCACTTCGGAGAATTGCATTTCGGTGGACGAGGACGACGGCAAAGCCGGAAGTTCGAGCAGGACGCGACAGGGTTGGGGGATGGGTTAGGGGTCGAGAGGGGGCACTGGTCGCTCGCGAAAAGGAGTGAGTTTATTTCTACGAGCAACGATAAGTTTCAATCGGCAGTGTATCTCCGCATTAAGGAAGCATTTCCCTTCAAGTTTATCGCCGCCCGCTACATTCGATTTCCGTGTCTCCATCGTTCCGGGTACAGATGGTTGCCACTCTGATATCGATGTACAGGTGACGCCTAGGGTTTAGTCCCGAGTGACGATAAAAACTCGTCTCCCTTTTTATTACACAAAAGCCCAAGTCGACGAAAATTTAGGACCTACTTTCTGACCTGCAGGGAAATTTAGCTTTTGGATAAATCACGATTTTAGAAACATTGTTACTGTTATAAAGCTTCCTAGAGTAAATATGTTTCTCATCAAAAATTTCTGTATTCTCATCAAAGTTTTGTCTTTAATGATTTTCTATCAGATATTGATTACGTTTTTACTAGAGAGTCTTTGGTTTAGCTTGATCGACTATCTTTATTAGGAGCAGTGATGAAAACGGCTCATAAATATGTACATATTTTCCCAAAGGATTTATGTGCAAGCAGACACTGAGTAATTCATTTTTTCAACCTGTGGAAGCTCCGAGATTGAGTTTCCCAGGGAAAAGAGAGTAAAACACAAAAAACATAAACAGCGTAGGTAGAATTTTTAAGTTCTACAAGTCCTACGCAGATGTTACTTACGCTCCATGAAGAGGATGAATTTTTATTATCACTGTCGACCCTACAAAGGTGAAATTAATTTGAATCCTAAGTTGAACATTGCAACGAATTCTGGTCACGTGCGTACCAAGGTCATAATAATAAAAGATATAATCGTTCCAGATGTCATATAATAGTATTTCTTATCTTATTATTCACTGCTATTTAGAACCACGAGTCCCCTTCTCGCCTTTAAAAAATTCGAAAGCTCATTTGCATCTAACATTTCTCCATCCCCTTCTACAACTCATTTTTTAAAACTGTCTTTCCAAACCGTTTTTCCTAACTATTTTTATCAACATTTTTACCATTTTTTACCAAGTCCATTTTCCAGCTTCTTTTTCGTATACCCTTTTTTTAAGGCCCTTTCTCACCCCCTTTGCAATATCCTTCCAGGGTGGCCACATGTCAGGGAAGTCAGAGAAGTCAGGGAAAATAGAAATTTACATTTATGCTAATTATGTTATTTTTGTCGTATTGAATATTTAGATTTTATGGTTTATTTAACATATTTTAGAAACTTTCTAAGGATTTCGAAGGATTATAAAGAATTTCCTCACGGAAAGAAAGCTATGGTAGGGCCAACCATATATATTGATAAATATGGGGCAACCATATCTATGGTTAGTGCAACCATAGTTATGGTCAGCACAACCATTCAATTGCTTAGCTTATCTATTTTTTTGGTTGCGCTGACAAAACTATGGTTGCACCAACCATAGATATGGTTGCCCCATATTTATCAATATATATGGTTGGCCCAACCATAGCATTTCTCTCCGTGCAGGCATTATTTGAGATTCTCTGGGTTTCTAATGATTTCAAGAGATTTTGAATAATTTTAAAAGATTTGAAAAGGTTTCTAGGAATTTAAAGGGATTATAAGAGATATGTATAATATTTAAAAGATTTAGTGGAATTTTAAAGGACTTCATGAAATTTTAAAGAATCTCGCAAGATTTTTATATTTATAAAAGATTTTGTAGAACTTTATTGAATTTCAAGAGGTTTTCAAGAATTTTAAGAAATCTTTACGTATTTTAAGAGATGTTAAAGTTTTTCGTGGAATTGTAAACAATATAAAAAATCTTGTAAAAATTTAAAGAAATGTTGATATTTTTAAAATGATTCTAAGGAATTTAAATATTCCTGGTTGAATTAAAACAAATGTCAAAAATTATTTTTTATTTTTAAAAGATTTTGTGAGGTTTTTGTTTCCAAGAATTTTTATTTAGAGATTTTAATGTATTTTAGGGAATTTCAAAGTTCCTTATTGAATTTTAAAGGATTTCACAAAATTTGTATGATTCGTAAAAGATTTTGGGAAATTGTAAAAGATTTCATGGAATTTTAATAGATTTTAAAGAATGTATGACATTTTATATGATTTTAAAAATTATAGTGAAATTTTAGGGAATTTAAAAAGAGTTCAGTGAATTTTAAGGGATTTCAATAAGTGTCCAATAATTTTAAGAGATTTTTACGCATTTTAAGAGATATTAAAGTTCCTCGTGGAATTTTGAAATATTTCAAGAGATTTTTAAAAGAATTTTATTATATAATAATTTTTAGGTATTTTAAAACATTTAAACCATTTAAATGGTATTTCTTACCTTCTCAAAATTGGATATAAGAGTAAAATTTGAAAAAAATTTCCTTCATTCGAAATTTACTTCACTCGTAAATTTTATTTCCTTCATTAATTTGATCTTTCTCGTTTCACAAACCGAGGAATCAAATTAAAGAGAACTTGCAATTTTTTTGCTCTCTTCTCTGGTTTGGAAATTTGCAAGGAATTAAATCCGCCTAGACATGAAATAGTAACATAGTGTTTATGCAAGTAGAATTGGATAAGTGACATAAAATAAAAGGATTGTTCAAAAACCACAGCGAGAGATAGGAAGCGAAAAGTGAAAAACTAGACAAATTAGAGCAGCAAAGTATGCAGGAATGCAAGGTAACATACGCATATAGGATGGACTTTGTTTCGCATATAGATCACTGTCCCGCGGTTTTTGGGATCCTCGCCTTCCAGAATTTATTCTCTATTTTCTTCATTCTCGGGCAGAAATGACGAGATTAACTGGGTAGTTTGGAGTTAGTATCTAACGCAAATAAAATAATGTCGTAATTAAAGTCACTAATGTAAATTCGGTGAAAATTAGATGAAGGGTTTGGGGTGTCTGGGGTGGATGTCGGTTCACCAGAACCAGGTGCACCCGAGACTGAAAATATCGTCGAAATATGCTAAGGGAAGCCTTTTCGCGATCTTAGCATAACAATGTCCTGAACATTCGGTACAAAAGTCCTGAATATGCACGAGTCAGGACATTCTCCGGAGGAAACGTAATCTCCGTATCAAATATTCAGCGAGGACGAGTCAAAGAAAATTCGTCCTTTACGGGCCAATTTGAGTTTATTAAACTACGATCGATAACATTTCTTCAATTCTGTGTGAGTTTGACAAAATATTATGAAATTTTTTTTTATATTAGTAAATAATATTTTCTTTAAACAATATTACCAGCGACATCATACAAAAACATTTATTTTTAAATCGATAAATTTCCATCTTAATTAACGTACGTCTCTTCAACGTATTTACCAAAAACCTTAAAGGCCTCAAAAGTCTCTAAACCAATTGGAATTATTTCTCGGGGATAAACCTGAAAATAATTTCCTGGCAATTCAAACACGTATGATAGATCTACTCCACCAATGGCCATCGTCCAATCTAAAGTTCCCCCAGAAGCTTCATCTACAATAGAAAAAATTTTGATTAATGAAATTAATTTTATGAAAATTAATTTAAAATAGTACATTATGCACAGAGCTAGGGACTCTAAAGTACTTTTTACTCATGAAAAACGGCAAAAATCATGCACGTGTATTAAAAAATATTTTTAACCAACTTACACAAAATGCGAGCCAGACCTTCGACTCTGTAGGTTGTTCCACGAAGAGCTGAAAGTGCTCTTGCAGCTTTTTCTGCTACTGATTTCTGTGGAAAAATATTTGTAATTAATTACGCAGTTTTTCATAGAAATAAATTATTAACTTCATTTGCGGTGAAAATACTTGCGAGAACTAAATATTTTTCAGGCAATTCTTTAGTGTATGCCCAGGGAAAAGCAAGAAGCTGGAATGAAAAGTACAACAATTAAAATAGAGGTTTTATAAAAAAATTCTAGATAGTAATTATACCTGTCCGGAAGAATGTAGAGTTACATAAATTTGAATAGATCCATTTCTTGATAAAATAAAGTCGCGCAAATTTTGAGCTTCCACTTCCGAAAATGCCTTCTCTCCCCCAAACTGATCACTGCAAGGATCAGCAGATGATCCTGATTCTAAAATTAATTTGGATACGAATCTTCAGTTTAAATTCAAAATTACATTTTTGCATTCTCAATTTTATTACTATTTTCCATGCTTTATTTACCCATCCACTTGAAGTCAAAATTTCTGTTTCCGTCAGCACCAAAGCATTTTGAATTCGAACTATTAGATCTAGTTTTTCGCCAAAAGCGAAACTGAAAAATTAGAAAATTTGTCATTATAAGTCAAATATGCTAGATAAAAAAAAATATTACAAAAAAAAATATTCTAATACTTTAGTGTGTGTGAATTCATAGCCATCTGGATTCATTGAGGGAATAATGTACCAATCCACATTTTTGTAAAGATGTTTATTGCTCTCTTTTACAAGTTGAGAAATTGCAAAAAGTGCCGTAACGGGGGCAATCCACTCACGAGCGTGAATTCCAGCATCAATTAAAATAGAAGGTTTAGTTTTATTTCCTTCGCGGGAAACTTTTACTCCGTACATTTCACGACCTTCGAAAGACCGACCAATGCTAAATAGTGTAAGATCTTCGTAGTTTTCAGCCATTTTCATCATATATTCATTTATCTATAAATTTTCAATAAGCATATTAAAATCTAACAATTTTTATTGGCAAAAACAATTGTCATATTATAAAATTCACTCACTTTTGCCTGTCGCGGGAAATAATTGAAAGCGTACGATTCATGGAAATTAAAACTTCGAGTCCTTTTCTCCTGTGCCAATTTTTGTGCCCTTGTCTCTATGTCAACTAATTTTTGAACATCCTCGATATTAACTTTGTAATCGATCCCATGTGAGTCGAGCTGATCTTTGAATTCAGACGCCATGTCTGCTGTGACAAGAACTTGGATATTTTCACCCGGAAGTTGAGTAATTTTTAGAAAATTAAAACCCTTTTGGCCGTCAAATTGTCGAATGATAGCCAATTTTTCCAAATTGTCGCATGTAATTGAGATTCCTTGCATTCTTTAATAATTCACAAAAATTCTTTTTAGTCCCATGCTTTTAGTTTTTCGTACCAATGAAGTGGGGCTAAAGTTCTACTTTTCATTCCCTAGGGACTAAAAGTACCTTTTAGTCTCTAGGGATATAAAAAATTGTTCAATTAGAATTTTTTATTTTTGAATAACTCAAATTTAAAAATATTGAATGAAAAATTTTAATCTCACCATACTCAAAAACTATTTCTGAAAATGATTGATTCTTTTTAAAAACTCACCCTTTTAAAGGATGCAAGTACTCTTTATTTGCAAATACAATTGTGACAAGGCTAACAACTACGAAGATACGAGTCGCCATTTTTAAAACACACAGTAAGAATTGATCATGATTCTCGTATTTATACAGTTTCTTATCAAGGACACGTAATTGATTCTTATTTAATGTATTGTGAGAAGGCGGACTTTGATCAATATCTTTTAATGTGGAAATCAATTGCTTTGTTTGACACAAGTTTTCTCTGACATAACATTTAAAATGCACACACATACACATTGTAAACTTCTTCTTAAAAACATTCCTTTAAGAGGAAAAAATTCATTCATTCATTCTTTTTCTCAGTAGTATTTCACAGGAAAGTATTTTTAAATTCTTGTTGAAATTTGAGATAAAAATATTCAACATAATTTTTATATTAAACTATATTCTAGTTGTAATATAAAATTTAAAAATTCTAAGTATCTATCGAAAGCACATAATTCTTTTCTATCGTCCGTGCAAAAATTTTCAAAGCCCTAAAAGTTTCCAGTCCAATAACATTTATGTTTTCCGGGCTTGTCATGAAATCTTCACTCGGCAATTCAATTGTATATGATAAATTTGCTCCACCAACTGCCATCACCCAATCTATGCTTGCACCAGGAGCATTATCTAAAAATTTAATAAAGCTAAATCTTAGAAGTCAATTTTCATTTTTTATCAGAAATATTTAAATATTTAAAGAAATAAAAAAGCGATAAAAAATTCCAAAAAAACACTTTAATTTACTCACAGTAGACATGACTTGCAATTCCGACAACGTAATTTTTTGCCCGAACACTCGCAGCTGCTTTCGCAGCTCTTTTTCCTATTTCCGTCTAAAAAACATATTTTCATTGAGTATTTCCTTAAACAAAATTTGTTTACTTTATTTATGAAACAAATTCTTAATATATACAATCGTGGGACGTGTAAAAATAACCTGGACGTGGGTTATGCTCTCTAAACTTGAATCAGTGAAATTTCACTGATTCCCAGTCAAATTCCACTGATTTTCAGTGACTCTTTTCTCACGATTTTAATCAGTGAAAAATCTACTGGAAATCAGTGAAAAGTCACTGAAATTTTCAGTAGTTTAGTGACGATTACTGAAAATTTCAGTGACTTTTCACTGATTCTCAGCGACTTTTCACTGATTCTAAGTGAATTTTCACTGAATGAAATCGTGAGAAAAGAGTCACTGAAAATCAGTGAAATTTCACTGATTCAATTTTAGAGAGTGGCGTGGCTAAAATTGATAATTGTTAGTGGGTGTGGCAAGGTTAGAGGAAGCTAGAAAGTAGAAATTTTTTAATTTGCGGTTTTGATTTTTACATTATAGAGATAGATATAGATACAAAATGAAAAGTACTTACGAGAAATGAAGTATGATTCCCAACTTCTTTAGTGTATGCCCAAGGAATGATAATATTCTGCGAAAATGATATTAAATTAATAAATGAACAAATGCATAGGTATTTTAAAACATTCAATCAAGTTACCTGTGTATTTCGACTTGTTGAATGTAGACTTATATAAGCCTTGATAGTTCCATTCTTGGATAAAATGAAGTCGCGCAAGTTCTGAGTTTCCATTTCTGAAAATGCTATCTCTCCAGCATAAAAATTTTCACAGACGTCTTGAGAGGCTCTTGTATTATTTTCCGTTTCCAGAACTAATTATAACAGGAGACTCAATTAGTCGAGTGTTTTTTTTTTCATTGTTTCCTGAATGTAAGTGAATGAGAGACAGAGAGAGGATTTATAGTAATAAATTTATAGTAATCATTGAAAAAAATTAAGTATTTACACATCCACTTGTAGCCGAAGTTCCTGTTAGCGTCGACACCAACACAGTCAGGATTTGTTGTATTTGAACGTGTTTTCCTCCACATGCGATACTATATATTATAATATAATCAATTTAATTAATTTAGTTCTGGAAATTTCGTAATATGTAATAGCAATTTGGAAAATTAGTAAATACTTCGGTGTGTGAAAACTCGTAACCATCGGGATTAATTTGAGGAATTATGTACCAGTCCACATTTTCATAAGTATGTTGGCTTTTCTTTTTTATGAGCCTGGAAATGGCATAAAGTGCGGTAGTTGGAGCAACCCACTCGCGAGCATGAATTCCGGCATCAATTAAAATAGCAGGTTTAGTTTTATTTCCTTCGCGGGAAATTTTTACACCGTACATTGGTCGACCTTCGAAAGACAAGCCAATGCTAAATAACGTGACATCTTTATGTTTTTTAGAAATCTCTATCAGGTATTCATTTATCTGAAAATTGATAACTTAAATTTGGTACTGAAAGCAAATTAATTGAAAATATCTTTACATCTATTAAACTGTAACCAAAATTAGCGCACTTTTCATTTTAATTTACTTTTAATTTTTTTTTACTACCTACTTTATTTAAAATCCCTTAAAATTCCATAAAATCCATTAAATAATTACTTACAGTTTCTAGTCGAGGAAAATGATCAAAATTATATAGTTCCTTTGGCCCGAGACTTCGACGAATTTTCCGGGCCCTTTGATCCTTAGATTCTTTATCAATTAATTTTTGGAAGTCCTTGACGTAAACTTTATAATCAATTTCATTTTTTTCGAGAAAATTTTTAAAGTCGGAAACTTCGTCTGCTGTGACTAGAACTCGAACATTTTCGGAAGGATGACGAGAAATCGAAAGAAAATCGAAATTTTTATGTCCTTCGAATTGAAGTACGAGGGACAGTTTTCTTTCATTGTCACATGTTATTGAGAATCCTTGCATCCTTCATGAAAAGATTAAACATTTACGTTAATTATATTTTTATAATTATATGTAATTTAATATTGAATAACATTGGAAAATTTACCCCTTTAAGGGAGGCAGGTTTTGTTTAGTAGCAAGTGTAAAAGCCACAAAGCTAGCAAAGAAGAGACATCGACTGTTCATCTTATACTGAAATTGTGAAATAATTCATGCTTTTATATGACTTTATCTTAATCGTCTTCCGTCATAGCCTCAATCGCTTATTATCAAGGGAAATAACGCAACAATCTTTATATAGATAATAAAGTAGCTCAAACTACTGTTGCATGTTATCAGAATAATTAGAATAGCAAAATTAAATTCATAACAATCTCGCATTATTTGGGTAATCTTTCATATTAGTTTATATATTTTCTATAACTAGATACAAATATATTTACAATTCATAAAATTAACTAAAGAACATATCGATCTTTATTTAATTGCATTTATTTATTTGACTCTGTTTAATCTAATTCGCGATCCATTCAATGATATCGAACGATATTGAACGAACAAATATGGTTTGATATAAATAATAAATTAATTAATCAATTAATTAATATTAAATTTATTATTACGTGCATCCTAATTAAATTTGATATTAGAGAAAATTGTTATATCCAATCACACTACATTTACTCACTTTAAAATATAACAATCATTTGAATAAGGTTTCGCAAAAGTATCTCTATTATTTAAAATAATTGCTGATATAAATTTTATTGTGAGTTTAATCTCCACACGCACTTTGTGATCTTTTCTCTGTCTTGATTCGCACTAACTTCTTCCAAGCTTTTTCTCCTATTGATATTGCAGAAGAAACTTACGTCACAGTTCCAGGACTGTAGTAATAAATTTTCAGCTTGGTGAAACAAATCTTAACTTAAGATAATGTCAGCAGGAAAAAAAATTCTGTTAATTTTCGAGAGGATATCCGTTTTGTAAACTCCATTAATTCTCTAAACTCTAGAGAAAATCTCTACTCTCTCTATTTTATCTGGAAATATTCTAAATTTAGCAGACTCATTAAAAATCTATTTCCCGGAAGTAATGGGGAATTTTTATATTTTATATTCTCAATAAAAACTATAATTACGCGGAATTTATTATTAAATCAAGAAGTTTAAATTGTTACATAAATAGTTGGAAAAAATAAAGGTACTTTTTAAGCTAATTTACATGGGACTGAAAGCTTTTTCTGCATATTCACCAAAAACTTTAAATGCTTTAAAAGTTTCTAAACCAATGGGCTTGATCCTATTGGCATACATTATGAAAGAATTGCCTGGCAATTCTATTGTGTATGATAAATTTGCACCGCCAACAGCCATCATCCAATCGTCACTTCCGCCAGCTGCCGGGTCTGAAAATAAAATCAATATTAATATTAACTTTATATTAACAATTTTGTCATTCATTCAGGATCTGTTATTTATTTTTTAATCAATCTTACAAACTACTCGATTGGAACTTCCAACTTTATACTCAGTTCCATAGAGAGCTGCAATTGACTTTGCAGCTTTTAGTCCCACTTTTCTCTGAAAAAGAAAAAAAAAACGATAAAAATTCTTGCTCAAAAATTGTGTTAAGCAAATAAAAAAAATAGAGAACTTTTGCTCAAATTAATTAATAAACTCACAAGAGTGGGCTCATTATGTGGCAAGGCATACGTGTATCCCCAAGGATGCAAAATCATCTAAAATGAAATATTTTATATTATACGAAAGTAAAAACTTTAAAAAAAGTTGACCTATCCTCTAAAAGTTCGCAAAATTTTTACCTTTCCATAAGAGTGTAATGATAAATAAATCTTGATGGATCCATTTTTCGAAAGAACGAAATCACGTAAATTTTGAGTTTCAACTTCCGAAAATGGTTTACTTCCCGCGTATGTACTATCACAAGTATTGTTGGAAGCTCCTTCTCCTAAAAAATGATAACTTCCAGTAATAGTAAATAATAATAGTAATAATTTATGTAAAATAGATTTAATTAGTGTAAAATATTCACCCATCCACTTATAATCAAAATTACGATTGGCATCAACACCTACGCACTCAGAATTTATAGTATTTGAGCGTGTTTTCCTCCAACAGCGAAACTGTATTAAAATTATTTTATTCCTTTAATAATTTATTTACAACATAAATATTTATGTATAAAATTTCAATGCTCACGTTTATATGGGAAAATTCATAACCATCTGGATTTAGCAATGGAATGATATACCAATCCACGTTTTTATAAAGGCGTTTATACTTCTCTTTTACAAGCTGCGAAATTGCAAAAAGTGCAGTGGTAGGAGCAATCCACTCACGAGCATGAATTCCGGCATCAATTAAAATCGCAGGTTTCTTTTTACGTCCGCCGCTCGAAATTTTTATACCTTTCATTTCTCGGTTTTCGTAAGAATTGCCAATTTTTAATATAGTTACGTCTTTGAATTTTTTGGACATTTCTACCAGATATTCGTTTATCTAAAAATTAATACTTTTTTTTAAAGATTTGAGATAGATTGAGATTTGAATTTAGATTAGTTATTTTAGAGGCCGTTCAAGTATTTAGTAACGCACTTTTTGGCGATTTTTGACCCCCTCCCCCCTTGAATAACACCGTGTAACACGATTCTGACCCCCCTCCTCTATTATGTCGTAATTAAACGTTAATATGATGCAATTAACTAATTAAAATATTTTTTTAAACTCGTCCTTGGTAGATGTAGAAATTTACTATTGAGCTTGAATTTAAAGAAAGAAAAAAAACTAAAAAAAGTAAAAAGTAACTTTCAAATTGATTGAGAAAACAATCTCTGGAATTATGTAAAATATTTCAGTCGAAATTAGACATTCTTATATGTTTGTATCTTGACAATTTGATTCTTTTATTTACATATTTAAAGAGCCTTCTTAATTGTATCCTTTCAAAACATACATATTGCCTTTCGATTAAAATGTGTATCATTTTGGAAATACAGTACAACCTCCCTAAGAGCGACCTCGATAAGAGCGAAAATGGCCTTGATGAGCTCGGACGCTTCCCCCACTACAAACCCTACTCACGGTGACTCACGCTGCCTCGAGAATTGGGCGCAAACCCCGAAAAGAGCGAGCAGCCGAACGCAGCTTAATTTCAGTTTTTTCTCATTGAAAATGGTTTTTTATTAAAATTATTTTTCTTATATTTGCATACAATAATTCGTATATATATTTTTTTTTAAAGGTTGTTGATACTTCTAACTCCTATATAGTACAAGGCAGCTTTATTTTTATAAAACTTTTAAGAAAACAAAATTATAATTTCATTTTAAATTAAAATACATATAATATGTACACTTTTTAATATGTACGTATGCTATAAACAGTCGTATTTCATATATATTGTATTTTTGTCCACATGTTGAAATATTCTGTTTTATTTTTTAATATATTGTGTGCAAAAAAGTTTACAAATTTTAAATAATTTTAGAGTAATTTCCGATACTCTGTGAGTAACGAACTTTTAAAATATATTATATAGTATTTAATATGTATTTATACGTATTTAATCAAAAAAACGCTACGTTTTCATCGCCGCCGGCCGCTCGCTCTATTTGAGGTTTCGTACTCAAACACACATTTCGCACACACGCGCAATTTCCGAGCTCGACGCCCAGTAGTGGGGGCCCCCTATTTCTCGGAATTATTACCCCTAACCGCCCATGAGTTCGCTCTTAGGGAGGTTGTACTGTAGCTCTTGTTTACATTTTCACAAAGCCATACAAGGTCAGGTTTATAATTTCTAAATGTTTATCTTTTCTGATACGATTTATAGTTCTTAGAAATTTCCACCTGACTTAATTGTTTCATGGTCTCTTTTGTTTTGTTTCTGTTGACTGACCTTCTCCAAACTCTCAATAATAATATTTCGATATTTAAAATCATTTTCTCTTAGTTTGGTTTTGACTCTCGTCCGGAGAAGTTGGGAAAAAACTTTAGTCCGATAAAGTCAACGCGTAACGTGCTCGCGATTAATTTATAAATTAATTAATTGATTTGTGCTCTTTATTAATTTTTTGTACCGAAGTGTTTTTTATTTATTTTCTTTTTTTTTTATAAAAGTTTTCTTATATTGTGAAGTGTGAAGTGTGAAGTGACTGAAGTGGTTTTTCGGGCTGGTTGTCTTCTGGCTGGCAAAGGATATTAAAAAAATAGGTGCTATAGAACACAGAAGGTATTTAAATTTTCGCCTTTTTTAAACTATTGAAATTATAAAGAATCTACTGTGCGAGAATTTAAAGAAATCAGTAACATTTGGTGGACCCCTAAAGTATGTTACGTAGTATTTGAACGGTCCCTTATTAGGTAGGACATTTTTTCTCAATAAAAAATAGACCTTACAGTCTTGTGTCGTGGGAAGTAATCAAAACAATACGAAGTATTTATTCCAGAACTGATTTGCCTCATTTCAACTTTTTTCTGAGCCTTAGACTCCGCATCGACTACTTTTTGGAAGTCATTGATCAAAACTTTATATTCAATACCACGAGAGTCGAGTTGGTTTTTGAAGCGAGTCACGTGATCTGCTGTGATTAGGACTTGAATATTTTTAGGAGAAAGGGGGGAAATTTTTATAAAATCAAAATCCCTGTGTCCCTTGAATTGAAGAACGAAAGCCACTTGTTCCTCATTTGCACATGTAATCGAAAGTTCTTGCATCCTAAAGAAAAGGTTTACATTTCTTGTAAAAAAAATTCTTCTTAAAGTTGTTTAAAAAAATTATTATTATATAATCGAGAAATAACATACATTTTAATGTATAAAACTTACCCTTTTAAAGAAGGCAGGTATTCACCAGTTGTAACTGGAAAAGCCACCAAAGCAGTAAACAGTAAAAAGAGAAAATTCATCTTCTTAAAGCACTGGAAGTTGGGAAGATGTTCACTCTTCTTGTTTTTATATGTTTTCTTATCTTAACCAAATGTCATGCTAGTGCTAAAAATGTCAAATAATTTTCCATATTTACTCTGATAATTTAATTGCAAGTTTAATTTAATTTATTTTATTTAATTAAAATGTCGCGATTTACGAATAAAAGGATAAATTAAATTAGTCAAAATTACAATAAACTTTCGTGATCTCAAGATATCAGAAATTAAAATTTTTACACAACGTACATAATTTATAACCCGGAACTCAAAAATAATATTAAAAAATAAAATATGTTTTCTTCAGTTCCACTTGTCTGTTAAAAACGATAAGGTGAAACTACTTGATAATAGAGAAGTGAAATATGGTACAGTTATAGCCATCATAGTATCCATTTTGCAATGATTTTTTTTTAAACGAGAGAGCGCGATCTTAGATAAAAGAAAAACCTTTAAGTCAATAGTTTTTAATGCTGTTGAAAGAATAAAAAGTGCAAGTCGGAAAGAAAACATGTCTATACAAAAATAACATTTATTTCTATTCAAAATTTTTATCAACAGCCTTCATGCTTTTATTTGTGTTGCTTTACTCTATATAATTAAGATACGTTATTAATAAAATATAATAATATCTAAAAGTAAAATAAATATCCAAAAGTTTTGAATTTCTATAAATTAAATAATGTTTAATTTTTTCCTCACTTATAAAAATATTTATGTATAAAAATGCGCCAAAAGAAAGGTAAAAAATTTATTTACTCTTAAATAAACATTCATAAATCTTTATCTTTATAAGCAAATGAAGCATATGCACTAAAAACTTTAAAAGCTTCGAAAGTTTCTAAACCAATAGGTTTTATGAATGTCGGATCAATAATGAAAGAAAATCCTGGTAATTCGATAGTATATGCAATATCTGCTTTCCCAACTGCCTTTACCCAATCATCACTTCCGCCTGCTGCTGGATCTGCAAAAAAAAATTTATATTTGTGAAAGAAAAATTTTTCAATTAATATTAATATAATATTTTTAATTAATATTAATATTTTTGATTTAGGAGATTACTTCTATATTTCAATAATACTTAATACACATTTCAACTTACACAATATACGAGCAGCACTTCCTATTTTATACTCAGTTCTGTAAAGAGCTTTAAGTTTAAGTGCAGCTAGCACTGCTAATTTCACCTAAAAAATAGTAATTTTCTTAAAACAATTTCTTCAATCTTAAATTTTTCGGAATTTCTCGAAAATTGTTAACATATACTTACGAGTGTACCTTCATTTTCGGGAACTTCAAATTTTGTGTATCCCCATGGATACAGCAAATACTGGAATAAAAATTACAAAACTGATAATTATAATAGAAAAATGGGTGTGTCGAAATATGGTGGGCGTGATAAAGAGTATACTAAAGGGTCGTGTCAAATGAATCTTCTTTTAATCAAATATAGAGATATATTTGATATAATCTCACCTTTCCAAAAGAGTGTAATGTTAAATAAATCTTGATGGTTCCATTTTTCGAAAGAACAAAATCGCGTAAGTTTTGAGTTTCCAATTCTGAAAATGGGACGTTTCCAGCATAGGTTTTGGCGCAGGGATACCGATCACGTCCAATTGCTATAAATAATAAAAATAATGCAAAAATAAATATTGAAGTCTTATCTCGTTGAGAAATAATAAATATTATGTATTTACGTTTCCAATTGTATCCAAAATTCCTGTTGGCATCGACTCCCATACAGTTTGGATCTAAAGTTTTTGACCGGGTTTTTCTCCAAAGGCGATCCTGTAATTAACGAATTTAATTTAATTTTAAATAAAAGCACCATCGCCATCTTGTTATTAAATATAATATACAACTCTAAAATAAAAATATGGAAAATAGTTTAAATACCTTGCCATGCGAGTACTCATAACCATCAGGATTCAGCATCGGGATAATATACCAATCGACATTTTGATAAAAACCTTTGTTTTTTTCCTTCACAAGTTCAAAAATTGTATAAAGTGCCGTCACAGGGGCAATCCACTCACGAGCATGAATTCCAGCATCAATTAAAATAGCAGGTTTCATTTTATTTCCCCCACTTGAAATTTTTACGCCGTATATGTAACGACCTTCATAGGAATAACCAATGTTAAATAGAGTAACATCTTCGTATTTCTGAGCCATTTGTTCCATATATTCAATCATCTAAAAATTCATAATTCATTTTTAGTCATAAATTGAGAACCATGTAATCTTTTCATTAAAAGATTTTATTTTTTAGTAAAACTCTGAATAAATAAATAAGAATCGATCTTACTGCATTGTATCGTGGGAAGTGATCAAAACTGTATGTTTTATTTTCATCTGATTGATGAAAGCGAGATTCTAACATTTCAGCTTGACTTCGGTTCTTAGCTTCCTCATCAATTAGTACTTGGAAATCTTCTATAAGAACACTATATTTTATGCCTTGTTGGTCAAGTTGTTTCTTGAAGTTTGAGACTTGTTCTGCTGTGACCAAGACTTGAACATTGTCTGGAGGAAGATGAGAAACTTTTAGAAAATCAAACTTATTGTCATCATCGTATTGAAGCACAAAAGCCAGTTGTTCCTCAGTTTCACAAGTAATCGACAGCTCTTGCGACCTAAGAAATTTTTAAGCATTTTAAAGTTTTTATATACTTTATTATACCAGGCGGTTCTTATTTTTGCTTCTAATATTAAATTTCTAGGACATTGAGAATTTTAAAATTTCAATATACTTTAAAAATGTTAATGTTCCAGAAATTTAATATTAGAAGAAAAAATATAAATCGTCTGGTGTAACTACTTCACAAAATTAAAAAAAAAGCGTCTTCGAATTGATTTTTATCTCAACCTTCATATATCAATTTCTAGAAATTCCCGCAATGCAAATTTACGCTGAAATCAGAATTTCCGTTGACTCATCGATGAATGCAATGTGAGAAATAAAATCTGACATCCAAAAGTCCCTGTATTATTATCTATTATTATCTGCATTATCTATTATTATCTACATTATCTATTATTATGTACATGACTTTCAATACTAACCGCGTAAGAAAATTGCATATTTTTTTGATAAATTTTTTTTTAACAATAAATAAATAAGATAATTGCTACTATTAGAACTTACCCTTTTACAGAACGAAGAGATTCTTCTTTTGCAATTGCAATCGCAAATAGGACCGCAGTTATTAAAAAAGGGAGACCCATCTTCTTAATAGATTAAATACACCGAATACTAAATACAAAATGAAGGTATATTCGTTGTTTTATATGTCCCGTTATCTTGACACGATTTCGTTCTATCTTGAACACATGTTGTACGAGAAGGAAAAGTACAATTATGATAATATGTACATTCTAAAGTAAACATATCCAAAACGGTATTATTATTCAAAATTATTATAATTACATTTTTTTGGTGAAAAGACAATCTTACCTGTTTCTTTTCATGATTCCTGTTTAAATGTTATTTTTCTAAAGTTTGTCAAATCAAATAACAGATAATATTCATATTGCAAGTCATTAAATGGTTTGGGAATTGCGGGACTTGGTACCGAAAACTAATGTCTGAATGTCATTCATATAAATGTCATATAAAAATAATGCGTTTTATAATAAATTAGTGGGTCCTTCAACCACAGGTTTTAAGTTATTTAAACGAGTTTTTTATACGAAAATCAATCGCGAAATGGAGAGAAATTATTTCACACGTGCTTTTGAACCGAAAATCAGATACTGACTGACCTTCCTTAGCTCTGATTCATAGCAGAGAGGTATCGTGAAGTCATGGTTTACACTGTCGAGTACAGGCATCCGGTGTATATTGCTTCATTTCTTAACTAATATTTACACTATTTTTAAAAATTCATCAAATTTTAATAACCCGTTGAAAAAAATTGGTATCTTTATGCTTATTTTTAACTCAGTCTATATATTTAATTTATTTTTAACTCAGTCTATATTCATATAAACAGCCTCAATAATTTTACGTCTCATAAATTACAGCATTATATCGACTTTTATTGGTTTTGAATATTTATTATCTAATTATAGCTCTGTAAATAACAACCTTACATACAAATTCCAAGAAGGTGTAGCATACAAAAAAAAATCGTTAAATCAAAGTACCAATCATTGTCTCTTTGTGTAAAATATCGCAAAAAATGGTATTTTAATCGGCAGATTTTTCTGTGTCAAGTGCAATTTCATTTTATTTTACACTGTAGTAAGAGTCTTCATATTTTTTATTTTTCAAATTATGATTATGAAAATTAAAATAACCGAATTGCTTTTTCAAATCGTAAAACATGTCGATCGTTATTAATATTAATGGCCATATTAAAAATTATTATCATTGTGGCTAAAAATAACTTCGCTGGTCAGTTTCTCGCACATTTATTGCAATCCACGATCAGTATGAAAGAACGCATAAATTTCTACAATAATAATATTAAAATTAATATTTTTAAAACGAAAAAAATATCAGCCCCGCCAGGATTCGAACCGTAAAAAGTCTGCACTTCACATACTCTGTCTTTTGGTAACGATGTAGTGAATTTCACGAAAATTGGAGGCTCTGGGTTCAATCCCAGACCGATTTCGGTTTTTTTTCCACATTCAAAAAATTATTTTGATTATTCAAGACGTATTTATTTATATCTCACTAAAATGTAAACCCAAGAAGATTATTTTTATGCAATAAATAAGTTATTTTAATTTATACCGAAAAATCTAATTACTATAATCGAAGATGCCAGCGTTAATTTATTGACCTCATAAATTATTTTTCATGGGCACATTTTTCATGAAAAACAGCTTTCTTAAAAACACAAAACAGGGAAAGATGAGGGAAGAAATATGGATAATATAAAAATTTACGTCGGGGCATCATTTAATCTTAATACCAGCTTGCGACAAAGTATATGCCATTAACATGGTGATGGTGTAGCCTAGGTTGGTGTGGTCGAACGGCAACTTTGTCGTGTCAAGACCAAAGTTACATATCCTCTCCCCTCAGGGAATACATTACTGCAATCTCATGCCAAGACATCGAGTAATGGTTAGACATTTGCTCTTCAGGCATCTTCTGTACTCATATCTTTAAAAAATTACACTTCGAGCAGAGCTTTTTCTAAGGAGTAATCGACAAGACTCTGCAAATACTACTCCACGTAATTTTCAGAAAAAATCGGCAACCTTTTTTTTCCATTAGATTTTTATTTTATATTTATATCTTTTTTTAGAAAGCTTCACATTTCATTATTGCAAAAGACACATTTGTAGCAAATGGGCGTGGTGTAAAGGAAAGGAACATGATTTATAAATAAAGGGCGTGGTTACAAGGGTGGGCGTAGGTATAAAAGGGGGCGTATTTAAAGAGTGAATGTGGGATTTAATTAAAAGTTACGTCCTTAAAACATGAAGGTGGGCGTGGTTAAAAAATATTGGGCGTGGTTAAAGGAAATTGGCGCGGTTTAAGGATAAAGGGCGTGTCAAGGTACGAAAAGGGGATGGCTAATAACAGGGGGTTGGATAAGAAGGAAAATAGGGCCTCTGGCTTAATAAAGGGGTGTTTTTAGATATAAAAAATCTTGCGTGCGGTTAAACGTCTTTTTATTAACGCCTATTATTTTACATGAAGTCAATAATATATTTCTGATTGTATTTTCATGTTTTAAATAGAAAATGTTTGTTTAAAAGCATTTCTTTAATTAATTTCACCAATTTAGAATTGAAAGGAAGGAAAAGAGGAACATTCCCTTTAATACATGAAGTTTTGTTTTTATTCTCTCCCGAACACTCGGTCATATAACGAAGGACGTGCGCATTTTAATTATCTCGTTCTGCTCTGTGCCCTCGTCCAATGAGTGTCTGTATCAGTTTATACGTCCACTTCTTGCGAAAAGTACTTACCATATTGGATATCGAGGATGTGCTCAAAATAGGCATCAAGAGACTAATCAGAATTTTTGTTTATAGAATAGAACACTAGGAATTGGCACACAATCAGGTAATGGAATTATAATCGGATTTCAGAGTGAAATGAACTTCCCTTGCTCTCTATACGATTCATTGAGGCCACTTATTGTGCCATTCACTTCTTTTTATTTCAAAATTATTTTAGAGTGCACTCGCAAAAAAATATTCATTTCTTTCCTTCTGCGAATACACTCGGCTTTTAATAATAATTATCATAATGTAATTATTGTAATATTTTACGATAATTACATTGTAATAATTGTACTATAATTTTTATTATTTTAATAATACTCTTTAATTATTCTAGCATAATTCCATTTCATGTAATTTCTTTATTATTTAATGACTAAGTATTTCGTAGAGGAAATTTAATCAAACACAATTTGAAACTTTGCGCTTATAGATGGTCACTTTAGTGTCTAATATGTATGATAATAGGAGTTAACAAACCATGTGAAATTTAAATTTATTTTGTAGTTGCTCCACTGGGAGATATTTATGAATCCACTAAATTTGAATTTATTATCTACCTTATACAAGTTACAAGGAAATTTCGTGAAACAAACTCTAGCTAGGTTTTGGATATCTTTTTTAGGGAAATGAGCAAGTTCTTAGAGAGGCTAGATTTTCAAACACCCTGAAACTCGTTGACGAAACCATTTCGAAGGTGGCTATCTTCAGTACGGTACCTCTAAATTTTTACAGTTGCTAGATTGATTTTACCCAAACTTATAGGATAACTAATAAAATAATTTAATCCCTTTTTTGCAGATGTAACTAAAATAGAACTGTCGAAAGATAAAGAAAATTGTGTAACAATATTAATTACTTTTTGTGCCACTTTTCAAAGAACCCCGGATAGTGCTCATTTATTCGTTTTCTTAATTTGGTAACACTCTTTTATAAAAAAGAAATCTATTGTTCCAAGCCCAAGTATTTTTAGCTTCTCACGTCCTACATTTTCTTTTCCCCAAAACAAACAATCTCATTCTTCAACCTTCTCTTCAAACTACTACATGTTTTCCTTCAGTTTTCTTAGGAAAACGAAAAGAAAAGATACGCCCTGAGAAAATATCACGGGAACGAAAATATAGGCCGGTGCATGTGCTGTTTTTGTGAATTTTAATCTTAGGACATGAAACAATCCATTTCCTAATGAACTACAAAAATCTGCTTGTTTCAAATACATATATAAACCATATTTTTAGTATTTTTAAAAATTATAACCGAGTGGATTGAGATAATTGGAATTTTTCAAAAAATATTACTAAAAATAGAGAAAATAAAGAGTAGAACAATTTGTCTCGGGAGAAGGCGTGAAAAATGAACTAAAAGTATAAATGGAGACAAAAGGAAATATATATCTGTATATATATATATATATATATATGTACATATATATATAGCTATGCGTGGGACTCGAAGACTAAGAGAAAAGGTGCTGAGTGCTAAGACTTTTCTTTCCTTTTCGTCAGGATTCGTATCACGCCTGTCTCCTCGTCGTTTTCGTCTCCGTTGGCGTCTTGTAGGCGTTGCGGTAGACGTCAGGGTCCTCAGAAACCAACAACCTCTTTCTTCCATTCACCTCCAGCTCTTTCGCGAACGTAAAATTGCTATTTTCATTTTCTACTTTCTTCATTTTTTGCACGTCTTCGTCATTATAAATTCCATTCATCTTACGCTTTTTCATTCTCTCTCTGATATCCGTTTCTATATTTATTACAAGGATGACAGTCCTTTTTTTTTACCTAATCACCTTTTTTCCGCCTTAAATTTAAAAAATCCCCTAAACCACCTAAAATTGAGTATTTCCCTTCTCTTATTCTTTACTTTCGTCAAGGGTTGTTTAACCCTTTCAGTCACAGAAGCCTATATATAGGCTACCTGATTTTTTTTTA